>JANBPO010003121.1:0-22663 GCA_024336825.1 Amorphophallus titanum
TTCCTCAAATCCACGTTTGCTCTATTGGACCTTTACCATCGGTATGGCCCGATTCCTCATGTGGTGTAGTTTCCGATCTAATATTTTGATCGGTCTTTCATCATAGGATAAATCTTTTTGTAACTTTAATTCTTCAAACTGTATCACATGCGAAGGATCATACATGTACTTCCTCAGCATTGATACATGGAAGACATCATGTACACCGGCCAGTTGAGGAGGCAAAGCCAGCTTGTATGCTACCTCGCCGATTCTCTCTAGAATCTCGAAAGGGCCAATAAATCTCAGACTCAGTTTTCCTTTGATACCGAACCTTTTAATTCTTCGTGTGGGTGAGATATTTAAGAAGACATGCTCTCCCACTTGGAACTCGAGGTCTCTCCTCCGGTTGTCGGCATATCTCTTATGCCGTGATTAAGCGACCTTTAACCTTTCTTGAATCAACTGGATTTTGTCAGTTGTGTCTTGGACAATATCGGGACCAATCAATCCTTTTTCTCCAACCTCGCTCCAGCATAGAGGTGATATATAGCTTCTGCCATACAGTGCTTCGAATGGTGCCATTTGCATGCTAGACTGATAGCTATTATTGTAAGTGAATTCAGTCAGTGGTAAATGTTCATGCCAGCTACCACCAAAGTCTATCATGCAGGCTCTCAATATATCTTCAATAATCTGATTCATCCTCTCGGTTTGTCCATCAGCCTGAGGGTGAAAAGTGGTGCTAAATCTTAGCCTAGTACCCATAGATGATTGCAAACCTTTCCAGAAGTGAGAGGTGAATCTTGGATCTCGATCCGAAATAATAGAGCTTAGAATACCATGCAGCCTTACGATCTCTTTGATATATAAGGCGGATAGAACATCCACGGTCCATTTGATCTTGATAGGTAAGAAGTGAGCGGACTTGGTTAGCCGATCCACAATTACCCATATAGCATCAAATCCACTTCGGGTCTTTGGCAATCCGACAATGAAGTCCATACCAATACTATCCCATTTTCATTCCGGTATTTCGAGAGGTTTGAGCTCGCCAGTCGGTTTAAGGTGCTCGGCTTTAACTTGTTGACATACTAAGCATCGACTTATGAACTCGGCTACCTCTCTTTTCATGTTAGGCCACTAGAAAGTTCTCTTGAGGTCTTGGTACATTTTTGTAGCACCAGGATGAATAGTATACTTAGACCGATGTGCTTCCTCCAAGATTTTACTCTTGATAGTAGAACAATCGAGCATAGAAGTTCTTCCTTTGAATAATAGCCTTCCATCATTTACCAGAAGGAAATCTGGTCGTTGATCTAATTTTTGTTTAATTTCCATGATCAATGGATCATCATCTTGCCGCTCTTTAATTTCTGAGAGTAGCTCGGGTTGAAGTCTGATATTTGCAATCAAGACTTCGCCTTTCTTCTCCTCCATATTGAGGTCTAAACTTGTCATTTGTTCAAGTAGATGCCATTCTTTAACCATCATGCTTGATAATAAGGCCATTGACTCCCGGCTAAGTGCATCAGCTACAGCATTACCTTTTCCAGGGTGGTATTGAATAGAGAAGTCAAAATTTTTTAAATATTCCAACCATCGTCTTTGTCCCATATTGAGACTAATCATATTGCAAATCTTTGGAGGGAAATTTCTATGCCCTTTGCGCCTATAAATAGGACCAACCTAGTTTACATGGAGTTGCTGCTGGAGCTGCTGAAAAATATAGAGAACATCTAAACGTGGGAGTCCAAGAGAGAAAAGAAAAGAGTGCAGTCCTGCGAAAAGAAAGAAAAGAAGAGAGTGTCCAACCAGCCAACTAGCCAGCCACGATGTTTCTGGAGGAGTGATTCTTATTGATGTTCATACTAAGTTCTCCTTCCTACAACCGTGTACTGTTCCTCCACCATTTGCTTTTTTGTTTTGAGTTTCTCTTGTGTGGGGCATCGTCCCCATCGTGAAGCTGTGAGGCTCAGCTGTAACAAGCTATGTGGCTCAGCCATAGCAAGCTGTAAGGCTCAACTGTTCTAAGGGATTTGTTCCCTTGAAGCTGTGGATCAGCAGTTAAGCTATGTGTTAGCAGGAAGCCTTACCGGGTAGGTGAGGGGTGGACGTAGATGTGCTAGGTAGCAGTCGAACCACTTTAAAAATCTCTAGTGTTATGGTTTGAGTGCACTCCATTTCTTCTGTCCCCTTCACAGGTGTGTTTATCTTGATTAAGTTTCCTCATAGCCTTGTGTTTCTTGTGACATCCTACACTAGAATAGGATCATGTCTGAATCTTAGTTTCATTGTCTTACCGGTTCTTGCTAGTCTTCTCTTGCATCAAAAAATTAGGTGCCGGATCTATTCACCCCCTCTAGATCTTCTCATACCACCCAACATGCAAGACAGCAAGGGCAAGGACTGAGCGAAAAATAAGGTGGTGGCACGGTGGAGCTCGTTCACGAGTTTGCGAGCTTGACATAGGTTCAAGGGGCAATCTTGCGTGGAATCGATGTCATCGACATGGGATTTAGTCGTGATAGGTAGGGGGATGGATCCCTAGCCTGTGCATTTCATTTTCCAATGATTCGTAGGCCGAGGTGAGGCTGAGAGTGGGTTTTCATTCATGCTGGGGTGGTTTTCTATGTTTAGGGCGAGTGATGATTTTCAACAGATTGGTGCCGTTTTCCCATTAGTTGCATGCTTTCAGTGGTTTGGGAGTTGGGGTGAGGTCCCTAATGTTTTTCCCTTGATTTGGGTCGAGTGGGGCGTGGATTAGAACCCCTTGGATGGGCTTATGCAGGGAGAACTCTAGAATCGATCGACTGAGGGGGGAAATTGGTCGACTGACTTGGTTCGCCTAGGAGGGCCGACCGTGCTAGAACGATTGATTGACCTTAAGGGCCAATTAACCAATTTAGGTGTTGGTCGACCTACCCAATGGGTGAGTCCATCGTTTTACCCATCTGCAGGTAGGTCGACTGACCCCAATGTCTAGTCAACCTAAATGTAGTCTTTTCCGCTCTTTTGGTTGTCGGTCGACCCGGTTGAGACCCATTGGTTGACCTTTTACTCCGTGGATATCCCGGACACCTTGTAGGGACCGAGTTTGTGTTTTTGGGTGTCGGGGGGGTCGAGATACCTCGTATACCATGCTACAGAGATTTGAGGGTCCAAGCAACCCCTTGTGTGTTGGGCTTTTATATTATGCTATTTTGCTTCACTATGTACTGGAGCAGTGAGTGATTCCTTCTTTCTCCCTTGAGTGTGATGCTCTAGGCCAGGTCCTGTGACGGGACAGAATCTTGGGCGTGCGACTCACCCTATATCCCACTCCTCTTCTTATCTTCTTCTTCTACAAAAAATTCCTGTGATACCTCCGCGAGTCAAGAAGATTTTAGTGATAATTTCTCGTCGATCGGAGTTCGTGAGAAACGGTAACAATTCTTTTCGTGAAGGCACGCAGATCGGTCCCTGATTGCTGCCTAGATCTGAAGATGACTGTGCTTGAGTTTTTTCAGCCCACCTCTGACACCATCTGAAGCTGGTCCCTGAAAGGTGATCGAAGGATTTCGAGTCCTCTTCGTGTTGCCGCTGGTCTCACCTCGATCGGAGTTCCGTGTTGTTCGTGGCGGTGATTCTTGTGAGATCGCACAAGAGATCTGAGCAGATCCGGCTCAGAACCAGCACCAACTTCCTGAGCCTGCCCCACCTCATCCGGCTGAGATCTGCATGAGATATTTGGAGAGATTCTTCCTCCGGACGTCTCCGACAATCTCCCACAAGAGGTGCCTTGATTGGACCTTGACAACCATTTTTTCCCTAATTCTTTCTGTTCCTGTGCAGTTATGTGTGAGCAGAACCAGAGGCTTGGTACAGTCACTGCTGCGCTCAGATCTGAAAGGATCTGATCATTCCCCTCGGAGAAGAGAAACTACGTCTAGTCTTCGACGTTCTCCAACAAACGGCTCTGCGATCGGACATCGGATCTTGGCGTACCGGCCTTCGCAAGATTACTACGCAGGGCGACCAGCGCGGGCAGAACCAGACTGGTACCCGATCATTGACCGGATCGGCTCCGACTCGCCTCCATTGGCTCCGAAGAGTGCTGCCCGTCAACTCGGGTTCCAACAACCCCAAAATTAGCCATTGTAGCCCGATACATCCCTGCGTGGAGTGGGCATTCAGTTCTGAAATTGTAAACAAATTAAGTCATTTGTGTATCGGGGTTGTTCGAAATTCGACTTGGAATTCTTCCCCACGCCTAGGCGTGGAGGTACACGTTTCGTTCCTCTCTCACTTTACTGGTTTAGTATGCTTTCTATATTGCTGCGTTTGTGAGAATAGGGCCGTTAGCTAGTTTCAAATCACCGTGATTATGAGTTGTGAGCGCCCGTTCCATAGCTCCAATCGAGCACCGAGCTCGAATCGGTACCCTAGGCAATGGTGGTTTCTTAATCGCCACGATCCCTACGTTTCCCTCGCAAGGGACGACCGTCAGGCTAGAGTGAGTTGCTGTTGAGAGACGTCTCCTCTCGAGAGAATACCACGGTGGTCAGCCGCCTAGGTTGCCTTAGTGTGCTAGTGCTGGTCGCACTTCGAGTCGATCGTACATCTTAGCCCGAGTTGGTCATCCGTCCCGCATCAAACGGTCTCGTAGTAGTTCGTTATGCTATTTAACGGTCCATGATCAGTCTGTTATACTTCTTGTGTAGATTAACCCAAGGTTTGACCCAAGGGTTGATATTCTAAAGTGCCTAGATGGATTTCTTGGTCTAGGACTTGTCATATTGTCCAAGAATACTTAATTAATTGATGAAAGATAAGAAAGATACCGTTGCCCCGGATATTTCTGTTCTTTTCTTCTGTCATGGAAGAGTGGGTTCCGCCTCCCCCTTCATTCCTTCGTCATTGAACTCCTTTGCTTCTTCCCATTGGCTCCTATCCAACTGCTTGCCAACTCTTATCTCTTCGTTTATTCTTTCTACTTCCTCTGCCACCAGTGCAGGATCATGCCCTTGTTATATCTTTTTCATTATTTCTTCGAGTTGAAGGAGCACCCGCAGGCAGGCAAGGGGTTCTATTTTATCCAGACGAGACGAAATAGGAGTTGTGTGCCTTTATCCTAGAAGGACTCATCCCACAAGGGGTGGAAGACTCAGTACTTCTGGGTGTGTACATCTTCAGTGGATACATCTTGGAATTTTTCAACAGTGCCCAACTTCCACCCGAACATTCCTTCAAAGCCCGCCGAGGTATCCCAGGAGGTGGAGCAGAGGGCTACGGTTCTCCTAGAGAATCGCCGACTGATGGGTGAGCTGGTGATTCCAGCTAACATCGAATAGTGACTTTCTGAGCGACTGCTGACGATGGGTAAGGGCCTCAAGAGTCAGCTTCTCCCTCTATTAGAGAAAATGCTCTTCTTTTCATGACCCTGTCTTCTTTTGTTCAGACCCGAGGCGGCTAGTTGAGGAGGAGGCTCCATCGACTGAGTTGGAGGTGATCGATGTGGATGACGCACCAGCTGCCGTCGAGTCGCGGGCTCCCGAGGGTTCTTCCCGAGCCTGGGACAAAGGCAAGCAGGTAGCCCGGGAAGGGGCTTTCAAGCAGCGGGGGACCAAGCGCAAGGATCCCATGGAGAAGATGCTACGGGATTCTATGAAGGCTCAATCTAGGGAGAAGAAGTGGGCAAAGAGGGCTGAGGCCGCACACTCGGTTGAAGATGGTGCTCGCTCGGCTCTCCCCTCCGCCGAGCTAGAAGGGGTCGAGCCTATTCGGCTGGCTCCTCCCTTCCGTCGAGCGAGAGGGGGCTGATGAGGTCGTGGAGGTCGCAGCGGGGGTGGGTGACTCTATGGTGGTAGTGGCCGATGCTGGAGCATCTGGCAAAGCCAGAGGAGTGCAGGGTGGAGGCGTCAGGGCCGAGCCATTCGAGGCCGGAGTGGTGCGAGGAGACACTACACAATCCCAGTCGACCGAGGCAAGAGAGACACAGGACGGGGCGACCGAGTCTGAGCCAACCGGAGGGGCTCCCAAGGGAGTATCGCTCGGAGGGAGAGCCCCCATTCCGGCCGCTCCAGAGAGGACCGTCCCTCCTCCAGGCATCCGGGGTCCCCTGTATTAGAGATGTCGCAACATAGCCTCAGGGGTGGTGCGAGGAGGAGATAGGCAGAATCCTCCGTCCGTGGTCCTTGAGATGATCATGGAGGGTGATTTGTTTCTAGCCCAAATGGGGGCCGACATAGCTGACGCCTACACTTGGGCGGAGTCGGAGCGATCGACTCTTGCTTGGGCCATCAGCACATCCGATCGGAAGGTTGCTCTGCGAGGAGGTTCGACGGGAGATTACCTCACTTCGAGAACGGGTGAAGTCGAGCCAGGCGGAGTGTTGTGTATGGGCTGAGTAGATCTAGAGGGGGGGTGAATAGATCTATCCCCTACTTAAAGCTGGAGCCTGGAAGCTGGAAGGTAGAGACTAAAAGTTCGAAGTTGGAAACTAGAAGCTGGATATTGGAGACTGGAAGCTAAAAATGGGATATTGTGATTAGAGGATGGAAGCTGCATACTTAATCTGTATACTAAAAATTGGATATTGGAGGCCTACCCGAATGAGGCATGCTGGCCCGCTGCTGGGAATTGGAGCTGGAGGTTAGAGACTAGATACTACGAACTAGATCCTGGGAGCTGGATACTGGCAATTGGATAGGGGATCTAGATGCTAGAATCTGGAAATTAGAACAGGAGACTGGAAGTGGATTTTGGAAGCGGGGTAATGGAGCTGGATATTGAAAATTGGGTACTGAAACTAGATGCTGGAGGTTGGGTACTGGAACTAGGTACTAAAAACTGGATACTGGAAGCTGGATATTGGAGCTAGGTATCGGGAATTGGATATTGGAGGCTAGATATTAGGAGCTGGGTACTGGAAATTGGATACTGGCAGTTGGATGTTGGAAGCTTGGTACTGGAGGCCTGTCTGAACGAGGCGTGTTGACCTGAATGGTTGGAGACTGGAAGTTGGAGAATAACCCATAAGGGGGTGTTGACCTGGGGGATTGAAAACTGGGAGCTGGAGGCCGACTCGTGAGGATAGATTGGCCTATGTGACTAGGAATAGGAAATTGAAGGTTGGAGGCTAACCCGTAAGGGTGTTTTGGCCTACGCTGTTGGGGACTGGAGGCTGAAGGCTGGAGACTGGAGGCCGACCCGTGAGGGTGTGTTGGCCTATGTTGCTGGGGACTGGAAGCTAGAGGCCGACCCGTAAGGGTGTGTTGGCCTATGTTGCTGGGGACTGGGAGCTGGTGGCCAACCCATAAGGGTGTGTTGGCCTATGTTGCTATAGTTGCTAGAGGCTGGAGGCCGGCCGGTGAGGGTATGTTGGCCTATGCTGCTAGGGACTGGAAGCTGAAGGCCAACCCGTAAGGGTGTGTTGGCCTGTGTTGCTAGAGTGGCTGGTTGATCATGAGGTATGTCAGGCGAAGACCGGTCGCTTGCTGACTGGTCACTGACATGTTGTTAGCCGAAAATGTAGTTGATGTCAGCCTATTGTTGAGATATGTATCCGAAAAATAGGAACTGCTTGTCTGACTATTGAGATGTAGTAGCCAAGGGATCTGGAGTTGATCGACTGACTGCTAGGAATGTTGTACTTGGAGGACTGGAACTGGAGCTGGCCGGCTGACCGCTGGGGGTGTTGTAGCCGAGAGATTGGGACTAGAGCTAGAACTGTAGCTAGCCGGCTAACCGCTAAGGTGTTGTAGCCGAAGACTGGGACTGGAGCTGGAACTGGAGCTGGCCGGCTAACTGCTGAGGCGTTATAACCAGAGACTAGGACTGAAGCTGGAACTGGAGCTGGCCATCTAACTGCTGATGTGTAGTAGCCGGAAGGCTGGAACTGGTCGACTGACCGTTGAGGTGTGTAGCCAAAGACTGGGATTGGAATTGGCGATGACTGACCCTCGGGGGTGTAGTGGCCACCATTATTGTGGAGTGACGTTGAGCTCGCCGTTGGCGGGATGTCGCGGTCGGTGACTTTCGTCAGTGAGGATCCAGTATCCGAGATCCGGGTCGTCACAGCTGGTATCAGAGTAATGTTGTTTGAAGTACATGAGAATCCAAAATATACAATTTCCAGAGTCCTGAAAGTCCTGTACAGTCTTCAACTGGCATTAAGTTCGTGATTCCTTGTTGCTTCGTTTTCCATGTGTCGTCTTGTGCGTGGTGTCTTGGCATTGTGTGAGATGGTTTTGCTCTCGTCAGGATATGACGAGGTGCTTCTTTTTCGTTGTGATGTCTGTCTCGATCATGCTGTACTTGGCAGAGTTCGCTAGAACGCTTGAATCTGTGATACATTGTTCGAGATCTTTCCGTGATTGGTTCAGGTGGCTGGTGACTTTTTAGCGTTGGTGTGATGATGGTACATGTTCTTACGTTGTTTTGGTCATCCTAGCTTGAGTCTATGTAGCTCCTAATGCATTTTGTGTCTGTCGAAGTGCTCGATTAGATCCCCTCGATTGAGAAGATGGTCAGGCAACCTAGGATTTTCCTTCCTGGCGAGCTTCTGTTAGTGAGCTTGATGCTTCTCGTCCCATTTGGTGGAGTCTTTTCGAGTTAAGCCTTGGAATTGCTGTCTTAGTGATGCCTTTGTCTTGTGTCTACTTAAGTGTGGACAATGCTTAATCTGAGACTGATCTGCTCCTCGTCTTACGATTGCTTGGATTTGGACCTAATTCTTGTGTTAAGAGCAATGGTGCATTGTGTTCGTGGTGCCGTGTCCAGCGGCCGATGTGTTGTGAAGGCTCGATAATTGTTTCTGGACATGAAGGTAAGCTAAGATTAGCATTTTTCTTTGGGCTTTGTGCTGAAGCTAGTGCTCTTCTCCTTTGCACTTAGGCTAATTGCGATCGGTTGTTCGCTGGATCAGTACTCGTGGCGTGCTATTTACGATTTTTATGAATTGCGATGGCGCCGAGTGTGTGCTGAATGCGGATACCGAGATATTTTCTGATTCCTATGTGCGTTGTATGAGTGCGCAGCGGAAGTGTGTGGGCTGATTACCCATGGACCGAGGATAGTTGTTGTGAGATTCTCGCCGGTCGAGAGGTTTGTCTTTCTCGATGTGACTTCGTCTTGGCTTCCTGTGCCTTGGTGTTATCTGTTGTCATGCTGTTGCTGGAGCTATTCTGGCGTTGGCATTGGCATTTGTGAGTATTGGGGAACCTGTCGACGTTCCTACTGATTGAGTGCCCTATGCTCTACATTTCTTTCTTGGGTGTTCTTGAGACGTGATCGTGGTTCTTGAGATGCATTCCCCGAGATTGTCATTTCTTTGCTGTCGTGGGTCCTTTCCTTGGTGAACTGCTCGATGCGTGACTAGTCCCTTGTAGTCGTGCGTTCAGCTGTTGTTGTGTCTTGATGTAACCTAGCTTGCAGTCGTGTTCCGTGGTTCTACGTCCCGTACGGAGCCGGGATCCTGCAAGTGCTACCATCGTTATCATTTTAGCGTTGTTTCTCTATGATTTTGTGTGTCTGTCTTAGCACTATGTGGACCAGGTCTTGTCAGTTAGCTTTATTGTACTTTTCTTTCCTGGTGAAGTTGGCTTGCGACTCGATCAGATGTCATATCTGAGTGAGGACTGACTTGATTGTAATCACATAAAACTCAAGCAACAGGAATAATTAAAACACAAATTAACTAATCGAAAAATAGAAACGCACCTTCCAAATGATAGGACGTCACTGCTCGGCATGAGGAAGTTGAGACGCTGGTGAGTCCTGCTGAGGTTGTGGCGATACAGGTTAGAATTGGGGCTGCTGTGGCTACGCGAATGGAGAGAACTGCACCGGTCTCAGTCTGAACGGGCAGTCTCGAACAACATGGCCTGGCTGATCACAGCGAAAACATGCCACCGGCAAAGAGCATGGCACGCCAGGGTGGCTACCACCACACCTCGCACACGATCCCGGATGACGGACAGCAGGTCCCTGACGCTGCTGAGAAGATGGGACTGACAATGGAACAGCATCGGCAGAAGACTGTTGGGCACGCCGCTTCTCACGCCTCTTATTCTTGAATTCCTTGAACCTTTTACCCTTGAACTTAGAGGAAGAAGCACCATTGGTAGAGGGAACAACGGAAGGAACTCCGGGGATGCTCGGCAGATAAACCTGCTGCAACTGCCCAATCGGTTGAGGGATAAGGCGATGTTGCACACCTGGCTGAGTGGACTCAACCTGGGCGCGCACTTGAGATATCACATGCCCCACTCCAGGTGGCAGATGAGACAGCACGGCTTCACTCTGCGTTCCACTCCGAACACTCGGCATACCTTTCTCAGCTTGGGCGGGAGCCGCTGGAATTTGACTCGGCGCAGACGTATAAACCATCACAACAACCACTGGAGGAGAAGTACCACTTCCCTCCCTAAAAACACGTGCCTTCCAACGACGCGCCATCAAAACCTAAGAAGCACATACCGATGAAAATCACATCACCAATCACGAAAAACACCCTAAGTCAGTAGTAGACGACTCAAGTGGACTTGCTCTGGACTAACGCTATGTAATGTCAATTCCTTATACAAGTCCTCAACGCTGCTCTGATACCAACTGTAACGACCCAGAGCTCCGGGTACCGGTAACCCGATAACATCAGATCACCACTACCAAGAACTGGGGACGCCACCCAAGGGGCTGATGAGGCCCCTGAAGGGTTAGTGGAGTTTGTCGAGGAGTTGTATAACGAATTGGGATTACAATGCGCAAATTAATTTAAACGATAATTAATAATTAAGTGCGGAAGTAAATTAAACTAATAGCATGTTAAAATATATACAATAATCCAGAAATTACAATTATACAAATCCCACAACTGAAAGAAAAGTCCACAAGTACAACTACACGGGACATACCCCGGTCAAATGTACAAAAAGAGGACAGACCGACTACTGCTGGTATGCTAGACACAACTACCAAAAGCTCGAGATGCACGGTCCGAAAGTTGAGGTTGCCCACCTGAAAGTAGGAAGGGTGAGTCACACCCAGACTCAGTAGGGGTCACGCAGATCCCTACCTCGCAACTAAACACGTAGGCAAGTAAATATAACAGCAGTTAAAGCATGCATTTAACCAATACGCAGGCAGATGACATAATTAAACACAGATATAATAAAGCTATAAACCTATCTAAATAGTTTAAACAGCTAATCTATATGCCAAATACGCTATATGCCACTTAATCTATATGCCAATTCCCAGAGTCCCTGGACATACAAAAGGCACTGTCGGAAGCGTCTCTCTGTCCTCTTCACAACAGTAGTGGTCCCGTCCCAGTCTGAGCTCGTGGCTACCCGAAGCAGGCGATCTCCCTGAACTGCACATCTCCTCCCTGACAGTCAACCTGAAGCCACTTGCAGAGGCTCCCACGGCCAACCCTTTCAAGTTCTGGAGGCGAGGCTTGGCTGACAGCTTCTATGACAAGTCTTCTTCTAGTGCCATGAAGTGGCACCCAGTTAGGCATCTGGACCAATGAGTTCTCAATTTTCTCCCCCGGGTGCGCTGTCCTATCCCCTCTGTGACTGAGAAGACACATGATCACTATTTGGGACCTCGCCAGTGACTCTGACCTCCACCAACAACTCCGTGGGTCTCCGTTCGAAGGGGAGTCGACTACGAATCCAACGGTTCTGACCTTGCCTAAATCAGAGCTCAGGAGCACCCGTGGTGACCACATCTTCCTACTGTAGTGGTGCAGAAGCGGTCAGAACTAGAAGACAGAGACCCTGCTCACGAACCTGCCCCGACCAACGCCGGCAACCAGAAATCCTCCCAAAAATCAGACGTCCTCCTGGGCCAACCCAGGAGGTTTTGCCATGTGTTTCGTCAACAATGGAGTTTGGGAGCATTCACAGCGGTGTCAACATCGGCCCTCTGTCCCCTGTTCCTGAGAGTGGACAGAATCGGCGACTGCCTTCCAATTAGTTCCTAATTCAACTTTCTACTCCCCGCCTGGTCGGCTGACCACCCCTCCCTATGTGGAGGTACATTTTGGTTGTAATCTAATTCCCCACCCCTACTCCAACCCCCTTGCAAGGGACGTAGTGCATGTAACTTGAATTTTCAGGTTGAAGTTTCATCGGTGCGGCATGCGGGTAAGCCCACGCTTCCTCACTCGCCCTTGTCTCCGACCGGGATCGGTGTCTTCACACCAGTTAAGTGAGCTTCAGTTACCCCTTGCTGATTTCATTCTGTTGCTAGTTTAGTATTGCCGCTAGTGCCGTCAGGTGGTGAGTTGAGTGTCCGATCTTGAATTGCTTATATTTAAGTGACCACCGCGGGCGAGTTGTGAGAGAGCCATTACATCCCACGCCCTCGGCATGCTGGCAGCCCATGAAAGTGGGCATCCCTGAACCTTTAGGGGTTCAACCACAAGCTAGACAAACCCCGGATCAACAAGGTCCCACTTCAGACCCTTCCCACCATCGTCGAGTCACCTACGGGCACTAGTGTGCGCTACACGGGCGAGCCCGCTCGAGTGAAGTCACCGGTCCGTGCAATACTTGCTTTCTAGGTCCAAGGGTCTTTGTTCTTGTAACTATCACCCCCAAGGTGGTGTCACATCAATTGGTATCAGAGTAAGTTCTAGACTTATCTCCTCTAACTCTTGTCCTAGGGCCATTGCATTTATCCCCCCGATTATCATGACCACTTCCTACTTAGCCTAATCGCCACCCATGGGCTTCATTCTAGATAGGGATATTACCTTTGACGGATCATGTTCTAGTGATTATCTTAGGTGGGAGGCTACCATAGAAAAATACTTTGAAAGGATTATGGTATATGGATCCGCGAGAGTCTTCGGAGGGTCCGGGTGGGACGTGTCCTCCAGGGGTCTCTTCTGTTGAAGACTTGTTGTTACTGTTGGACTGGCGGGGGACATATGGGCGTGCGATTTTACACGTCCACAAGGCTCAGCATGCAGACCCTGAGTTGTCCTGGATTTTGGCTATGGCCGAGGTGGAGCACGGCGAGGACGGTGCTGTGAGATTTCGAGGTAGGCTGTACGTCCCATTCGAGGGGCAGGTAAGACAGGCAGTGTTACTAGAGGCTCATGGGAGCAGGTACACTATGCATCCGGGCACGATGAAGATGTATTGGAACCTGAGGAGACAGTTCTGGTGGCCTGGTATGAAGAGAGATGTTGCTGAGTTCGTGACCAGGTGCCTGACCTGTCAGCAGGTGAAGGCGGAGCACCAGCAATCGGGAGGTACACTTCAACCCTTGGAGGTTCTTGCGTGGAAATGGGACCACGTGACTACGGATTTTGTGGTGGGATTGCCGAGGACTCCGAGTGGGCATGATAGCATTTGGTTGCTTGTGGATAGGCTGACAAAGACAGCTCGGTTGTTACCGATCAGAGTTAGCTGGAGTGTGCCCAAGTTGGCACGACTTTGTGTGGAGCGGATCATACCTTTGCATGGAATCTCCATTTCCATTGTGTCAGATTGAGATCCGCATTTTACTTCTGGATTCTGGAGGAGTTTTCAAAGAACTCTAGGCACCGAGTTAGCTTTTAGCTGGGCCTATCATCCCCAGTTGGATGGTCAGTCAGAGAGGACCATCCAGACGTTAGAAGACATGCTGAGGTCATGTTGCCCAGAGTGGCAGGGGAGTTGGATTCACCATCTACCATTGGTGGAGTTTGCCTACAACAACAGCTATCATTCAAGTATTGGGATGGCTCCCAATGAGGCGTTGTATGGGTGACCGTGTCAGACTCCGCTTGATTAGTTTGAGGTTGGTGAGCGTGTTATGACGGGACTAGAACTGGTGCAGCAATGTGTGAATGTGGTGCACTTGTTCCGTCAGAACATGTTGGCGGCTCAGAGTCGACAAAATAGCTATGCCGATCGGAGAAGGCAGCCCCTCAGTTTTGTTGTTGGCGATCAAGTATTCTTGAGAGTTTCTCTGATGAAGGGGATGATGCGCTTTGGCCGACGTGGGAAGTTGAGTCCCCGCTATGTTAGCCATTTTCCCATTGTTGAGCGCATTGGCGAGGTTGCGTATCAGTTGCAGTTACCCCCGGAATTGGCGTTGGTGCATGACGTGCTTCATGTCTCGATGTTGTAAAAGTACATGTCTGATGACTCTCATGCTTTGGAGGATTCTGTTTGGCCCAAGGTGACCCCCGATCTATCTCTTCTGGAGTTCCCCATCCGTATTGAGGATCGGTGCGAGCAGCACCTGCAGAACAAGGTTATTCCCCTGGTTAAGGTGATGTGACAGCGGCACTCTGGCGGTGAGGCATCTTGGGAGTATGAGGATGAGATGCGTCAGCAGTTTCTTTATCTATTCGAGTGAGTTCCCCTCTTCCTTTCCCCTTGTGCTTTATTTTAAATTTCGATGACAAAATTTGTTTAAGGGGGGAGGGCTGTAATATCCTGGACCCTTCGGATCAAATAAATTAAAGAATACATAATTAACTATTGGTAAGATCATTTCATAAAAAAAACACTTTGCTACAATTGTTTTGTTTACAAAATTTACGGTGCATGGGGGGAGGGCAAAGTATGTATTCAATGATAAAACTTTTCTTTTGAGGGGCCTAAGTATATTTTTTTCTATTATGTGCAAACCCTGTGTACATGTCACACCATGGCATGGCAAGCAGGCGAGCACAATGGGTGCTGGCATCCGAGCGACCGGCAAACAAGCATGCTGGTCACCTCGTGGGCGTCCTCCGGCATGGGCAGTGACAGCGGCATGATGGCAAACAACGGCTGGGCACTGTGTCTATGGGTGGGTGGACATGGGCAACGACGGGTCTGTCGGAGGCTGCTTCCTCACTCCCCCTACAAAATGGTATCTCTCCTCATCCCACCGTCACATCTCTCCCCCCTCAGGCCCTCCTTCTCCTTTCCTCCGACTGCCTCCCCTTCCCCTTGTTATTTCTCCTTCTTCCCCTTCTCCTTTCTCTTCTCCTCCTCCCTTCTCTTCCCTGTGGTACAGTGCCCCTATTTTTAATAGGGGAACCATTCATTTCTTTTCCCTCTCCTCTTCTCAGCCCCCTCTCTCTCTCCCTTTCTCTCTTACATGCTCTCTCTCTCTTCCGGTTTAGCCTCCTTGCTAACCTTCCCTCCATAGCTCTCTCTGACACACTCCCCTCCTCTAGCACCCTATCCCCCTGCACACCACCGTGGCACACTGTTCGCTTCTCCTCTCCCTCTCATCTTCTCCCTACACTGCAGCTACCCCTCTCCTTCTCCCTCTCCCGCTCTCCATTGCATGCTTGCATACACCGCACACACACGTACCGTCAAACCTCCCTTGTCGGATCTCTCTCCCTCTCTATTTCTATCTCTAACCCAACCTGCACCACCGTCCACACCACCATCATTTCCCTTCTCTTCTCTCCCTCTTCTCCCTATTTTCCCAATGTAAGCTCACACGTTCCCTTCTCTCCTCCTCTCCCTCCTCTACCTGCATGCACACACACATGCACGTCTCCCCCACGCCCAGGCATCCACTTCTCCTCTCCCTCCTCTGCTCTCTGTCCTATCACCATCCGCACTGTGTCACTCTCCCACCTCTGTAGTCACCCTCCAAAGACACCGCATCCACCCCCTCTCCTTCTCCCTCTCTCCCTCTCCACCACATGCATACATTCACTGCACCGCGGCCACCTCTGCTTCTCTCCCTCTGCACACATGCACTCCACCGCCACCACAGTGCTGGTGACCGTGCCATGCACATCCCCCCTACCCTCCATTTCTCTCTCTCTCAAGCCACACCGACGAGCCCCCCCTCTGTCTCTTCTCCCTCTCTCTTTCTCTCTCTTCTCACACCCTCTCTTTCTCCCCCCCTCTGTGTCTCTCTCTCTGTCACGCCTTGACGCGGAATATTAGAACGCGAAAGTAGGTAGAGTTAATGATAATATGTTGATTTTCAGACATGCTATGCTTTAAGCTAGAGAATCTATACATTCGTCACAATAATGAGGCAAGAAATAATTTCATCATAACCATTAATACCAATTAAATCAACATACCAAGTATCATCCGCTATGCTTACTGCCATCGTCCTCCTCCTTCGTCTGGTGAGGATTCTTTCCTCCCCTACGTTCTCCTCCTTCTATAGCCATGCCTCCTCGCAGGAAAACTCTTCAGGCTAGCTCTTCTTCATCCGAAGAAGCATCTCAGGGTTGAGGGGGTGTGCCCAGCACTTCTGGTGTTGGCACCAGTAGGCCTAGGCCTTCGCCATTGGTGGCGTACAAGGTGTACCAAGGCCTGCGGGAGTTCTTCCAGATTCCTCTGGAGCTTGACATTATCTTTCCCGCCGTAGGCGACGACATCATGACTTACCCTGCCGACGGGATCATGATCCCAATAGCATCTCTTCAAGCGGGTTTCCGTCTCCCTGTTCATCCCTTCATTACGGCTGTCCTTCAACATTACGGACGGCATCCTGGGGGACTAACCCCAAATTCTTACTCCATCCTGTGTGGGTTTATTTACTCATGTCGTAGGGCATTAGTGGAACCGACTGTAGATCTGTTCCGCCATTTCTTTCTCCTCCAAAGTTGTCCGTCTGACGTTTCCTTTGCCTACTTCAAGTCTCACTCCCACCATCACTTCATCGAAGTCTCCTCTACTACGTCCAACCGCAAAGGTTAGGCGGAGAAGTATGTGTATCTCGTCAAGTCGTAGGACTGGGAGGCCTCCAATAGATGGATGCGTGGAGGATTCCCCCCCACCTGGCGTAATAGGCAGCCTTCTCTCCGGGCTAAGGATTGTCCGAAGCTAAAGGTCCTCCTTCGGTATCCCCTAGCTGATGCAGACTTGGTCTTGATTCGGCACTGCTCTGAGAGCTGGGGTTGTGACCCCCGTTGTCGCAGGGTACGAGTTTTGTCCCTTCGCTAGGTCACTCTATTTGTGGAAGATGCTTAACCAAACCCCCTTTTTTGTTTTCAGGGGCGCTCGAGCCACAGGGTTGGACTGCTGAGACCGTCAGACTGTCGCAAAATGTTCCTCACACCAAGGACCACGTGGTTCCGGGAACTAGCCAAGTGTCGGTCGTTGCCTCCCAAGTCGAGGTGGTATTTACTCCGGGAAGGTTACAGCATCCGGTCCCTATCGAAATTCCTTTGGTGTGCTCGTCGGCCGTATCTGCTACGGGCGGGAGCGATTCCGTGGCGAGTGGACATTCTGATTCTCTGAGGGGTCTCGCCGAAGAAGCTGTCAGTGTCGTTGATGAGGGCTCTGGCATGGCTGGCGGTAGTTGCGTCGCCGTGACCGATGATGAGCTGGCGACCCTGGACGCTCATCGCCGGTCGAGGAAGAGAGCGAGGAGCCCTCCCCCTACTCGGAGTCACGTTTCGCCTCCCCCAGTGTCTGGGCGACCCTCTTTGAGGCTCTACCTCCCCCAGCGACCGGTGAATCGGTGGTCGCCCCCCCCTGCATCGGTCCCCTTGGCGTGTGGGCGTGACAAGGGTAAGGCTCCTACCACTGGCGTAGATGTTCCATCCCTGTCAGCATCTCCGCAACGCAGCCCGTCCCCACCACCTCGGGATCCATTAACACCCATAGTTTTAACGGATCCTTAGTGGTTCGGATTTAGGTTCCGTCCAGCGAATTTTGGCTATTTTTAGGAATTTTTAGGGTGAAGAGCCCACACAGGGGCATGAAGAACAGGCACAAGAGCAGGGGTCCATACCCGGGACCCAATATGATTTTTTAAAGCATTTAGACAAGACACCGAAAAGATTTTCCATTCTGGAATTGATTAAAATATCGAAGACCCACTAGGAAGCCCTTATGCAATACCTTCAAAAGGTGATGGTCAACGAAGATATTCCAGTTGAACAGATTACATCAATTTTGACTCTGGCGGGTGATCAGCCAGCAATTGTATTTTATGAACATGAGCTAGCACCAAAATCAGCAAGGAAATTTACTTTATACATCACTGTTGATATTAACAAAGTGGCGGTCAGCTAATGTTTGGTGGACACTGGCGCGTCCATTAATGTTTTACCACTGAGCACTTTGAAGATGTGTGGCATTCTGGAAAGTGAAATTCAGCCTTCCCTTATCACGGTAACAACCTATGATAATACAAAAAAGTCACCCATGGAGGTGGTTACCTTGAAGGTAGGGCTGGGTTCCTCGTCAGTTACAGTCAATTTTCATATTCTGGATATGGACCCCCCATTTAATGGTATTTTGGTGCACCCATACATTCAGGCACTTGACGCCGTCCCTTTCACGAATCATCAATGCATAAAGTTCCCACATAAGGGGTGCGTCATCAAAGTCACTAGCGCGCCTATTCTATCGATAGTGGATATTCATTCAGGCACATCAGTGCCCTCCATTTGGACATCTAACATGCCTCTCTTATCTGTGCTAGACCTTGCCGGCCTGCGGCATGATATATTAAGGCCTCAAGTTGCTGTTTCTACATCAACACTGGCACCACCCCTACCTCAAAAGGAAAAAAATAAGAATATGATGAACACCCTAGGTTGGAACATTATGATGAGGATGGGGTATAGGTTTGGTAAGGGCTTGGTGTTGACACCCATTTTAAGCCTACAAGTCAAGTTATTTCTCTTATTCATCTTCTGTGATGTCCCGAATTACCCGTTGTGTTGGAGCATTCCTTGATCTGATCTCGAGCCCATTCCTTGATCATTTTCCTAGACCTCTAAGTTTGGAAGCTATTTTCTATTAGTTCCCAACTATTTTCTAAGTTTCCCCGTGTTACGAGATCGTTTCCCATCATCCCCGACGGCCGACCCGTGTTTCGCCAGCAGAGGGATGGTGATGGCCTTCTGTATGGCCACCACCATCAGTGGCGGCCTTTTGGATGGTCGCCACTGTCTTTGGGTGGCGGCCTTCTGTATGGCCACCACTTACTCTGGGTAGCGGCCTCACAGAGGGCCGCTCCACTGCTAGTTGCGGTCATCTGCATGGCCGCAACTACCTTGTCTCAATCGGTTTGTCATGTTCACCATCTTTGGTTGCATGCTTATCACATGAGTAATGGTGGTCCCCACATGACTATTTTTATCTAAATGGTAGTCCTCCCATGACCGTTTCTTCAAGTTGCAGCCCTGCGATAGACCGTTTATTTGGAACAGAGTCCAAAACCTCTTGAACTCTGGTTTCTTCACCCGAGGACTCTTTGGAGTCCTTGTTTGATCCATTTTCAGCAAGATTATCTCTCCAAATCGATTCTAATCCACCTTGGGGAGATATTCCCATACATCGACTTTGCTGTATGTATGCACTGATTTATAAGCAACAAGGAAGGCATCAATACACTTCTCATCAACCACAGTTTTCAGCACATCAAACACAAGATTTTCATGTACTCATGCATCAACATGATTCATAGTGTGACATCATCAAAACCAAGGTTCCAACATTCTCCCCCTTTTTGATGATGACAACTATGAGTCATGTAAATGTTTGGAGACAATATCAGATATTCAAACAGTCCACATATGTCTGCCAATCATCCATAGAAACAGCTTTATTGCAATCAAAGACATCCATTTCATTCAGAAAGTTTTCAAGATTCCATTACAAGAAGGAAAACAAGCACAGAGAGAAACAACCAACAAAAATGACTATAACATAAACATTCTAACTACATGCAGAAATGCAAACACACTGTGTACAATAAAGAAAACTTTCATTATTTTTCTTTCAAAAGACCAGATCCAGATCTTCAGCTCATTTCAGAAAACCAAATCTTCAGCTCAGATCAGCATCCTCCCCCTTTCAGTGACTCCCCCGTTCAGCAAGCATCTCTCCCTTCAGCTCTCCCTTTATCAGATATCACAGGGTGTCACATGATCACATGACTCACAAATTCAGAAATTTGTCTCCCCCTTTGTCATTATCAAAAACAAACCAAGAGTGATCAAATATCATCAATTCTCCCCCTGATTTTGACAGACATCAAATGTCAGCTGCAGAAGTTCTACTAACTGCAGAAGGTCCACCAGCTGCAGATTTTCTACCGCCTCTTTGGCCTCGTCTTCGAGCAATTGTTACAGTTGGTGATCTACTAGAACTCCCCTGTTCTCTTAACGGTATGGCTCGTGGAAAATTCTGGGGAATTCTTTCAACTTTGGTGCCCAATGCAACAAACTTAGTAGATAACTTCTGATCTGTCTGTTGTACTTGAGCATGCAGTTCTTTGACAGAGGAAGTCAGATCTACAAACCAAGTGTGTAACATGGTAGTTACAGTGTCTAGCTGAGTAGTTTATTGATGATGTATGTCAGCCATGGATGTGGAGGTGCTGGTAGCTTGTTCAGTCACAGCTTCTCTGAAATTGTAAGATAGATGTTACACCTTTTCTTGGACAAGATCAAGTTTGGCATAAATATTTCCCAGCTGAATTATACTTCCTTGAACTTCATCTGATAAACTGTTTATCCTTTGGGACAAAGATTGTTGTTCCTGACGAATAACATTCAATTCATTTCTGATTATTTGTTGCTCTCTTCTGATATCAAAGGCATGAACCAGTGTTTGAGTCACCTTCAAATAGGTTTTAGCTTGATTTGCTTTTAGATCATTCATTATAGTTGTTGTCCCTAAGTTCTCGTATGGACAAGAAGGGGGGTTGAATTGTCCCCGCCAAACGTAACGGTAACTATTAAAAATTTTACGCAGCAGATTAAGATAGATACCAATGCTCAGAATGATAGCACGAAATATAATCGATGAAGAATTAAATTCTCTCAAGCTTACCATTCTCACACGATCAAGATAGAATGATAAGCAAACAACCCACAAGCATTCAGATGCGAGACAGGATTTTTAGGTGGTTCGGGACCACGACGGGCTCCTTTGATGGGAAATTAGCACTAGCGGAGGAATTAGATCTTCTTTCTTTCTTCCTTTTTGGATCAGCTCAGTTCTTCTCACTTGTCCTCTCTCTCCTCCTGAGAGACCACCATCTCTTTATATAGTAGCTCTCGAGAAGATGGGCGTGTGGAGATAATGCTTATCGCCCAAAGAATCGTCCAGATCTGATCTTCACTTGCCACGTGTCAGCATCCACAGTTTCCTTTCCGCCTGGGATCACGTGCTCTTCCTTGAGATTCACGAACATAGCACCTGATCTTCTGAAGTCCGTCCCTTACAATACAACAAACACTTAGTCAGCATTAGTTATGCACGAGACATTCAGACAAATATCAGATGTGCACAGACTTGATAAGGCATTAGTCAAATGTGCACGGACTTTGTGACGAGCAAATGGAGTCGTGTTATGCACAGAACATGGCATGCACAGAGTTTGAATATCATGATATGATTGTCCGCAGACTTTATGATGAAGTATGCATAGACCTTATATTGCTTGGCGAGACTCAGAGTGTGCAAACACAAGACTTTGCACAGACTTAACTTTTGCACGAACCTTGGTTCAGCGCAAAGGCAAAGGGTGCACAGACTTGAGATCACAAGGAGCAAAACATGCAAGGACTTCCTTCAAACCTAATGCCGATATGCATGGATGTAAAAGATGCACGGGCTTATGAGGCATTTCATGAAAGCTTGCTCGGACTGATGTTTTCCACTGAACGAAAATGTGCATGGACTTTTATGACCAACACAAGCACGGACTTGAGTTCTCAACTAAAACATGCACGGACTTTATGTTTTCAATAAAACTAAAGCATGCACGAACTTTATGTTTTCAACAAAATTCAAACATGCACGGACTTGAGTTCTCAACTAAAACATGCATGGACTTTATGTTTTCAACAAAAACTAAAACATGCACGGACTTGTGCTGCATCAGTGAGATGTGCACAGTGTTTAGTCGTGCTTAAACAGGCTTTGCACAGAGTCAAGATGAGCTAGGACTTTGTATATACTGAGACTTGAAACTTGCTCGGACACTAATCAATGCAAATCTGCATTCTTCAAAAATGTGCACTGAGTTTATTCGTGCACGGACCTAAGAGGAAACTGCACTGTGTGTGACTCAAAACAAGGAGAAATGTGCACTTACTATATGAGCATATAAACAAATATGCACAGACTCCAAAGACATACTTAGACTTTATAACGACGTTTGCACGAACATAGAAATGCATACTTAACCAAAACTACACTGAGTTTTATTGCATGAGGGCTTTATTGCAGAATAAGATCTGAAGTGAAACAATGAGAAACGTAGTGTACAAAAAGATGTGTGATAACAAATCAAACATGATTTGACAAATAGTGTGTGACATCATCAAAATCGTAGGGATGCAACACTATCCTAAATTTTGAGATCCCGACAGAACCTCAACAAAAAGGTTGGTGCACCAAATCCATCCAACTAATGATCATCAAATTTTGATAGATCAATCCCCACGTTGTCCCCTCTTCCCAGAACAAATTTCACGTCGATCCATCGTCGTTTGCCCCTCCATCCACCTTCATCTCTTCGTCGAGCAGGTCGACCCCTGTTCCTCTCTTTCTCACCCCTTCTCTCTCTCTGAACCGCTTCCTCCTCTCTCTTTCTCTCCTTGTTTCACATGTACCAACCCGTAAGGTAACACTTTTTGTGAATATATCTGAAAGCAGTTTGCACCCGTCACATAAGTCACCTAATTTGACATCAATAAAATGTGAAGATCAATAACAAGTAGAACATCCATTTCTCACCTTCCACGTATGCAGCGGCT
>JANBPO010003128.1:0-89809 GCA_024336825.1 Amorphophallus titanum
GAAGCATGCCGTAAGGCTACGACTAGTGAAGGCTCACAAGACACGGACTCCAAAACACAAGTGCCGAAGTACATACATGCAAGAGTGCCCTGTAACACATACTTCGAAGCACCAAAAGTAGCACAGGAGACTGCCAACAGACTAAGGACAAGGCAACTAAGCCTACAACTACAACGGTCCCTGAGTCCTACGACTCTGAGTCAGGATCACCGCACATAGCGGAACAAGCCACCAATCGATCTAATCCTAAGCCAAGGAAAATGACACTCTGAGGGAACGACACACGGAGACCTGAGGGGACACCAAGAACCCTCAGCACACCTGGATATGGGAAACGAGGTAGAATGGTATCTTGAGGCATCCAGAACCATTGTCTCGAATTGGACAAGGCCGTCGAGACACAACAAGACTACTTGTCAACCACTAGGTAATCCCGGGTTGACTGGAACCAACATGACACTGACACACTAACACATCCACTACCATAACAACACAAACAGAACCAACAAGAACAAGAGCGGTGGACGATGACAACACTCTGGGCAGAGCAACTTGTCAGTTAACTGCTAGGGGGAAACCCAACAGTTAAGAGATAGCTGCTATGCAACCAGAGACATAGACAATGGTAGCTTCTAGATTGAGACGTTAGGGTACTGTCGTAGTTTAGGAAAAGACCACAACCAGTCACCTAAATCGACTAATCCAGACAACTACCGACAGACAGACACCGCCCTAAGCAAGGACCTAAGACAAATGGACACACAACACAAGACAAGCAAACGGTCGATACGGCGAACAGGACTGTAACACACCGGCATAGGGGTGCTATACCCACATAACGCACCACAGGAGGGGCATTATGCCAACCAGACCGAAAACTACAAATAGATGATATAACGCACCAGCATAGGGGTGTTATATCAACATAACGCACCCAGCGAGGGGCGTTATGTCCAACAGACCCAAACACGAACCAAACAAAGTATAACAGACCACAACAGGCACGTCACACTAGTATAACACACAAGGGCAGGTGCGTTATACCCAACAGACACAAAAATACACTAACTACAGACCAAGGCATATAACGGACCACACCCAATCCGTTATAGCCACAAAATGCACAGGGTGAGGCGCGTTCTATAAACCGCCATACCCAGACAAAACATTGGTCAATGGACCATAACGGACCTACACCTGGGCGTTATATTAACCATAACGCACAGGGAGGAATCCATCATGCCAACCGATTGACACAGTCTTCGAGGAGGACACGATCATCGAGGGGTCTGACATGACAGTCAGCCTCAAAAACCACCCAACCATAACACACCTAGACAGTGGCATTATGCTCCACATAACGGATCTGTCTTGGTCCGTTATGCTCCAAGACCTCCGAAGATAAAAAGGCATAAACGATGCATAACGGTCTATCGGGGGACCATTATGCACATAACGGCCTCTGGTAGGACCCTTATGCCAATCCGACAGTGAAAACAGTGAAACAGCCCAATCGGCTTGTTCCACGCCCCATGCACGCTGTAGCGTAGGGGAAATACATCCAAACGGTAGGAAATCCTTCAAGGATTCTAAAAACACCACTTTCCTATAGTAGAACACGATAACAGGTTTCCGTTTTATGATTTTCAGTGAAGTAGCTCCTTGTCTGGGGGTGCTATTTTAATTGACGACATAGATAAGGACGTCAGTTATTAAATTGACGCCTTTGCGAAAGTCTTCATTTTAACAATTGGCACCTTCAGTTAGGGCGTTAATTACTTCTCTATTCCAAGTAGGATTCTTATTATCCTTTCGAAATGATTTAACGCCTCTTAACAAGTCGTTATTTAATGAAATGACGACTACTCGCAAAGTCGTTGGTTAATATAATGGCGACTTGATATGAGTCGATATTTATTATTTTATTCAAATTTTATTTCTTTCAAAATTCAGGGTTGATACACTCCTCCCACACGTTTCTCACTCTCTCCCTCTTGTTCTCTCTCCTCTCTTCTCCTCTCTCCGCGGGACGTGCGACCGTGGCGATATGGGCGAGGCAAGAACATCGTGGAGTGATCGTGGAGCGTGCTAGCGTGAAGGATGGAGCGTGACATTGGCGCGATCCCTCAGTGGATTCAAAGCCGGTGTGGTTTGGTTCATGCGATGTTTTCAACGTGGTTTAGTTGCTTCGGTGCGCGAGAACTTCAGTGGAGATAGGGAGATGGATCACCTACTTCTTTTCTGCATTCTCTCACTATTTGGAACTGAACGGTGCGAGTATGAGCGAGTTTTGTCCCGTTTGGGTGAAAACATGCTTCAGGGGGTGTGAGACGAGTTCGCCTTTCCCAGCGATGGTTTCTTGCTAGATTAGTATCATTGGAACCCCTGGCA
This sequence comes from Amorphophallus titanum, assembly GCA_024336825.1. NCBI lineage: Eukaryota > Viridiplantae > Streptophyta > Magnoliopsida > Alismatales > Araceae > Amorphophallus > Amorphophallus titanum. The sequence continues at coordinate 2,392 of JANBPO010003128.1, forward strand.
TGTTAGTAATCCATTCCCGCCAGTTTCATTGCAATTGGTTGTCGTTTGGGACCGGTATGTGCCCGGAAACCCATGTGACTCGTGTTGGGTCAATTCGGTGGAATCGCCTGTTTCTTGCCGTTTATGCGTCGAATTGATCCCTTCCGGACTGTGGAAGGCCTATATTGTCATTAGAATTGTTTTCCCTTCATTTTAGGATGAACGAGGCGTGGAAAGGCTGGGTTTCGGCCAATCCTCTATTTTTCCCGCCGTAACACCTTAGCGGTCCTTCCAGAGACCGTTTGTGTCCTCAAGCGGTCAAGTATGCGACCATTTGTCTTATGTCGGTTCAGGTCTTCGCGGTCATGCGATAGACCATTTTCCTTGGCTCGTGGTCCATTGTTGGACCGTTAAGCTCTGTCAAGCGTCCATTAAGAGACCACTAGGCTTATGTGGAATGTCGGTTTGGCTAAGCGGTAGTACGATAGACCGCGAGGCTAGCTTTGGCGGCCCTATGTGTGACCACTGAGCATCGTTTGACTTTGGTCAATGTTTTAAGTCGATTCATGTTGGTGTCCTTAGCGGCCTATTTATAGACCGCTAGGCTCATGAAACGGTTCTATAATAGACCATTTTTGGTGGTTTGACTGGTTAAGTCGGTTCGAGGGTTGACTAGGTCTAGCGACCTAGTATATGACCGCTACAGTCACCTTGCAGCCCTTTCTATGACCGCCAAGTGCCTATGTTCTCTGTGTGGGGTTAGCGGCCCTTTGGCTGACTGCTTGGCTTACCTAGCGGTCAAGTGATCGACCGTTTATCCCCAGAGTGCTGTTTAGTTATACCTTATTTCAATGTGTTTTGTGCGAGAATGCTGAATGAGATTCTTGGTTAAATTAATGGCACTAGTATTATCACACATGATGGATGTGCATCCAAGATCTACTCCATAGTCTTGGAGTTCGTGCTTTATCCATAGCACCTGGGTTCCACAGCTACCTACTGTAATGTATTTAGCTTCTGCAGTGAAAAGTGTTACAGAGTGCTGCTTCTTAGAAGCCCAAGACACTAAGCACCCACCCAAGAATTGGCAGTAGCCACTAGTGCTTTTCCTATCAAGTTTACATTCAGCATAATCAGCATCAGTATAAGATATCAAATCAAAAGAGCATGATGCCGGGTACCACAACCCTAAATCATGTGTGCTAGCAACATATCTCAGAATTCTTTTTACAGCAATTAGATGAGATACCTTTGGATTAGCTTGAAAATGTGCACACATGCCTACACTAAATAGTATATCAGGCCTAGAAGCAGTGAGATATAGAAGAGACCCGATCATATCTTAGTATGTTTTAAGATCTACAGATTTACCATTCTCATCCGCATCTAGGGAAACATTAGTTCCCATGGGCGTGGAGATGTGCTTGGCATCCTTCATTTCAAATTTCTTTAGAATCTCCAATGTATACTTGGACTGGTTTATGAAGAAACCTTCTTTAGTCTGTGTGACCTGTAGTCCAAGGAAAAACTGGAGTTCACCCATGAGGCTCATTTCAAATTTCTTTGTCATTAGATCAACAAATTACTTGCACATTATTGAATCAGTTGAACCAAACACTATATCATCTATATATACCTGCACAATGATGATATGGCCATTTATCACCTTTGTAAAAAGAGTTTGGTCAATCTTACCTCTGATGTAGCCTTTGCTGGCCAGATGCTCACTCAACCTGTCATACCAGGCTCGTGGGACCTGCTTCAGTCCATACACAGCTTTGTTCAATTTATACATATGGTTAAGAAAGGCATCATGTTCAAAACTAGGCAGCTATTCTACAAAAACTTCTTCCTTTAGCAAGCCATTCAAAAAGGCACTTTTGACATCCATTTGTTGTAATTTAATGCCTAGAGAACATGCAAATGCTAAGAGGATTCTGATGGCTTTCAATCTTGCTACAGGGGCATATGATTCTTCAAAGTCAATGCCAATTTCTTGGTTGTACCCTTTAGCTACCAGTCTGGCCTTGTTTCTTGTTATGACCTCATCCTCATTTAGTTTATTTCTAAACACCCATCTAGTCCCAATGACATACTGATCTGTGGGTCTAGAAACTAAATTCCACACATTGTTCCTTTTGAATTGATTAAGTTCCTTATGCATGGCATTGACCCAATTTTCATCTTGTAATGCTTCTTCAATACTTTAGGGTTCAAATTGTGAGACTAATACAATGAGGCCTTCATTATGCACAACTTTATGAAATGATCTGGTGTTAGGGGGATCAAGGATGTAGCGCACGTGTCTTAATGGATCCGTAGTGGTTTGGACCTGGATCTGATTCTGTCAGTTCTGTCGATTTTTATGGATTTTTTGGCTATTTTCTGACATTTTTATGAGAGAGTTAAAATATTTTAGTAATTAAATTGAGTATTGGGGAAGGCTCATATCATCGCCTTCCCTTGCTCACCTATGATACGGTAGAAAAGAGAAACACAGACAAAGGGGGTTGACGAAGAAGCGACGATGACCCACCTAAGTGAACGTGGGAGCAGAAGATCTTCTCTAGCACCAGGAAGTTCGTGCAGACTAGAGGGTCGTAGTCGTGGTGGAGATGCTCAGAAGAGAAACTTTTTCCTCAAGAAACCCTTGAACTCTCTGTCTCAATTGGTGGACCTCTCTTCTTGATTCCCCTGTCTCTATTGTTCTCTCCAATTGCCATTTTTCTTGTATATTCTCCCTATTTTTTTTCTCTCCTCTTTCCTCTGCGAACAAGGTGTTTTTATAACACCAAGTTCATCGACACCACGAAGGGGCGCACCGGGAGCAGCATCAGATTTGAGTGTTTTGCACACCGTCATTGACGGCACCATCTAAAGGGCGCGCCGGTGAAGCAGGGCACCGTATTAGCCTTGTCCGGTTGCCGAGGGCTAGTCGATGGGTCCGGGGATGGTTTCGAAAGTCACCGTTGACTCTTCCTCTCACCGCGATCCTTAGAAAACTTTGGCGGGGCGTCTGACGAAGCTCTCGGCATGATGTACGGCCTTAATCTGAACGCCATGTATGTTTGACTTGAGCATATGGGTTTTTTGCTGACACGGCCTTCGACACTATGATTTGTGCTTCCGATTCAGCCTTACTCATGGTCAAAGCTCCCTTGCAGGGTGACATAACACCCAAGGTGATTTCACCTTGACTGGGGGTTGACTTGGTCGCTGATAGACCCAACAGAGCGAGAAGTTGAACCTGTGTCGGGTGATCAGGGTCTTCCACTGACAGAGCCTTCGGTTCCTTGACATGAAGGGCCGATGGCATTCTTCCTCCTCAAGAGAGTCTTCAATTTAGGTGGCGGGCCACCAGGTAGACCAACGCCCATGGTCGAGCGACGGGTGTTAGGTATGCAGCACGACGGAGTCAATGCCGGCTCATTAGGTAGGCTTGGTCGCACTATCAGTTGGTTGTGGATTCATCTCGACTTTCCTGAGGTGAAGTGCCCGGTGTTCATTCCAGGTGACTCGAGGCTCTAGTAGCTTGAGAATTCTTCGGTAGGTTGATCTTCATCGACTTATGTGCTTCAGTGAGCCGTATCATTCATCTTTGCGGCTTGGTCGCCAGCGATCACATTTCGAGTGGCAACAACAGCTATACATCGTGCAGAATATTTCTAAGTCCAAAATCTACACGAACTTGAGTTTTTCATCAAGGCCAGAACTTGCACGGACTTTGTATGCTGGATGCTTGAGTGCACGGGCCTTATATACATGGACTTAGGCTTTGAACCAAAACAAAAACATGCATGACCATTGCTATCATCTGTTGCTAATCATCAAGACAACTGTTGCCAGTCATTAAACCATTTGTCAATCATCAAAACCAATCAGCACAAGTCTGCTACTGGTCAAATCAGAGGAGTCCCAACATGACTGCTTCTTTCCTGATCCTGGCTAACCCGAGGTTCGACCCAAAGGTTGATTTTCCTATATTCCTAGATGGTCAATTAATTATCTAGAACTTAACACCGTATTCCAAAGCTATTTAGCCTCTTCCTGCAATCTATGATAGCCTTATATCTAGATAACCTATCTGCACCCAAGATAACATCATATCCTTCCATATCCATGCACACCAGATCGGCAGGCAAATTCTGACCACCAACTAAGACCTTACTATCAATGTAATGGTACCTAATCTCGGTCCCAGCTCCAATAGGGGTGGAAATAACTAATTCTGATTCTAACAAAACAAGCTTCACAAACAAAGAGGTAGCAAAACTCCGAGAGACAAAAGAATGGGTTGCTCCAGTATCAAACAAAACAAAAGCAGACTTGGAACAAACTTCTAAGTACCTTCCACGATACCTCCTTTGCTCGGCTCGGCTTCCTGCAGAGCTTGGAGACGACCTTGCTTGTTTGGTCCATTATGACGCTTCTCATTACCGGCTTGCTCATTAAGTAAAGGACAATCAGAAATCCGGTGATCACGACTCCTACATCGAAGACAAGCTCCCAACCTCCTCCAGCATTCCTCGGCTCGGTGCCCTGCCTTGTCACGGTGCTTACATACTTCCTTGGACGTAGTAGAGGCAGGAACCAACTGCTTATCATTCCTTTTAACCTTCTTATCTTTATGAAAATCTCCTCCTCCATTGGACTTTTTCTTAGAGAAAGGAGCCTTGAAAGAACCAGAGCTGGTGACATGCTCCTTTTGGTCTTGGCCACGAATCTGTTCTGATAACTCGGTGGCATCTTCTAGCAATTGTGCTCGCCTAACCATCTCGGGATAAGTTTGCACATCCATAGGCACTAGCTGAGTGATATACTGAGGCTTGAATCCATTCAAGAATCTTCGGGCTTTCATTTTCTCTGTGCCCACCAAGTCCGGCGCATAACGAGATAACCTCGAGAATTGAGCTTCATACTTCGCGACAGACAAACTTTGCTGTTTCAAAGCGGCAGACTCCGCAGCCTTCTTCTCCTGGACTCTATCGGAGAAATACTTGCTATTAAAATACTCCACAAACTCTCCCCACGTTACTTGATCATGTGGCAGAGTGGCCTCTATTGACTCCCACCAAGATCTACCATCACGTTCATTATTGAAAAGTAGCTAATAGAACTTTCTCTTCGTCGGCACACTGCATCACGCGGAAAATCTGCTCTATCTCTTTGATCTAATTCTCCGCATCATCGGGGTCGGTTGATCCAACAAACTTTGGGGGATTGATATTACGGAAACTTTGGTGGAGATCTCTGGCTCCACGGTTTGCCCCTCCTTGGGCTACTTGTTGCAGCACCTGAGTAAGACCCTGGATGGTCCTTTGCAAATCTCTCCATTGAGCTCGCTCGGCGGCTATGATCCTGCAAGAAATAAAATGATTAATGCATTGACTCAAACTATAGGGTTTGGCGTCTTATCGACTTAACCCATGGCACTACCCAATCTCACCGAATATGAGGTTTAAACCTAACATCCTAACTTTAGACTTGGCAACCTAGGTAGTTTAGAAAGACCTGAGCTCTGATACCACAAAAACTGTCACGTCCCGAGTGCGGAAGGAACCTGAAACACAACGATTTGTATCATTCATGTCAAGCAGAGCTCAAGGCATTCAACACAAATAAACAGAGTACGCAAGATATACTTTTAATGGACGGCCATTGTTTGGCCGTGTCGTTCATTGGACGATCTTATGAAGGGCTGTGTACTTTCACGATCACATTCAAACTGACAAATGCTTGCACGGCCCATTCAAGACCGTGTATATTCTGGGGCGATCTGTTGCTTGACCGTTCATATGCTGAAATGTTTTTGAACTCCTCTTTGCTGCATTATGGGGGTTAAATGATAATCTGCTGGCATGAATAATTCATGATGTGATATTGCAAAATCCTGTTAATGATTTCTCTTGCAGCTGCACTCCAACTTGCCTTCCACTACCGTTATGTAAGTCAGGTAGGTATTTCGATCCCTATATCCCTTATTGCATTACTATATGGTATCTAAGCTATATTATCTCAAGAACCAATTGATTGTTCACGTGTTCTAGGATGTGACATTTACCTATAACAAAAACAATGATGATCTAGGTGCACGCATTTAATCATCGGATAGGCCGTTAGGTAGAAAAAATTAGGGGACGATGGTTCTATCTCGCACGCCGTGGTTGCAGATAGTGTCTTGACTCTGATTGCCCTGGTCTAACAATACTATTCTCGAGTACTTTCTATTTTATCCTTTATTTGCATTCATTTTAACGATTTCTTTTTTTAGCTTAGCATGCATCATACGCATCTTTTGAGCATTCACGACCCATGATTTGCCTAGAAAATGTCTTGTTAGTAATGGATGATTGTGCGTTCAATGTTTGAGTAAGAGGAATAATTTCACTCAGAGTTGGAAGCTTCTCTCTGATCTATTCACCTGGTTTGGTTGACTAAGAGTCCCCGTCTGGAGTTTTAGTCTATCTCTTTGCTTTTCGTTACTGCTCGTTTTCCCTCATTGGTTGTGGATTGTGTCCCCTGATGAGGCTGCCTACTTTTGATTCTGCCTTTTATTTAGTTAGTTCCTTAAGACTGGTGTCATTTTAGTCCGCTCAATCCTTGTGTTTAGTTCAGAGTTTTCCGAAAGATTCCTATCGCCCGTTGGCAAGAAAACTGGTGTCTTTTACCTTAACACCCACTTTTCAGTCTGCTCCGCTTCATTTTCGCTTCATCTCTATGTTCCATTTCACTTTCGCTTCACCTCCGCTCACTCCCCTGCAAAGAGGACATTAAGGAGGGGCATCTGTTGACACCCACTTTTACCTATGAGTTGGGTCACTTCCTCTTACTACCATTTGTTAATGCCTCGAGTTGCCCATTGCTCATTAGGCTATTTTTAGGCATGCCGTTGGACCTATTCTATGGGTATCTCCCTCCCTGGCTAGGTTGGCTCTCGAGTTAGGGCTTATTGGGCCTTGATTTTGCTTGTTTTATGGGGGTAAATGGGCTCATCTATCCCATTTTATTTCAAGCGTCTAGGATGTACGCGGTCTATCGTTCGACCGTTCAGTCACTGAGCGGTCTATTTGGAACCGTTTACAAGCTCAGAACCAGTCATGGGACATTTTATTTGATTTTCTAAATTTTCACCGACGAGCCTTTGCACGGTCTGAATACAGCCATTTACTTCCATTGAATGGCTTGTCATTAGACCGTCCAATTCCCAGAGTCCTAAGTCGGTGGGTTTTTCAGATAATTATCCCAGTATCTGGGATTCGGGTCATCACAGTTGGTATCAGAGCGTTGTTGTGTGAAGTACATGGGAATCCGAGATATACAGTTTCCAAAGTCCTGAAAGTCCAGTACATTCATTCACTGGTGTTAGGTTCGTGATTCATGATCGCTTTATTTCCCGTGTGTCATCTTGTGCATGCTGGATTAGCACTATGCGAGATGGTTCTTCTCTCGTCAGGATGTGACGAGGTCCTTCCTTTTCATCATGATGTCTGTCTTGATCATGTTGTACTTGGCAGTATTCGCCGAAAGGCTTGAATCTGTGATACATTGTTCGAGGTTTTCCCGTTATTGGTTCAGGTTGCTGTTGACTTTTCTAGTTGGTGTGATGGCTGTACACGTTCTAATGTTATTTTGGTCGTCCCAGCTTGAGTTTGTGCAGCTCCTGATGCATTTTGCTTCTATTGAAGTGCTCGATTAGATTCCTTAGTTGAGAAGATGCTCAGGCGACCTAGGATTTTGCCTTCCTAGTGAGGTTCTGCTAGTGAGTTTGATACTTCTCATCCCGTTTGGTGGAGTCTTTTCAAGGTAAGCCTTAGAATTGCTGTCTTAGTGATGCCTTTGTCCTGTGTCTGCTTAAGTATAGACATTATTTCTTCTGAGCTTGACCTTCTCCTTGCTCTATGGTTGCTTGGCTTTGGACTCTGTCATGGTGTTAAGAGCTATTGTGTACCGTGTTTGTCATGCCATGTCCAGCGGTCGACATGTTGTGAAGGCTCATTTATTGTTTCACGACGTGAAGGTAAGCTGAGATTGGCATTTCTCCTTGTGCTTTGTGCTAATGCTGGTGCTCTCTTTCTTTGCACTTTGGCATCTTATGATCAGTTGTTCGCTAGATCAGTACTTATGGCGTGCTATTTGTGATTTTTATGAATTGTAATGGTATCGAGTGTGTGCTAAGATGCAGATACCGAAGTATTTTTCTGATGCCTGTATGCATTGTTTGAGTGCGCAGTAGAAGCGTGTGGGCTAATAACCCATGGGCCGAGGATCGTTGTTGTGAGATTCTCGCCGTTCGAGAGGTTTATCTTTCTCGATGTGACTTCATCTTGGCTTCCCGTGCCTTGATGTCATATGTTGCCGTGCTGTTGCTGGAGTCCTTTTGGTGTTGGCATTGGCTTGTGTGAGTATTGGGCAATCTATCGGCATTCCTGCTGATTGAGTACCCTCTGCTCTGCATTTCTTTCTTAGGTGTTGTGTCCTCGAGGTGTTATCATGGTCCTTGAGATGTATTTCCTGAGATTGTCATTTTCTTGCCGTCGTGGGTCTTTTCTTGGTGAGTTGCTCGATGCATGACTCGTCCCCTGTGGTTGTGCGTTCAGCTGTTATTGTGCCTTGATGTGACCCAGGTTGCAGTTGTGTTCCGTGGTTCTATATTCTGTACGGAGCTGGGATCCTACAGGTGCTGCCGTTGTTGTTGTTTTAGTGCTATTTCTATATGATTTTGCATGTCTATCTCGGCACTCTGTGGACCATGATCTTGTCGGTTAGTTTTGCTGTACTCTTCTCTTCTGGTAGAGTTAGCTTGCGACTCGATCGGATGTAATATCTGAGTGAGGACTGACTTGAGTGGGCCCCAGCCCGTCAAAAAGTTGCTTCAACGTTAGACGGAAAGTGCTCGCGAAAATCTCAAGTGAGCGCAGAGAAGGATTTTTCTGACCGCGCTCAACGTTCGAAATGAACGTTCGGCCAAGCCCAGAGTGGGCCGCGAGATCAAATAGTCTCCACAAAAATCACGATCAGAATGTGCCCCGGGGCACAGCCGCGTCCATCTTCTGAAGTGGTCCTGTCTTTGTCACCACCTGTCGGCCTTCGAGCAGTGCTCTTAGGCCTACTCCCCATTAGAGGGCTTGTGCATACGGTGCAACTCCACCATAGTTGGTGCTTCTCCATTCTAGGGGGGAGCAATTAGAGCATGGTCTTCCTTCGCTTGGCGATTGAGGAGGCCTTGGTATGCCTCTGTTAACATCTGAATTTGGTGGCTCATCTCCGCCAACTCTTCCATTGCGGGGTTTGGTGGAGTGGTGCTGCAGGATGGATGCGAGTAGGATGAGGCCTCTTGAGAAGCTTATCGAGAGCCTGGAGCTCCCTAGTGATTGCTAGTATTGCGATAGTTTTCACGGGATACCATGGCTTTGTATCTTCTTCCCACAGACGGCTGTAGAGGCTAAAAAGTGTTACCTTGGCCTCGTATTACACCTTTGAGATTTTTGTAGAGGGGAAGAGTGCCTGGCTATCTCGAGAAAACTTACAAACACAGAACAACACGTCAGAAGGAGTATTGGGTGTGATCCCAGAGGATAACCCTCCGATGCTTAAGTCAGAGATGTGTGCGAAAGTAAATAAGAGAGTAGGGAGAGAGGGAGATGAGAGTTGTGGAGGGAGAGCTAGTGCTTGGCAAGGTGTTGAGTGCTTGGAGGCATGGCTAGGGCTTGGAGGTGTCAGAGATCCCTCTGTCTCTCCCTAGGAGTAATATGACGGGTGTATGAGGGAGTCCGCATGTATGCATTCTTGTGTCTCTCTGTGTGTGAGTATGTCAACGTGTCCATATTTAGGTCCATCTAAGACCTATTTATACCGGTCATAGTGGCGTCGTCCCTTTCCTAACTTAGCAAAGGCGTGGTTAGTGGAGTGATACGTTGCTCGATTGTGGGGATCGCCTGTTGCCCACTCTCTCGTTCTCTGAGGAAGGGCATCGTGGCAGACATCTCGATGCCGTAGGTATGATTCGACACTCGTCAGGGTAATCCCCATAACTGTGGTCTCAATGCTCATCTGTTGGCGAATCTCACGACGTTTGGGACTCACGTGTGCGAGAATCATGTCTATGGGCTCACCAGTCCTGAGTGAGCCTCGATTAGGCTATATTCCTAGATTGTGGGTCAACTGGCGATAGCCACTATGAGCCTAACATTACTGAGCCATACTAGGCCTGATGATTTTCTCTCTCCTCATTAAGTTTTAGTGAACGATGTATCGTCTAATCTTGTTTCTTTTATTTACTAAGATGATATTCACTTTATCTAAATCTATCCTAGATATTTAATTAATTCTACTTTAAGTTCGTGAAGACTTGAGTTAGGTTAAACTTGTAATCTTATTTAGTAAAAATAGAATAATTAAATATTTATTTTATCATAATTTAAAATAATAAATTTATAAAAAATATTTGACTGGGACATAATGGGAAAGGGGGACAAAGCATGAACTCCTCCCCCTTCTTCTCTCTTTTCTTCTTCTCTTTGCACGGGCGGCGGTGGCAGAGCAGTAGCGGGGAGGGCCGCATGCCCTCCTCTCTTCCCCTCTTCTTCTTCTTCTCTTCTGGGCGTCTTCCTCTATCTCTCTCTCTTCTCTTGCTCTGTTCTCAACGAAGAAGAGGGGTTTTTATACCCCAACGACAGCATCGTCGATGGCGGGAAGCGACCGACATTGAATGGGAGTTGACTCCCTCGTCCTGGATTGTAGTGGGGGTAGCCTGCAGGCTTCCCCCTCCATTCGACACCTCAGCACACTTGTTGCGCCCCAAGACTCTGTAGGGGATGGGTGCCATGTTCATTTTACCGGTTGCGCAGGGCGAGGAAGAGCCACAGCGTGCCGCTGATGAGCTGGGCTGCTATGCCGCTGGAAGACACAGTGGGCATGCCGCTGGAGAGCCGCCCAGGCGTGCCATTGAAGGGTTGGATGGGTGTGCCGCTAAAGGGGTACACGGGTTGTGTACCCCTGAGGACACCCAAACTGGGTGTGGCGATGGAGTGCCTGGGGAGTGTGCCACTGAACAGACACCAGAGTGTGCCGCTGAATGAACGGCGAGGGGTGTGTCGGCCAAGCCCCCGGGCTGGGTGTGCCACTGAGTAGATGTGCCACTGAAGGCGACTGGGAGCGTGCCGGTGGAAGAAGCCCACCGGGGCTATGTCGGGGAAGACTCCAAGTGGTCATGTCGGTGAACGGGTAGTCACACCATGCCACTGGAGTCCTTGGCGCGGGTGTGCTGGTGAAGGAGCGTGCCGGCTAGGGAATGTGCTGGTAGAGAAGCCCACAGGGGTGTGCCGCTAGGCGGACGTTGGAAGTGTGCCGCGCAAGGGCTTGCAGGGCATTTGCCGCTGGAGGCCGACCCTTGGGCGTGCCGCTGAAGGGCTTCAAAAGGGGGGGTTGTCTCTTCTTCTCATCTTCTCTTCTTTATTCTCCTCTTCTCTATTCCCCTGCACGTAAACACAGTGTGAGAATTTTTTTGCTGTCCACAAATGCCCCCCACCCACGGGTAGCACGGGCGAAGGATGAGACAAGCGGTGCACGTGGGTGCACTTTCCCTCACATATAAGTAATTGGATAGCTGTCGACTGGGACGCCGATAATTAAAAGTTAGCGGCTCAAAGGCCGATGGTCAAGGTCGAGAAATCGGGCCGCACGGGTCGGGGCCCGGGAAGTAATCTAGAGGAGCCGAAGGATGTTGGGAGGCGGGCTGTGGAAGCCAAATTTGTCGGAAGGTGAGCCACGAGGATAGAGAGAATGGTTTATTCCTTTGAAAGGATTGTTCGTCGCCTGAAGGGACGGAGAGAAGAGTTTGTTGATTCAATGATCTGGACGAGAGGTCTAAATTAATGGGGAATAGTCACCATCCCGAGGGACGGAGAGAAGAGCTTATCTAGTCAATGATCTAGATGGGAGGTCCAAATCAAGGGAAATAGTCACCATCCGGAGGGACGGAGAGAAGAGTTTATTTAGTCAATGATCTGGACGGGAGGTCCAAATCAAGGGGAATAGTCACCATCCCGAGAGATAATTAAAAAATCTAAAAATTTCAGATAAAGTGCAAGAATGCAGCCTATCACACGACCGCGTTCTAGTATAGGTGGTTGCGACTTGACCGCTACTAGGTTCCGAAAATGTGAAGTTAAGAGGTGTGAAAAAATAAAATTTTTAGCATCCCAATCCTCATGGTCTGATGCTATCTGGCATGAAAACTTAGTCGAGGACTATTGGGGATCGATCTTACTCCAAATTAGGACTCATAGTTCGATCTAATCCGTAAAACCCTAGGCCAACTCTATAACTAGGACCCAGATTGACCTGCATGTGTGAACCCTCATTTTGGCTCGCGTGGTTTGAAAGTAAGATGTTGTCATCTCAGGTTGAGTCTTTAGAAGATTTTGTTCCTTTTAGTTTTATCTAACTTCCCTCTAAACCCCATGCCAGGAGATCAAGACCTTGAGAAGTTAGAAGCCTCAGAAGTCACTGGTTCTCTGCAGACTGCACAAGAACAAGCGTGTCCATCTGAGAAAGACCCGAGGATTAGGAACCCTAACTGAGATATTTTCAGGTTAATCCTTTTGAATTATTTACTTCCATTGATATATTCTAATCGCCCTCCAAATCTTGTGAATTTAAGTTAATGGGTTAAGGAGATAGAAGGGCACGAAGTTACTGTTTCTACGCAGGACACACAAGAACAAGGACCTTCTTCTAGCAATAAATTCGAAGTGTAGGGAACAATCAAAGGTAGGTTATCTCATGAATGGCTCAAATATCAAGTTAGGAGTAAAAGTCCTCTCTTTCCTTAAAGTTTCATACATCGTATGTGAAGAATTTCATGTTTATCAGGACTGCGCATTTAGATTCTACTGCATGCATATCCCTACACCTCTTAACTAAAGATAAGAAATTTGGCATGATTCATGACTTTCCATGCACCTTTAATTTTCATTCTAAACATGTTCTCACATGTTATACTTCTATTTCTCATGGTTTTCATACATTATCAGCCCTAGCATAGGCCCTGCTTGATCTTTTAACCTTCTGTCTGTTACAGATAGAAGGCGGTCTCTCAAAGACCGCTACTGTCAATTAGCGATTTAAGACTGATTGCTACTATCAAGAAGCGATTCTTCTAAGATCGCCTTCTTCTTTTTGGTTTCTGTTCTCTGTTAACCCAAAGCAGACTACAGATCAACCCTTCTAATTATATATTAAGCTTAGGTAATTAGGTCCTATACCTAGTTATGACTGTATTATCATGACTTTGGTTATATTATGCATCAATCATACTAGATTTCATTCCCCATATCTTTTATAAACTTATTTTAATCTTATGTTAATTTCATGCCAAAACCATATAGTCTTGTATTAAAGTTATATTTCATATGCTTGATGGACTTGTTATATTGATGATTTCATCGCTGTTTCTACACAATTCACTCTCATCCCAGTCTTTCTTAAGTACATAGCACGTATCCCTGTACGTTGCTATTAGTTACACTTACACGTGATAGGAACACCATCTTGGACTTGTGATCCTCTCCATTAGATATTCCTTCTACCAGACTAGGTGATCTTGTTTTAAGACCTCTGTAAGTCTCTGTGAGCTTGGGATTCCCACTAGGATGCCGAGCTGGTTGTACCCTTAAAGTCCAATTTGTCTAGAAAGTACTTACACCATTGATATTTTCTGGTTTCTGAGTTCCAAACAGTCTTCATGGTGACCACTAAGGCTTGCCTAACGATCTTCATGGCGACCACTAAGGCTTGCCTAATGGTCGAAATCATGACCACTTTTTCTAATCAAACGGTCAGCCCATGACCGCATACCTCTCTGAGTCAAACTTTTCTTGTACTTGCTATGACTCACCACAAACGATCCTAACTCAACCGCATAGCTCTGCCTAACGGTCTAGACTCGACCGCTTGAGTTCATTAAACGGCCCAGTAAATGACCACTTGGTTCCTGATTTTGTCTAACCTAAGGTTTGACCCTTGGGGTTGATTTTCTTGAATTCCTGGATGATCTTAGGATTATTTGGAGCCTTAAACTATGTTTAACAAATTAAGGTTAAGCTATGAAACTTAATGAATGTACCGTTATGCTACCGGAATGCCAGTGTAGCATAATGTTCTCTTAATTCTTCCTTGAAATCTTATATCAACTTGGTACGTTCTATACCTTGGTTACTTGTTTGTGAACTTGTTATTTGGAATTGAATTTACTGGTCGAAATTATTGTTATACTGGTGGAAGTAGCTAGATTTATAACGTGAAGATGCAAGATCGAGCACAAATTGTGTCCAAAGGCTCCATGCTAGCCCCCTCGATTGATTGTCGAAAACGTGCTATAAACCATGGGGTACGATGATACTAGCATCGCATTGCGCTGGGAGTACTTTCTTTTATAAATGAGTGAAAATCACGAGACAATCTAGTGAAATTACATTCTTGCGTGTTAAATGACTTTCTAGTGCATAGCCTTTATGGTTATGAAAAGTGCATTCTTGTTACATTCTTGTTCATGAAAGGCCAAATTTACATCTGCATGATTAAATCTTAGTTTTTCATGTTATATACTCAATTGTGTCTACTGGCTCAGTTATTCCATGATTCTATATTCTTGGTTATCTTGGTTTATATCACATGTTTATCGCATTATCATTTTTTTTTAAAGTCTAGAGCTAAGACGTTAATCACTTAAATATTACCTTCATATTGATATGAAGATACCTACTAGGCAAGTGTGCTCATATCTACTCTCTCAATTTTTCAGGAAGTTCAAGTGAGTTAGATTCAGATTATGCAAGTAGCGGGTCTGAGAGTGATTGATGGTCCTCTGGAATGAGGGAAGCCCTAGTTGTCAAGAGTTTAGTAAAGTCATATTGTAATTTTCTATTTTCCTGAGTCTATGATGTAAGGATGTCAAAAGTCAAGGATATTAAGTACTTTTGGTTGTTCTCATGAAATAAAGTTAGAGTTTGAAAAATTACTTGTGTAATTACTTTTGTGTGATTGTCAAATGCTCTGATTTCTTATTTGCGAGAGGCTTACCATGTCGACTATTCACGTTCCAGATATTCCTTCCACTGTAGTAAAATCTCATGGCGTGACAGGCATGGATAGTGTCTAAGGGCTCCAAGCTAGCCCCCTTAGCTGATAGCCAGAACCATGCTGAAAATCATGGGGTATGATGAATACTGGCGTTGCATTGTGCTGGGAGTACTTTTTTTATAGACGGGTGAAAACCATGCGGCAACTTGTGATACATGACATGCTTACTAGTACATTTTTACTCGTGACTTTCTAGTGCATAGTCTTTATAGTTATGAAGTGCATTCTTGTTAATGAAAGGCCGCTTTACCTTATATCTTGCTTGATCATACTCTATTGCTCATATTCTTCACATCTCTATAGTCCATATCTGGTTACTTAGATTTCGTTCATGTGTTTTATCACATTTTCTTTTACCTTATTTACAAGAGCAAGAATGTAATTACTTTAAGCATGCTTCCATGTTGATGCGAAGATACCTATTGGGCAAGTGTGCTCATTACCCTACTTTTTTAATCTTTTCAGGAAGTTCAAGTGAGTCAGATTCAAACTACAATCAGGATGGGTCCGAGAGTGATTGAAGGTCATGAGAAGCCTAGATTGTCTAGTAGTCATGAGTCAATGATGTATTTTTTTTATTGAGTCTAGTCCAGTACTTTTGTTTTTCTTGAGTCCAGCAGTAGGAAAGTCCAATACTCATGTACTTTTGATTATTATATCAATAAAGTTAGATTTTCTGAGTCTATATCGTTGTGCAATCCTCTTATGTGGGTGTTACTGTGCTATGATGATATTGCTACCTTGAGACGTATTGCCGACTACCTACGTTTCCTCGAGTTACTTCCGCTATATACATATGGCTCAGGGCGTGACAACCAAGGGTGCCAAAAATCTTAAATTTTTAGATTCAAGGAGATTGCACGGGACACAACATGTGAGAGTTGGTTGAGATCTATTAAGCTTTGAATACAACCTTTTTCAGTGAATTCAATTTTATATGTATATTAATTTCATGTCCAAAATTTATATAGTCTTGTATTAAATTATTTCCTTATGCTTATGATGGTTGTTCTACTGATGTTTTGATCGTTGTTTCATGCACTTCACTCTCATCTGCTGTCTTTCTGGTTAAGTACATAGTGCATATCCCGGTATGTGACTATTAGTTACACTTGCACATTATAGGAACACTTTCTTGGACTTGTGAACCTCTCTGCCGAATATTCCTTCTATCAGACTAGGGGATAATGTTTCAAGGCCTCTGTAAGTCTCCACGAGCCTGGGATTTCCCCTAGGATGCTGAGTAGGTTGCACCCTTAAAGCCCATTTGTCTAGAAAGCACTCACTTGACCGAAGTTTTCTGTGCTCTGGATAGATAGCGGCCATCAGGAGACCGCCACTACCAAGTAGCGGCCTTACCATCATTGTGTTTTTTCGGAAGTTCACTGTGTCGACCCTTTCCCTCTCTCTGGCATCGACTCTATCTAGTAGCTGTCTCGACCGAACCACCACTTCATAGTAGCAGTCCTTGTATGACCGTCTCTTCTAGAAATGGCCCAAGCATGACCGTTTCCTGTCCCAGTGTGATTAACCCAAGGTTTGACCCGCGGGTTGATTTTCCTATACTCCTAGATGATCTAGCTATTAGCTAGAATCCCAAAATCTTGTTCAATAAGTTATTAATAAATTATCACAGTTAATGAATGTGTCATTATACTGTCGGATCCCTCCCATAGCATAACCTTGTCATTAAATCATCATTGAACTCATATGTTCTTATTTTGTGCAATCTTTCCTTGATTGTTGCTATCATGAACTATAGTTTGAACTTGTTATATTATTGGCTGAACTTTATTGTTATACTTGTGGAAGTAGCTTGATTTATAATGTGAAGATGTAGATCGGGCAATGATTGTGTCCAAGGGCTCGACGCTAGCCCCCTCAGCTGATTGCCAGAAACATACTATAAACCATGGGTATTATGAACATTGGCGTCGCATTACACCAGGAGTACTTTTTTTATAAACGGGTGAAATCCACGAGGCCCATCATGAAATTATTACATGCTTGTCACATGACTTTCTAGTACATAGCCATTCTGGTTATGAAAAGTGCATTCTCGTTACATCCAAGTACATTCTCGTTACGTGAAAGGCCACATTACATTTTTGTTTGACCATGCTCGTGTTCTACATGAATATTCATATCTCTATGATCTACATCTTGCTACTTGTGTTGTTATTACGATATTATCGCATGTTTTATCGCATTTCTTTTATCTTACCTTCTAGAGCTAAAATGTAATTACTTAAATATTACCTTCATGTTGATACGAAGATACCTACTGGACAAGTGTGCTCATTACCCTATTTTCTAATCTTTTCAGAAAATTCTACCAGTATGGATTCTGATTTCTCAAGTGATGGGTCCGAGGGCGAGAGCGATTGAAGATCGAGAGAAACCCTAGATTGTTCAAGTGTCATGAGTCCTTTATATTAGTTTGGAGTCATATCATGTAATTTTTACTTTTTGGAGTCATTATGAAGAAGGTTTAAGAGTCGATGTAAATAGTGTTTCATCATTCAATAAAGTGGAAGTTACTGAAAGTACAGTCTAAAGTAGTAAAACGTACTACACGCTAAGTGAACACTCAACCCATCAAGCTGGCAGCTAAGAATCTCCACACAACGCCCTCGAACCTCAATAACAAACCACCGCACCTGAAAAGTAGGGATGAGTCTCCAAGCAGAGACTCAGTAGGGGTCCCGCGGAACCCCAACCAAGAAAAATAACAGTGGAAAGGAAAGTAGCACTAGCTAAACAACCACAGCAGGAACAACGAACCGGTGGCCGATCAAAACTCGGCACTACAGCTATTCCTACTGGCAACAGAAATGGAAAAATTTCGATCTCACAATCGAGAATCGGACCACTTTAACACCAGACCTATCGAGGAAACACTCACGGCAATCCTACCGCGGAAGCCTGCCTGCACAGGCACGACCAACTAGGACCGCACAATCCCACACTGACACGGCGAGGCCTCGGTAATCCCTACCAAGCACCTCTGGCCACCACCTCGGGAAAACACGCTGGAACGGTCCAAAAACCACGTCTCCCAGACGGGAAATGAAACCTGAAAATAGGAGAGTCACGTCTCGCGTGACAAGAGTACCTGCCCACTAGAAGCACAGTCGGCCGTGTCCCTTAACGACTTACATCGCGCCGCAGTGTCTCCCTACTCGTCCCAGGCGAAAACTGAGACACACACACAAGTAACACTGACAAGGGTCTAGTAGGGGTCGTGCTCGTCAGCACGTGTCTGAGGTCACCGATCACGTGTGCACACACTGATTGACTGTGCTACGTCAGGCCTTCTAACTAGTATTCCTGTCGGCCCAGACTCGAGTCGCCACAGTGGGAGGCCCTACGGCAACCAGCTTAAAGTCGTCCCTCTCGGGTAAAGCCTCACCACCACTCCCTGGTGGGACCACATGCGTGTCGGAAGGCTATGACTAGTGGGGAGTCACTGATGTGATCACTCTTCGATGAGAAAATCTGAGAACCACGCACGCACCTTGCGTAAAAGTCATGATGAACCAAGTGGCGCTAAGTCACTGGACTCTGGATAGTCCTCTAGGCTCACTAAATCTAGCGGTCCTTGAGTCACAAGACTCGAGGTCAAGACCGTTGCACCGAACGACACCTGCCATCAATCTGTCCTAATCCTAGGGTCAAAAATCTCGACATGATGACTCACAAGCAGTTCACGACTGTCGAGACCATTTCCTCAAAAAGGGAACTAAGAAAACCTCCAACCCCAGGCTGGGTGACTGGACTCGCAGTCCAAGGCCTTATGCATGGCCCACTCGAAAACCACCTTTCGGAGAACTCACGACGTGCAGGGGAAACCTCACCGCACTCACACCGACCTACGGTGACTCGACCAAGTGTAACACAAAAGCCCGGAACATGTGGAGTCACCTGGACTCTTAAACCCATGGGCACGCTAATCGAGATAACACGGTACCTCCAGACACCCCAAAATATAGACACGAAACTCATGGGGTGCCCACTTAGACCGAAAGTCGACCACTGGGTCACGACCGGGTCGACCGAGGTCCAACCCAACGCTCAAACAGTGCGAAAATCTCGAAAGCTAGGTGGCGGTCCTCCCTGGACCGTCCAAGATAAAGGCGGTTCTTTGAGGCCCATGAAACCATGCAGCCCCCTAGAAACTGGCAATGACCGCTTGTGCTCTTAGGATCCATTTTACACCCAGCATAATCAAAATCAATGTATGCAAGTAATTCAAACGAATCATGTTTAGGATACTACAAACCAAGATCAATTGTTCCATTTAAATACCTAAAAATTCTTTTCTTGGTCGACAAATGAGATTCCTTAGGATAAGATTGATATCTTGCACAGAGACACACACTAAAGTGAATGTCGGGCCTACTAGCAGTAAGATATAGCAATGAACCTATCATACCCTTGAAAAACTTTTGATCTATCTTATTATCTTTCTCATCTTCCAATTTGAGTGAAGTTGACATTGGTGTAGTAAAAGGTTTAACAGTTTCTAATTGATATTTCTTTACAATCTCTTGTGTGTACTTGTTCTGGTTGATAAAAATACCATCGTCTAGTTGCTTTACTTGAAGTCCCAAGAAGAAGTTCAACTCGTCCATCAAGCTCATCTCGAATTCTCCCTGCTCGCCCATCAAGCTCATCTCAAATTCTCCCTGCATAAGTTGGGCAAATTCATCATTCATCATGAGGTTCGTGGCTCCAAAAATTATATCGTCTACATAAACTTGTACAATTAAAGCATGTTCATCACAAATTTTTGTAAACAACATTTGGTCTATCTTACCTCGTTTGAAGCCATTTTCAATCAAAAATGAACTTAAGCGATCATACCATGTCCTGGGAGCTTGTTATAACCCATACAATGCCTTGTCCAATTTGTAGATGTGGTCTGAAAATTTTTTATTCTCGAAGCCTGGTGGTTGCTCCACGTATACTTCTTCCTTGATGACTCCATTCAGGAAGGCACTCTTGACGTCCATTTGAAACAGCTTGATGTTCCTGTGACAAACATATGCAAGAAGAATCCCTACTACCTCTAATCTAGCCACAGGAGCGAAAGATTCATCAAAATCAATGCTAAATTCTTGAGAGTAGTCTTTAGCTACTAATCTTGCCTTATTCCTCACAATCACCCCATCTTCACAAAGTTTATTTCAAAAAACCCACTTAGCTCTGATTATGGAATGATTATCAGGTCAGGGTACAAGGAACCACAATCGATTCCTTTGGAATTGGTGCAGTTCTTCTTGCATGGCGAGAACCTAAGAATTATCTTTAAGTGCATCATCTATACATTTAGGCTCAATGTTGGAAAGTAAAGCCAAATTATCATGAAGTATAACTTCCCTGATTGAAGCCTGTGTCAAGATTCCTTCATCCACACCACCAATTATATTCTCTAGAGGATGATCCTTATGTGTTGTCCATTGGCGTGGAAGGGTCTACTGTATTGGCTCCTCTTCTTGTTCCTTCTGCTCATCCTTTTCTTGACTTTTTCCCTCACCTTGTTTGCTAGACTCTCCTTTCTCATTCTCACCTTCACCTGAAACAAGAAAATGTTCATCATCATTTGACTTTCTCATAGTAAACTCATCTACCATAACGTGAGGACTTTCCTCGACTACTAGATCTCTAGAGTTATACACTCGATAAGCCCTAGATGTCAATGAATACCCAAGGAAAATTCCTCTATCACTTTAGCATCAAAGTGAGTTTGCAATCGAACCACCTTAAAAATGACTGTCTCTATTGTGGTTTGGTGTTCTTTTTCTGTCTCTACTTTCTGTGCAGATCGTCTGCTTGATCGAGTGCTTATTAGATCATCTTCGTTGCAACTCCCTTGTAGTTTATCCTTAAGTGATCTTAGCTTTTAGCGCTAAATTTTTAAGAGGTGATCTATTCAACCCCTCCCCTTCTAGCTTACCGTACCCATCGTGTTTATCACCTCTTAGCTCCATCGGGCGGTGAGAGAGTGCCCGGTCCTAAATTATCATCAAATTGAGTGATCACCGTGGAGTGAGCTGAGATAGTGACCCTACAACCCACACCCTCGATGTGTTGGCCGCCCATTGAATTAGGCATCCTAGGCCCCTTGGGGTCCATCCTAAGCTAGCCAAACCCCTGGAACTGTGAGGTCCCACCTCGGACCCTTCCCACCATCATCGGATTGCCTACGGGCACTAGTGTGGCTACGCGGGTGAGCTCTCTTGTGTGGATTCACTGAGTTCGTTGCGTTGCTTGCAAGTCTAGGTCCTAGGCTCTAGTATCAACCCCCCCTTAGCGTGAGTCCTCGACAGCAAAGTGGTATATCAAAAGACGTCGTCGGAAGGGCCGGTTAGGCCGGCCTGGAAAGTGGCCTTTCTAGCGTCGAGGAAGCCTTCGGGCTCGTCCTTCGCCTCGTATCGCTTGCTATTCTTGGATTCACGATTCGAGCATCCATTTAGGCTCAACGCCCATTCCACTAGGTCGTATCACATCATAGAGTGTGCCTTTTCCTTTATTTGTACAGTTTGTTTGGAGTCTGCACATGCATGTGTCGAGCATATAGGAAGTTGCCTAGTCATCATCTAACATGCCAACAATACACGATGCAATGAGTTGCTCTATGCTCAAGGCACCATAGTGAGTTCCCAGAGGATGAATATGTCATGATTAGGGTCGAACCTGAATGGTTTCCCTCTAAAACCGTAAAGAAAAATAGCAATCTCGCATTGCCAGTCTCTTTTTGAGTGTGAGGCAAGTCGGGTCCAATGCGTACATTGTAAACTTGCCTGGGGAATATGGGATCAGCTCTACCTTCAATGTGGCGGATCTAGTCACCTACAGGGACCCAACGGTAATTCCTAGTGAGTCTTTGAGACGTCTCCTCCCTTTGAGAGTGACCCCGCCTCTGAGTGTCCACCACTAGCCTCATTCCCATTGCAGCGTGAGCATATAGAACATACACGGGATGAGCAGGTGACTATTACCAGGAGTGGAGCCTACCCATGCTATATTGTGCGATGGAGAGGATGACCTGCGTCCGATGACACGTGGATCACCTGAGCGAGCTACAGATCTGCAGCAGCGATACATGAGCAGCCACACCTCTTACTCAATGGGGTCGAGTTTCTACCATCCGGGGAGAATTGATGGGAATCAAAGCAAGGCATCTAACATTTTAATTTACATTTTTTATCATTGAGTCATTTAGGTTCATTTTTAAGGTAATTATAAGCCAATGGGCTAGTCATTAGGAGTTAATGGGTTAATTAGGCTAAATTAATAGGTTTCTTTGTAAAAAGGCCACTTAGGCCGAGCGGGCCCCCCAGTGTTTGCATGTGTGAGCGTTTTCAAGCCAATCCTAAAGAATCTCACTTGGTTACTGTAACAAGAATCTTAAGGTATATTGCTAGCACACATGACTCAGGGCTGTGGTATCATGCATCATGTTATTTTGATTTAATTTCATATACTGATGCTGACTATGCTGGGTGTAAACTTGATAGAAAAAGTACTAGTGGGTATTGTCAATATTTGGGTGGATGCCTAGTCTATTGGGCTTCCAAGAAGCAACACTCGGTGGCTCTATCTATTGTTGAAGCAGAATATGTAGTAGCAGGTAGCTATGGGACCCAAGTGTTGTGGATAAAGCACCAACTCCAAGACTACGGAGTAGATCTTGGATGCACACCCATATTGTGTGATAACACTAATGCCATTAATTTAACAAAGAACCACATCTAGCATTCCTGCACCAAACACATTGAAATAATGCATCACTTTCTTCAGGATGAGATAAGCAAGAAGAATTTTGAATTCCAATTCATTGAAACTAAGAAGCAAATTGCAGATATCTTTACTAAACCTCCGAGCAATGAAAGTTTTCTACCTTAAGGAGAGAATTGGGTCTATGTAGACCACCCACGTGATTGAACTTGCATTGTTTTGATCATCTAAGTCCAAGGGGTCACTGGTTGTTGTTGTTAGGGGGAGTTCATTTGCATGTTTGATTGTGTGCATTGTTTATATATTGTAGTTTATTTTCTCCATCTGCATGACCTTTTGGTATATGAAATGGTGGTGTGTGGAAGGATAGGCACACCCTATCTGAAAGCGCCCATTATGCATGGGGAGATCCTCCACCAGGTACCAAGGGTATTTACACATCGCATTGTAGTGTCCATGGGTTGAGGGGGAGTGTGTCCCATTCATTTATCAACTCTTCACTTCTTTGTGAAATGTCTCAAGGGGAGATTCCCTTCTATGACAATTTTTATTGACTGACTTCTCTGAAAGTAATCTCCTGCATCTCCTTTTATCATGGTTGTTTAAATGAATTGTGGCTCAAA
The DNA here is from genome assembly GCA_024336825.1 of Amorphophallus titanum. NCBI lineage: Eukaryota > Viridiplantae > Streptophyta > Magnoliopsida > Alismatales > Araceae > Amorphophallus > Amorphophallus titanum. Next base: position 25,878 of record JANBPO010003128.1, read on the forward strand.
GTCAACAACTTACTGAAATCTAAAAACTAGCAACTTGGAGGAGGGACTCCATCGGCTTACTTATGTTGATGCTCTTCATGTTTTAAGTTCTAATGCTTCATGGTCTGCTTATGCATTTTCCTTGACATTTTTTATTGATATACTTCTATTGAGTATTGTGATCAAATGACCATATCAAGTGAGATATATCCTAAGCACTTTGCAGAGCAATGGTTCGGGATTACTGAGTAACCGGATGCACTTCAGCTGAGATGTGAGGTGATTCGCGTCAAAATGTAATGTCTTGACTAATTCTGATCTGATAAAGTTTATTTAAAAAAGAAAAGGGGGGACCTAACAGAGCAATGGCTCTTGTCCACTGAGAAGCTATACCCCTTCACCAATGAAGTGATAGTGGGTCAGGCATGAAGTGGCCAGCTATCTCTAATCAAAATGAGGCATGACAGTTAACTACGTTGAGTAACTAGGGCATTTGCATCTAACAAATGTGATTCCTCACGTAAAAAGGTGTAAGTTGAACTTGATTGTCAGTATGGCCACTGTGAAAATCAGAGGTGCATGTTCAGATAAGTTCTCCTAATGGGAGTCTCCAGGCTGTCTCCGAGCCAAATGGAAGCTGTCGTGACTCGCGTGGTGCTCCGTGTACGGTACCGATGGCTCGCTGACCCGGACCGCTCGTGTGCTCGGGTGTCCGCACCACTTTGGCTTCCTGTTCTCCGGCACAGCTCCCTCCACATGCCTTCAACGGCACACCCTTGGCTCACCCGCTCACCGGCACGGCCTCGTTAACCCTTGCCCGGCACACCCGCACCCTCTTTACCCGGCATACCTTGTGCCCCTTAGCCGGCATACTCTGGCCCCTCTTAGCCCGGCACACCTCTCTAGCCCCTATAGGCTCCCTGGCCGACACACTAGTCACCAGTCCTTTCCCCTTGCCCGGTGCACCCCTAGCCAGTCCTAGAGAGGTCTCCGATCCATCGTTTCTTCCGGGTTTTCCTGACATTTTATCAAAGGTGTCGTCGCCCTTGGCACGCACCTCCAATTATCAGGTTCCGCCACTCCATGTGGGTGCGTTCCCTTTATCTCCCTTACCACTCGGGTCAAGGGGAGATACTACCGAAATTTTGTTAAGAACAATAACATGTCAAAAGGCAAGAGAGGGCAACAAACAAATGGGACCATGCCACGTTAAAAGATAAAAGAAAGCAACAAACAAATGAAACAACTAACGATAAAAATGCTTCAACCAAGGCAAGAGAACTAGGCATAACATAAAGAGAACCGGATTGAACAACGACTAAGTAACTTGAACACTCATCCTACAAAGAAGAAAGAAGAGGAAATAGTTAAGAGATAGGAAGAAGAAACCCCACGGACTATACAAGATCAAGAAAAAGAAGAAAAAGAAATACCTTAAGAGGTCGAAGAGGAGTGGGCCTTCACCGGTACAGCCTACCCTCCCCCTTCGCTGGCACGCCTCCATCGCCTTGCCTAGCACACCTCACCTCCCTCCTTGCCCGGCACGCCTTTGGCTTGCCTTGCCTGGCACAGTCTGCTTTTACCTTCCCCGGTGCACCTCCACGCTCTCTACCTGGTACGCCCAGCTCCAGGCCACCCCGGCACACTCCTCCCCCAGCCCAGCCTGGCACAGCCTGCTAGCGCCCTTCGCCGGCACACTCCTTGCCTGGCACGCCTGCCTATGCCTTGCCTGGTGCATGTTGCCCAGCCGGTACCACCCAGCCCTAGGCCTTCATCGGCACGCCCTGTGCTAACCCCAGCCTGGCACACTTCCTCCTAGCTCCAGCCCGGCACGCCCCAACCATCTTCCCCCGGTGCACTCCCTAGGCTCTCCTTTAACCCGGCACGCCCTTGGCACCCTAGCCCGGCACAACCCGCTCGCTCCCTCCACCGACACACCCTGCTTGGCTTCACCTGATGCGCTCCCTTGGCATTTCAATAATAAATATTAAAAAAATAATATATAAAGATAATAAAATACAATAATAAACGACAATAATAATAAATACCTAAAAACATGAATAAATGCATAATAATAATAAAGAAATAGGGAATAATAGTAACAAACTCAATAAAAATAATAGACAAATAATAATAATGATGAAACAAATAGACAATAATAATGAACTCGATAAAAAAATAATAAATAAATAAATAATAACATATTACATGATATTCCACAGAAATTCACCAAGTACTTGCACATAGCAAAAGATGCTTGGATGGTAATCTTGTGGACTTGGTAGTACATTCTTGTTCATGAAAGTCCATATTACTTGCTTGATCATTCTTGATTATTCTTTCTAGTTCTACTTGTTACTTGGTTATTTGATTTATCGCGTTCGCATGATATTATCTCGATCCATAGAGTTAAAATGTTAATATGTAAATAGTGCCTTCATGTTGATGCGAAGATACCTACTGGGCAAGTGTGCTCATAATCTATTTTTAAATATTTTTCAAGAGATGAAGAAAATTTCGATTCAGATTTAGACTATTCAAATGGCAGATCCGAGAGTGAATGAGAGTCAGATCAAGTTACGAGCGAAGACATAGGAGTCTTAATGTCTAGATTGAGTCCATGTAATTTTCTGATTTATTGAGTCTTGCAACTTGTCAAAAGATGATTAGTGATTGTAATGGAGTATTTGATTATTAATGAAATAGAAGTTAGAATTTGAGAATGTACTTGTACAATTGTATTTTATGTGTGATTGTATCACTCTCTGGTCATGCTTGCTTGCGAGAGACTTACCATGCCAGCTGTTTGCATTCCCCCGAGCCAGTCTTCCACTGAACATAAAGGCTCGGGGCGTGACAGCTGAGCTGCGTTCGTCGATGTCTACTGGTGAGGAAGCAGTGGAGAACTTTTGCTCCTCTTCGGCCTACCGGGACGAGCTGACCGGGGTGGCCTTGGAGTTCTTTGGGCCGGCATGCGATCGTGGCTTCCGGGAGGGCTGGAGTGCTGCCGTCATGGCCACAACTGAGGTCCTGGGCTCCTCGGCACCATCTCTCCCTCCTCCCTCGACACCTTATGGCCCGGAGGCCAGTGATGGCGAGGAGGAGCTTGGCGATGAGGAGGCTAGGGCTGAGGAGTTGGTGTTGGGGCCGAGTACTGACGAGCGAACACCTGTTGATGTCCCAGTGGGGGAAGAACGTGCGGTGCATCCGGCTGAAGACTTACCTCTTCCGGAGCTATTGCCACATGTGAGCCCGAGGAGTCCGAGTCACGTGACGATGTTGCCAGGGCGAACCCTTACGAGGGTGCCCCTAGTAGCTTTTTTTTTTACTGAGACTGTTGCCTCTCCTATGTAAACTTTTGGCTTCTAAATAGAAGACTTTCCTCTTTTTCACAAATCTCAAAATCTCTTCCGTGTGCTTCCCTTTCTTCTGGTGGCTATGAAATCCTCTGGGGATACGAAACGACGCCTTCGAGGGTTACTCCGGGAGGGTGCGACTTTCGGGATTCGTCACTTCGATTTCTGTGGATTTAAAGAGGCGGTAGGAGTCCTCATTTTCTGGGGACTTCGCTTCCTCTAAATAGTGGCTTTTGCGATGACCCTATGACCATCTCTGAATCGTTGAGCTTTAAGGAAAGAATCCTTCCGTGGGATGTCATCAGGAGAGTCTGGTACTTCATCAGACGATGAATCTTTGTAGGCTCGTCGTCAACCCCTGATCCTTCGGAGGGAGCCTCTGCCGGCACCATGGCGGCCTTGGCCGGAGCCAGGAGAGAATGGTCCCATCTCCGAGGACTATAGGCTCGGCGATTGGCTATACTTTTATTTGGACATGAGATGCACTGGACCTTGTAGCAGTTTAATTTTTTATTTAATTTTTGCATTATTCTTTAGTTCATTAGCATGCTATCTCTGTGGTTATTTTAGCTTCTTACACACCCTCACACCATCTCTTTTTTCCTTCCGAGTCTTCGGGCTCGTAGGAGACGGGCTGAGGTTTGAGTCACGCTGGTTCCTTTCCGGTACTCGGATCCCAGGTCACCACAACTAGTATTAGAGCGAGGTTGTGATGGCGTATAAGGATCTGGAATGACTACAGTGGTCAAGAAGGTCTTTGAATGTACTGTACAGTCAGCGACTGGCTTAGGGTCCGTCTGTTTTATTGATTTGTGATTGTTTTCTTGATGTGAGGTGTGTTATGGCGCCACAGAGGAGGACTCGTTCCCAGCAGGGAGAGTCGAATAGTGGTCCAGAGGAGCAGAGTAGAGCCACGGTCCCAGAGGGTGCAGCTGGATGTGTGCGAGCTCCAAGGATGGATGATTTCTTGCGAGGCATGTTTGACTATGTCTTCCAGCTGCGGCAGTAGGGAGACCAGTAGTAGAGAGGTGATGCTGGCCAGGGTTCGTCATATGGAGGTGGTCTTGGTCAGGTGCTAAAGGAGTTCTTGCAGTTTCAGCCATCTTCTTTCGGTGGGCAACCAGATCCAGAGGTGGCCAGGGAGTGGCTGGGTGATTTGCAGAGGATCTTCAGTGCAATGGAGTGTGCTGAGGAGGAGTAGGTGGTGTTGGCTATGCATCACCTTCAGGGAGCAGCCTAGACTTGGTGGACGTTAGAGTGGGAAGTAGCGTTCCAGTCTCGTCCCCTTCGGTAGATCACATGGCAGGAGTTCATCGTGGCATTCGAGCGTGCCTTCTATCCGTCCTTCATCAGGACGCAGAGGCTGCGTGATTCATGGAGTTGACCCAGGGCGACATGTCAGTGATACAATACCGCGCCAGGTTTGTTGAGTTGGGCCGTTATGCGTCTCATATCATGGCGGATGAGGAAGTGAAGACAGATCAGTTCATTGGTGGTTTGAGGCCAGAGTTGAGGCGTCCTCTTCTCGCATCAGGTCCGGCTAACCTGGATGCAGGTTGCAAGGCAGCAGCGGCACTGGAGAGAGATTTGCAGAAGATTCGAGGGTAGGGCAGTGCTGGTCAGGTTTAGGCAGATTTTGACCGGCCAATGGAGGTGCGACAGTAGAGTACTGTCCAGCTCTCGGTAGGTGGTTCCGTGGTAGTGCATTCTGTGGCTCCCGTACCAGAGTCATCGTCCTTTAGCTCGAAGATTAAGAAGCTGCTCAAGGAAGTGAGCTTTGGCGGGAAGCGTCGGGCTTGTAAGGGGCAGCCACAGCAGGAGTCATCGGGCAGTGTTCAGCAGCCTGTGGCTATTCAGCGTCAGGGTTCGGTGAGTGGTGCTCGGGGTAGGTGTCCCATGTGTGGTAGTTCTCATCTAGGCAGGTAGTGTTCAGCACCCATGATTTGCTTTGGGTGTGACCAGCCAGGGCACATCGCATGTGACTATCCGCAAAGATTGAGTCAGTCGCCCGGGTTTTAGCCCCAGTAGATGCCATCACAGCCGCAGCAGTATGCCTGTCGAAGAAGATGACCAGGACTGCATGATCCCCGAAGAATCTACAAGCCACATGGTGCCAGTCGCAGGCTTGGACTATACCGCACAGCAGGTCGCGCAGATGTTTGCCAGGATACAGATGCCGTCGTTACAGCCAGCTGATCAGAAGAAGGCATTCCAGGAGCTTTGGGATCCGCCCAGGAATGATAAGGAATTGAGAAAAATCACTAAATATCCAGGGTTGGGTTACACCCTGCAATGGCACTATGAGGCCGAGGTGGATGTCATCTCCACCTTTTACTCCCATGAAAACCCTCCTGAGGTAGGATATGACGACTACCCCTCAGAAGATGAAGAGATCATCTACCAGTCCTCTGCTGATAATGGGCCTTCAGATAACCAGTCAAAAGCAGAAGAGCCTGATGAAACTGCTGCATGTCGGTGTTGGGAAGAGTTGTCTTGTAAAGAGGATCTATTCCAGGCTGACATAAGATTTGACACGGGAACTCCGGATGAGGAACGGATTTCCGATGAAGCAAGGGAATGTTTAGAATTCGCCCGCATCCTAGAAGAGGTGCGAGCTCTACAAGACATGGGCCCTCAAGAGGGGCTCACATCAATAGACCCTCTAAGAATAGAGGATCCTGTGCCCCAGCTATGCACAGAACCATCCAAGACCCAAGAGCAAGCTGAGCCTAGCCCGATAGTCTCGACTCTATATGATGAGACAGCGGCGGCAGGGGTCCAGAATGAAGGGTCCGAGGACCCTGAGACCGAACCGGATTATATCCCAGGAGGCTTCATTGACCTGCAGGAAGCTCCACCTGAAGTAGAGGATGGTGGCCAGGCCACTGTTGATGAACTAATAGAAATAAACTTGGGAACCGAGGAGGAGCCAAGGCCGACCTTTCTCAGCACACTGCTGGAACCCAGGGTCCGTGAGCAGTACAAGCAATTCCTGATGGAGTTCAGAGATTGTTTCGCCTGGACGTATGATGAGATGCCGGGACTGAACCCCGATGTGGCACAGCACTTGCTGACAATAAATCCAGAGGCCAGTCCCGTGAAGCAGCCACCCAGGAGGATGCGTCCGGAGCTGATTAACCAGATCAACAAAGAAGTTGACAAGCTCATTGGTGTGGGCTTTGTTGAAGAGAACCAATACACCACATGGCTGGCAAACATAGTGCCCGTAAAGAAGAAGAATGGGCAGATCAGAATATGTGTTGACTTTCGGGACCTCAATAAGGCCTGCCCGAAAGATGATTTCCCGGTACCACTCACCGAGGTGATGATAGATGCAACCACAGGACATGAAGCTCTGTCATTCATGGATGGGTCATCTGGATACAACCAGATTTGGATCGCTGAGAAGGACAGAGTCCATACAGCATTTCGAACCCCAAAAGGAGTATTTCATTATAAGAGAATGCCGTTTGGCCTGAAGAATGCCGGTGCTACTTATCAACGGGCTATGACAAAGATATTTGATGATCTGCTCTACAAAAAGGTGGAGTGCTACATTGATGACCTGGTAGTAAAAACCAGGAAGAAAGGAGACCATCTGCAGGACCTGAGAATAGTATTCCAGAGATTGCGAAAATATGAATTGAAAATGAACCCTATGAAATGCGCCTTTGGCGTATCCAGCGGGAAATTCCTCGGGTTTGTTGTCCGGTATAGGGGTATTGAAATTGATCCATCCAAGATCAAGGCCATTCAGGAGCTCCCTCCGCCAAGGAATCTGTCCGAGCTGAGATCCCTACAGGGGAGACTGGCATACATCCGCCGATTCATCTCGAATCTGGCCGGTCGGTGCCACCCCTTTCACAAGCTAATGATGAAAGATGTACCGTTCCTCTGGGACGATGGATGTCAAGAGGCTCTTGAGAAGCTGAAAGAATATCTCAAGACCCCTCCAGTGTTGGGGGCACCGGTCAAAGGAAGACCGCTAATTCTTTATATAGCAGCCACACACTGCTCGCTGGGGGCAATGCTAGCTCAGATAAGTGAAGAAGGGAAAGAGCAGGCCCTATACTACCTCAGCAGGAGGTTGATCAGAACTGAAGAGAGATATACACATATAGAAAAGACCTGTCTGGCATTAGTCTTTGCCGCAAAGAAGCTCCGACATTACATGCTATCCCATGAGATCAGATTGATATCTGCTGCAGATCCGCTCAAATACATATTGACCCAGCCAGCACTGAAAGGCCGATTGGGCAAATGGGCAGTGATCCTGATGGAATTTGATATCACATATATACCTCAAAGAGCTGTGAAGGGTCAGGCCGTGGCGGATTTCTTCGCAGAGCATCCTGTACCAGAAAATGCTGTCCTGGCAACTGAACTTCCTGACGATGAGACACTCGAAGCCTGTCAGGCCCAGCCGGTCATGTGGCAGCTGTATTTCGACGGGGCATCGAGAACAGAAATTGATCCCAACGGGAGAACAAGAATTCGGGCGGGAGCCGGCATTGTGCTGAAGTCGCCAGAAGGAGAAGTGATACATACCTCATGTTCCATAAATAAACCCTGCACCAATAATGAAGCGGAGTATGAAGCCCTGATAATTGGACTCCACATTACCCTCGATATGGGTATCCAGATGCTTCAGGTGTTTGGTGATTCAATGCTGATCATAAAACAAATGCAAGGGGAATTCGAGGTCCGAAAACCAGAATTAAACCCTTATCATCAAGAGGACACACGCCTTATGGCGAAATTTTACCACATTGAGCTCAGTCACATAGGCCGGGGGCGCAATGCTCAAGCAGATGCGCTTGCAAAACTGGCTAGTTCACTAGCAATTCCACCGGATGAGACACTTAACATTGTTGTTATGAACAGACGACAAGTCCCTAGCATGCTAGAAGCCCGTCATGAGAAACATGAGGTCAGTGTCGTCAATAAGGTGCAGGGGCCCGATTGGAGACAACACCTGCTGCAGTGGTTCCTACACCAACAGATGCCCAAGAATAAAGCAGAAAGAATGAGACTCCTGAGGACCAAAGATTCTTATGAATGCAGAAATGGAACTTTATTCCGAATAATGGCGGACGCCCGCAGGAAGATTTTACTCCGCTGCCTATCCGCCGAAGAGTCATGGCAAGTAATGAAAGAAATACATGCTGGTACAGCAGGGGCACACCAGGCTGGGCCTAAAATGAAAATTGAAATCAAGAAATTGGGTTATTATTGGCCCACTATGTTTGAAGACTGCTGTCAGTTTGCAAAATCGTGTCAGAAATGTCAGGAACACGCTACTATACCTAGGAGGCCTCCTGTACCTCTGCACCCAACAATACCCAGCTGGCCCTTTGCTCAGTGGGGGACCGATGTGGTCGGGCCACTACCGACCTCCTCAGCAGGACATAGGTATATCCTGGCTGTGACAGATTACTTCTCCAGATGGGCGGAGGCAATAGCATTAAAAGAAGTGACCGGTGAGCTGGTTGCCAGATTCATCAAACAGAACATTATCTTTCGGTTCGGGATTCCCGGCCGAATAATATCTGATAATGGAAGCCACTTCAGAAACCAGAAGGTATATCGGCTTGCCGAAAAATACAAAATTGAGTGGAGAACCTCCACTCCTTACAATCCCCAGGCAAATGGATTGGCGGAAGCCTTCAATAAGACCCTGTGCACCCTGCTAGCCAAAGTCGTCAGTTCCAGTAAGAAGGACTGGGGCGAAAAGATGTATGAAGCACTCTGGGCATATCGCACAGTTTATAAGACCCCCACGGGCTGCTCACCCTATTCACTAGTATACGGCTCTGAAGCAGTAGTCCCTATAGAGCTAGAAGTGCCATCACTCAGAGTCGCAGTCCAATACGGTCTGGCTCGTGATGAACAAACCAATGCTGAAAGAAGACTTGAAGAACTAGCTGAGCTAGATGGGAGGCGCCTTCAAGCCCAAAAGAACATCCAGATGTATCAAGCCCGTGTGGCAAATGCTTTCAACAAACTCGTCAAAGGGCGAGAATTTAAGAAAGGTGACCTTGTTATGGTCAAAAGGAAAGGGGTCATGGCTTCCAACCCGAAATATATATTAGTGTGTATGTGGGTGTGAGAGAAGAGAGAGGAAGAGAGTGATGGAGAGAAGAGAGAGAAAGAGACGGAGGGAGGGAGCTCGCGTTGAGAGCGTTAGAGAGAGAGGGACGGTCGAGGGGGTGACGTGGGCTAGGTGTGCATGGAGGAGAGAGAGAGAGCGTGAGCCGGAGGTGGGAGATGGAGAGAGAGAGTAAGAGACGGAGGGTGAGGGGCGGTCGACCCTTCGAGAGAGGGGAGTCGACCCTTCTCTCTCGTGTAGATGTGAGTGGGAGAAAGGGAGACGACCGGACGGGGTGGTGCAGAACCGTGAGAGGGAGGGGGATAGGAGAGGATGAGAAGGAGAGAATGGGGAGTAGGGAGGAGGCACCGTAGGGAGAGGGGACAGGCGATGGCGCCTCCGGTGGGAAGACAGGGAGAGAGAGAAGGTAAGAGGGGAGAGACGGGTGCGGCTACGGCGAGGGAGAGATGCTCGCGGCGGCCAGTGGGTGTGCGGACATACGGTGAACACGGTGGAGGGTGGAGGTAGGCGATGGTGCCTGGGTGCTCGCGGGGGAGAGGAGTGGTGTGGTAGTGAGAGGTGGCAGCGGAGGGTGAGGAGAGAAGAGAGATGTAGGAGGAGCAAAGGAGAGGGCCTCGATGGTTTTGCAGGGAGAAGAGAGAGTGAGGGAGGGCAGAGCTGTGCCCGTGTGTGTGAAGGGAGTGGGAGAGAATGACGGGGAGGCCTATGCGTTAGGAGAGGGGGGTGCAGAAGAGGCCGCAGTGGCTGTCGATTAGAGAGAGAAAGAGAGGGAGAGAGGAGTCCCACTGGCAGTGGTGGAGTGAAGGTGTGCTTGCAATGGTGAGAGCGGAGGGCTCGCCGACCATGGGTCATGCGTGGAGGTGTTTAGCGAGGAGAGGGAGAGACGAGGAGGGTGGTTAAAAGGCTAGAGAGAGAAAGAGAGATAGAGAGAGAAGATATGGAAGGGAGGGGGGTCGATGCGTAGGGTGTGCAAGGGGTTAGAAAAGAGGGAGAGAGGTCCGCCGCTGGGTGTGTGTGTCTGAGGAGTGGGGAGTCCGGCGGAGAATGAGATGGGAGAGTGCAGAGGTTTGGTGGTGGAGAGAGCGCCGGTGACGGCGACGTGCGTGGGGAGCAGTGGCTTGCTGCAGTGTATGCCTAGAGGAGAAAAGGTGAGAGGGGGTGGCTGCCTGTGTCTGCTGGCAGGGTGGGAAGAAAGAGAGAGCAAAGGTGTGGGAGATAAGAGAGAAGAGGGAGAGAAGGGAGCTCGATGGCTGGGAGAGGTTTGTGGTTGGATCCCCTTGGGAGAGGAGAGGGAGAGGAGGTGTATGTGTAGGGAGAAATGGAGAGTCGGATGGCAGCAGCGATGGGTTGGCCGGAAGAAGAGAGAGGGAGAGGGTGGCTCGACTGCCGGGTGTGTATGTGTGTTGGAGAGAGGGGGAGAGAGATGCGCAGGTGGAGGAGGTGGGAACGCGGATGGAAGAGAGAGCAAAGAGAGAGACAGGAGGGCTGGGTAAGAGGATGTATAGAGGGAGGTGAGAGAGAGAACTGGAGCGGCCGAGAGAGAGGTGTGGCCGCTGGGTGTGTGTTTGTGGGAGATTAACCCCCACCCTCTCTCTCCTCTCACTCACGTTCTCTCACTCTCACTCCTGTTCTCTCTCAGTCTCTCATTCCCTCGGCTCCGACAGTAGATGAAGGCGACCGTGGGCGAGGTGACGATGCTGGGGAGCTGCTGAGACGCGTGATGGAGGCGTGGCGTTGGAGCGATCCCGTTCGTGGATTCAAAGCCGACGTGGGCAGTTCGCGTTGTGATTTTCGACGTGGTTTAGTCGTTTCGGCATGCAGTTTCTTTGGTGGATGTAGGGAGACGGATCGCCACTTCGTTCTGCACGTTTCCCATATCTCTGTGCGCGGTTTGGTGCCCTATCGAGTGAGATCGGGCCAGTTTAGGGAAAATCGTTATTTTTGGGATTTTCAGGGTTCGTCGAAAAATGGTGACAGTTGGCAGTATAATTATTGTCAAAATGGCTGTCGGGATGTCAGGATCCCGTACCCGCCAATTTCGTGTCGATCGGTTGTCATTCGGGGCCGGTAGGAGTCTGAGAACCTTGGTGACCTAATTTGGGTCGATTCATCGGAATCACCCTGATCTCGCATTTTGATGCATGCATGTGGTGTTTTTAGCCTCCAAGAGCCTTCTCTCATCGTATGGCTTTGTTTCCCCTGCGCTTCGGCATGAATGGGGCGTGGAAGGGGCCGATTCGGCCATTCCACTATTTTTCTCACCAGTTCGATGTAACGGTCGTACTAGAGACCGTCACACTATGTGACGGTCCTACGATAGACCGCCACAACCGTTGGTCGTTTCAGGTTCTTCGAGGCTGGGTTGGTGTGAAGGACCAATATAGGATCGTCACATGACTGTAATGTGCCAACAGAGGTACGTCACAGTCTGGGCTTTCCCGAGGACTGTGTCTATCAGTTCCTCAAAGATCGCATCTTCCTCGAAGACCGTGTCGATCGGTTGGCTCTAACGGATCTCCTCTCGTGCGTCAGCATTCTATAATGTGCCTCTTTGAGGCCGTTACAACTGTTTGAGCGATGTTGGGCTAGGTGGTGTTGCTGTAACGCACCAACCCCCATGCACCACGGTTCTGTAATGCGTCCCTACTAGGCCGTTACATGCCCTTTTGTCCGAGTCTTGGTCTGTTGGCCCTGACACCCGTGTCCTGGTGCGTCAGGGAGTGTACCGCCCCTATAGAGGTGCATTACAGTCCTATTGTTGGCTGTAATGGCCGTTGTTCTGTTCTGTGTCTGTTCGTGAGTTGGTCTGTCTTAGGTTTATATTCTAGGGTGGTGTCTATGTGTCGGTAGTTTCTGGATCGGTCGGTTTAGGTGACTGGATGCGGTCTTTTCTGTGACTGCGACAGTTCCCTAACGACTCAATCTAGAACTGCCAGTGTCCTTGTCTCTGGTTACATAGCAGCTGTCCCTTGACTGTCGGGCTCACCTAGCGGTTGAGTGGTGGTTCGCTTTGCCCAGAATGTCATCTTCCGTGCTTGTGTATTGTTGTGTGTGTCTGTGTGTGGGTCATGTCTGGTTCCGGTCAACTCGGTGAGACCAGGGGTTGGCAGGCGACTCTATCAGTGTCTCGACAGTTCTGTCCAGCTTGAGACAGTGTTCTGGATGCCTCAGGGTACGAATGATTTTACCCTATATTTTAACTTGTAAATTTCTCAGAATTTAGGGAAAATACATAGCCATCTCAAAATTATCTCTTCATATATCATTGAAAAACACAATAGTCATCTCAAATTTACAGTCATTTTTCACTTTTAAACTTTTTAAAATTAATCTGTGATTAGTTTAGCAATTAATAACCCTGTCATATTCCAGGCGATGAGTTGGCCAATGCAACCCGGATCAGGGCTCGGATTGGCCCAGATCTGGTATGAGTCAGCCATGTTGCACTGTCTGGTACGATATAGCAAAGCATGTACCTAACAAGGATTGTAGGAAGGGTCAGTAGTTCTCCACTGGTAGCAACTAACAAGGGATCTGCCCTAAAGGGAGGGGATTCTGAAATTGGATTGAAGGAATTAGAAAAAAATTCAATAGAAATGAAACCCAACTTCTAAAACACAATATTAAAACTAAGAAAAGGTTACTTGCAAACTAGAGTACTTGATGGGTCGATGGAGCAGATTGACAGCATCAGGTGGCTTGATAGAAATTGTATAGCAGTTCCTAGTGTTTGCAGCCTCGTGGGTGGTTCAAGGTAGTGGGAAGGGATGGGTGAGCTTGAATGAGCTGGAAGCAAATAGGAGGGGATTTGAACCTCACCCTCTCTACGCTCCATCCCCACCCACAAATTGACCAGTCCAAGCACATGACAAGTGCGTGACTTATGTGACCTCTGTGTTTTTGGCTGGGTGTTTCATGCATTCAGGTTCTCTGCAAGAAAAAAGAGACAGAATCTTGCAAGGTTGCAAACAATGGTCACCATCACCATTATTATTGCTCCATAGCTCACCTAGCCCACAACCATATATGGTATCTGTTCCTTACTTCCTTCAAACTTTTCATCCCTTTTCCCTTTCCCTCTTTCTCTTACTATCCATCACATTTATCCATTAGGGAAGGGGCATAGGTGTTTACCCAATAAACATTGTCCCTTGCCCTTTTACAAAGGAACCCTCTAATTGTAACCGAAGGCTTATGAACCTTTGTACATTTAAAACCGTGCCCATGACCTAGCTCAATAACCTAGCATGCTTGCACTCCTTTCAGCTAGGGAAGGGGGAAAAGGATCCTTTTGCACTTGTTCCCAGCTCACAAAGTCTGTCCACCTGGTCTCATCCAGCCTGCCTATCAACAGACCTCTTTACCCGGCCCAGTTTTGTCCTGCATTTCTGAGACTGTTGTAGTTATACATAATTCGCGTAAGCTTCCAAAATTCTTCACCCCACCTTTGACAATGTTCAAGAAAATTTAAAGGTTAATGATGTCACACTTGAATGAAGTTTACTGCATTTACTAAAGATCATCTAAAGGTGTTACAAAATGATTGCATGCCCTTATCACCCCTTCCAAACGGAAGGTTCATATATCTCTTAATCCCCCCTCATCCTGTTGATCGTCAGCCATCAAGGCGACCAAGGTGGTGGCCTTACTATTTAGATGACAAGGCGAGGTGCCTAGGCAAAACCTGGTTTATATGACTAAGTACATTTCAAGAGAACTACTACTATATATTTTCTACGTATAAGCTCCATCTTTAGTTAATAGACACTTTGATATTCTATGAAAGGACATAAATAAAAATAAAAGTACATAAAGGTAAAAATAAAATATGGATGCATGGACTCGATTCCCATCAAGCATAATGTTGGCTTGTGGAGGGTGAAGGTTGATATGTGGAGGTAGATGTAGATGGCGGGGTGTATGGAGATGTAGAAGGCGGAGAAGACGCGAGGTCAAGGGAATCTTGGATTTGTTGGCGAATGAAGTGGGCTCGACTATATAATTATTGTCAGGAGGTAATATCATTAAGGGCTAAGATAAATTGATATTCGGGCGTTGTATTACAAATCAGCATCTTGATTTGCTCCAGCTCCGAAATGTGCCCCGGGGCTTGCGCGGTGAGGCGGCGCCAGCGGTCAGCAAAGGTCGAGAACTCCTCGTTGGGCTTCATCATTTCGTGGGCCAGATCCACAATAGAGAGCTTGGGCCCAACCTGGTCCTGATACTGCCAAATGAACTTGTCTTGAACGACTTGAAAATTCACAACCTACTCTTGTGGTAATGAGAAGAACCAATCCCGAGCTGGACCTTCCAAAGATAGACCCAATAAATAGGCCATCAAGCGTTGGTCATGTTGAAACTGGACCGGCTCATAAACAAACTCCTTCAAGTGTACATACGGGTCACCGACTCCACCATAACGTCGATATGCGGGAATTTGTGAAGGTGGTGGGAGTCGAAGATTTTGAAATGCAAACGAGACACTCAAGGAAGGTTTAGGATCGATTTGACGTTGAAGTTTATTAAGCTGACGTTGGGTTTGAGCAATCATGTCCTAGGTAGGGAGAGATCGAGAAGAATATGGGCCAGCCTGAGTAAAAGGTTGTGAACCTGGACCAGAATGATGGTAATGGGCCGAATGAGAGGATCCGGATCGAGAAGAATATGGGCCCATTCTGGGAGTGGAAGGGTACATGGGCCTAGAAGAAGCATAAGCATGAGAACCCATTGGGCTGGCAGCAACATGGATAGAAGGAGGAGGAGAATGAGGCCCATTAAAATAAATTTGGCCATTAGAAATTGGGCCAGCGGCGTAGGAAGGAGAAGAAGAAGGCCCATGAAGCGAAGAAGGCCCATTAATATGAGATGAAGGCTCATTAAGGGAAGAAGACCCATGAAGATAATTTGCAATAAGGCGTTGGGCTTGGGCCGGGTCCATTTGGTGGACAAGGCATGATAGATGGGCCATGGGATTAGCTTGTTCCTCGGATAGATCAGAGGGACCACGGGAAGATGGGCCCAGGTGGGAAGAGGATTCCACGCAGGAATAAGAAGAAGATTGGAAAGAAGAAGGATACATGGGGTTGGAATGATGCTCCATGAGGGCAAATGAAGACTTTCTACAAGAATATCAAGGAAAAAATAGGTGGCCAAGCAAGGGCTTAATGGGCTTGAGGACAAGAGGGGGGGCTGACCCAATAATGTAATGACCAAGGGAGAATGGACCTATGACAATGGAATAGACAGTGGACACACAAAATGGGCTAAACTAAATGGGCCTAACAACGACAAAACATGTGGATGCAACATAAAACACCACTAATGGGCTTGGACAAGTCCAAACAACACAAACAATATGATGAATTTCACCCAAGTCAAACCCAGATTTATAATATTCACAGATATACAAGTCCCACAGAAAGAAGAAAAGACCACAACTACACGGGGCATACCCCGGCACAAACTACAAAAAGAAGGACAGACAGATCGACAAACAGACACTGCTGGCACTCTATGTGCGGTCTCCAAAAGCTAGAGAGTCACTGGTCGATGGCTGAGATGGCTCACCTGCAAGAAGGAAGGGTGAGTCACAGCCAGACTTTGTAGGGGTCACGTGGATCCCTACCACGATCTAAACATGCAAACATGCAATTAAAGATGCAACTAAGACAATTAAACATAATTAGAGCATGCATTTAAACAATTAAGCAGGCAGATGCACTATCAACATGCTTCTAATCTAAAGCAGAAAAGACTACTAAACAAGTACATCGGCTACGAGTCGCCAACCCAAATATAAATAGTAAAATAACCAAATAACCAAATAACCAAGTACTAGCTAGTAGCGGGGACTAGTAGTAGAAACTAAATCCACTAATAAGGTTAACTCAATCCATTCCAGTGATAGGAGAAGGACGGGGTACTCCACTAGAAGAGAGAGACCAGATGCGCCCCCTGACATCTTACACTGCGTCTCGGCAACTCGCGAGTCTGTACTTGCCCAGTGAGATGACTAACCAAACCGTACCAACCGAGAACTAGTCAGAGTAACACTCGTCAGTGTCAGCTCTCCCCTCTGACCATGTGTGCACACACTGACCCTTGCCTAGGCCAGGCCTCCAGCTACCTTTCACTCCCTGTAGAGCGCTACAGTCGGACCGAGGGCCCACGGCACTAGCTTAAGCCAGTTGAATGGGTATGCCCCTCCACCTCTCCCAGGCGAGTTGACCTTCCACAAAGTCTAGGGGTACGTCTAGTGGTTCTACCACATGGAAAGTCCAAGCACTCCATTAGGATTGTAGGAATGAGCCAATAACCATAAAATAGGACATTTATAATATAAAAGGAATGATGAATATGCAACTCTACCATTTCCTAAGTAATAGAGTATAACGGACTGGGTTGGGGGCGTTAAATGAGTATAACGCACCTCCCTAGGGCCGTCATGCTCACCCGAACTCAGGAAAACCCAAAGCTGCAGACTATAACGCACTACCTCAGGGGTGTTACGCAATGCATGGCACGCCTTGGCCCATGCGTTATATTCTCCAGCAAACCTTCGTAAAGCACACAGGACATAGCGCACTACTGCGGGCGCGCCGTGTGACTATAACGCACCAAGAGCGGTCTGTTAAAGACACCCGAACGTTAAAAACTCAGAGAACTCCACAGAAAATCACTTCATATAACGCACCCTGAATGGGGCGTCATACATTGCATGGCGGTCTGAGATCAGTCTGTCATGCGCCACGTCCTACCGACTTATTTGAAACCTCGATAGCATAGCGGTGCTTGTGTGGTCCGCCGTGCAATGCATAACGCACCCCCTGGGGTCCGTTATGCTATCTGGAAAATGTGAGGGACGAGTTCATACCGAACTCCCCTCCGGTCAAGCCGGATCGGCGTGAAACAAAAAGGAAAGGGGTAGAGGAAGATGAATAACAGAATTTCTATAACTACAGCATGCTTCAAAACTCAAATCTCACGACCAACCTTATCACTGGAACGCATAGCTGATAGGCGGTTAGAGCAAGCTAAAAAATAAAAAGATGAGCAACTAAACTCCAGAAAAGATTCCTCAGCTAACCAAATCGAGCAAATAAACCGAAGGAAATCTTTCAACTCAGAGTGGAATGACTCTCCTTATCTAAGACCATGGATACACAGCTATCCACCATTATTGAGACACCGCTAGACTGACTAGGGCTCATGAATGCTCAAGGATGCGCATGATGCATGCTGAGCTAAAGGAAAAGAAATCATCAAAATGAATGCAAAGAATGGCTAAAATAGGAAGATACGTGAGAAAGTATTGCTAGACCGGACAAATCAGGGTCAGGACACTATCTGCAATCACGACGTGCAAGATAGAACCATCATCCCCCAACTCTTCCAACTCAATGGCCTATCCAATGATTAAACATGTGCACCTAGATCATCATCATTTTTGTTAAAGGGAAACATCAGATCCCAAAACACATGAATGACCAACTGATTCTCAAGATAATATATCACAGATACCATATAGTAATGCACTAAGGGATTAAGGGATCGAGATACTTACCTGACTTACTTGCTTGGCGAGAAGAGGCATGATGCGATGGCATTCATGATTTTGACATTAAGAGCTTAGCCATCAATAATTAAGCCAAAAAAAATATGCATGATTCATAAATAAGGCAAAGGCCACACAAGGCATGGAACAAGTACAACATTTCAAATTATCACAATATTCAGCAACCAAATGGTCATGCCAAGACCGCAAGGGGAGCCTAACGGTCCAGCGACAGACCGCTACCCTTGAGGCAGTTCACATTCTCCAATGGGCGAAACCTTGGGGAAAACGATCTAGAGAGGACCGCCAAGGATAGCCTAACGGTCCATCGCGTGACCGCAATGCACTGGGCGAATTCAAAATCATGGGTGGTCATTCCCTTTCTCACTCACTCATTCCATCATTCTCCAAACACTCTAAACCTTCACCTCCGGTGACCCATCTCCGACGACCACCGGCCACAATCCAATCCGATCCTACCGTATCCACCTAGGAGAAAAATGGGGAGGAAGAGGACAACCGTGCATCATTTTCTACACCACCTAGAAGAGGAAGGAACACCCGCGGTGGCGGTGAACCAACCAGAGGGGGAGGAACCACCGTCGGCCCAAATAGAGGTGGGAGAACCCTCTGCGGCACCCATAGTGCCTGAGGAGGCCACTGGGGATAGTGACGACAAGCCTGCGGCCGAGGAGGCACCCAAAGTGGCGGCCGAAAGCTGCTCATCCAAGGTAGGCCGAGACCCCTACAACACCCAATTTTAATTTTCCAATCGCATGCATGAGGGTCGGATAGCAAGGGAATGTGTTAGGGGACCCATAGAAGTACTGTAGAGGCCCTTAGGGCCGTCTCCTAAGCTTGGGGAAATAGGGGAAACAATGCCATTATGGCGAGAGTCTAGTGGTCCTTCCAATGACCGCTAGGGCGCCAAACGGTCTAACCCAGACCACTAAGGCCAGACAAACAGTCAAGAGTGGACTGTTAGAGTTCTGAGGGTGATTTTTTTTCTTCTTTTTCTTTTTTTTTGATTTGTAATTATGTCAAGTGGTGGATAGTTGGAAGTTCTTAGATACTTTGTTGGTTGGTTATGATGATACTTGGTATGTTTATTTATTTGGTATTAGTGGCTATGATGGAATTATTCTTGTCTCAGTATTGCGTCGAATATATGTATTCTCTAGCTTAAAGCATAGTATGTCTGAAAATCAACATATTATTATTAACTCTTTCTACTGCTGCATTCCGATATTCCGCGTCGGGGTGTGACACGACTCTCAGAGTCGACTCCTGTAGGCCTGGCGGCTATTTTTAGAGAAAATAGAGCCCCGGGTGAAAAGTGTCGACTCAAGTAGTTGACACTTTCACCCTGGGAGTTGCATTTTCTCGCCAAATAGAATGTTTGGCAAAAAGTGTCGACTCAAGGAGTTGACACTTTTCGCCTGTGTGTTATTTTTATGTGTTCTGGTAGAACACACGTGAACAAGAGTCGACTCTAAGAGTCAACACTTGTTCCGTGCGTTCTGATCGGGCTTGCCGATTTTGGATGCGAACCTATTAATTTTGGGTCTGATTGACTTGGTTCTTTTCCACATTGGCCTTAGCATTTCTACCATCTATTGTATGTGGTATGAAGGGGTTTTTACATGGGTTCCAAGGTCTCTATGGCTTGATTTATCTTTGATATATATGGTTGCACTTGTCCAATCGCGAGACATCCAAGAGAGTCTAACATGTTCATACTTCTTGTAGGAGAACAAAAGGGGCCTCACACACCTGCTGGAGGAGGAAGAAGACGCCGTCGAGTTCATTCTCCACGAGCCCAAGCATCGATCTGGAGGCTACAGCCGCCTTCCTCATCGTCAACTGCTTTGGGTGTTTGATTCTACAGACTGGATCCTTCCACCTCTCTCGGTTCTATCATTCTAGTGCACCCTTCTTTTGTCTCTGAGTTTGTTTGAGAATTAAAAGGGAAGATCTATGCTAGACTATGTTTTTCAATTCCTTTTGAGCTTAGCTTGTCAATCTTGAACTGGGCTTTGTATTTTCCTATCTTATTTTCTTCTTAGATGAATTTGGAGCTTCGTCGCCATGTGTACGGTTCCTCGTCGTCGTACGAGAACCCACGTGTGTTGGGCCGTCGAGCCCGTGTGTGTGGTGGTTGCTGCTGTCGTGCAGTAGTTATAGTGGAAACCTCCCAAGTTGAGAGGGGTGGATGTACGGCGGAACTTGGGTGCATCCGAACCACCTAAAATTTCCTGTGCAGTGGTTTGCTATTTGTGAGATTGCTATTATACCATATCCATTCATGTTATGAGTGTGATACGGTGAGCTGAGAGCCCTTTTAATCTGTCCGTTCATTACTTTCTATCCGAGTGATTCATTAAAAGCGCTGGAGAGTTATGAGTGGTTGTTTACTTATCACGTCATATCATTATTCCGGTGGTTTATCTTTAAGTTTGCGAAAAGGGTGGGCAATCAATTCACTCCCCCCCTCTCAATTGCCTCCTAACCGGGCCAACAATTGGTATCAGAAACTCCGTAGAATCATAGAGTTCGGTGGACCAATGGCCAAGATCGGTCGGTCGACTCTCCCAGGGCGGAACTGCCAGAAATGTCCCCGAGTTCGGTCGTCAGCTAATCATAATAAATGTTCAGAGAATTTAGACTTAATAGACTTAAGCATATCATGAGTACAGAATAAACCCTGTGAATGAATGCATGAAGTTCTACATATGCATCGGTGCACGAGCAAAGTGCATCGACCTATATGGTCTAACATGATTAACAAATACAGCAAGATAGAGCAATAGCATCGACCTTTAAATCACACAGGTTGATTTCATGCCAACAGAAAGACAACAGATGCATCGATGCACGTTTTAACTGCATCGACTTGACTGTCAAGAAGATACAGAAGGTGCATCGACTTTATGAGCAATAGCCTTTGTTGCATTGACCTTATGCACCAATCGATGGCTCAGAGTTGAACAACAGTATCGACCTGATGATGCAACAGCTAGCATATAGAGTATCACAACATCGACCTGTGTACAATATGCATCGACCTGATAGAGCATGACTTTTATAGCTGCATCAACTTTCTAGACTAAAAACCATATATGCATCAACCTGATGTTCTATGTAGTGGGAGATGCATCGACCTTTCAATGCAACCACATGAATATGCATCGACTCGATAGTAAACAGGATCTTAATCTGACTTAATGAAATGACATTTAGTACACATTATTAAATCCAAATGGTTTTGCCAGCATCAATCAAAGTCAATCACATTGTTGCTAGCATCAAAACTAGACATTAAAGCCAGAGGAGACACAACAGCATGTACCGCATTGCTCAGTGCTGTCTCATAATAAAAGGCCACCACTGATCGACAGCCCTATGAGTAACCACGGTTACCTAGAGGGCTAGCCCTCAGGTTCCCCACTCATCATAGGGTATGGGATTGCCGTTTAGGCATGACCGTCAATCAGTAGATCATCTCGACATTTCATGGACAGATCTCTTATACTCTCCCTGATATATCTCAAGACTGGGGAGATGCTGTCGAAATCTTCTCTGAATATATCAAATAAACATGCAAATAAATGATTAAATAAAGTGATGATAATGCAATTTTGACTAGCTCGTACTAAGTCAAAGATGATTTCTGCGTGCAACCTCTAATAAACAAATAAATTCCTATACGCCTATTTGACAGTACCTATCGTATAAATATACATGTGTGAATGCTTGCCTTTCCCTGATTCTCTGGTATATCGAATGGTGACGAGCAAAAAGTCAGGTTATGCCCAACTGGAGACTCTCACTATACGTGAGTATAAAACTTCACCTCATACCGAGAACCAACCTAATTAAATAAACCCCAATTGCTTGCTTGATTGCATGCTATATTCTATTTCAATAAACATATTTCATTTTATCATTCTCTTTCAAATTCTTCAGCCCCATGGTCCTTCTATTTTGGTGATTAATCAAGGGTTGTCCCTCTTCCGGAAGAGCGTAATTAACGCCGCAGCCTTTACGGTACGATGGGTTTCAGGTCTTGACATGACCACCCACCTTTGTCTAATCAGTCAGACGGAGCGCACAATAATTCATAACTTTGTGACTGGCATGCCCCACGCTTAAATAAAACCCTTAATAAATAAATGTTCCGCCCCCGGGAGGTCCGTCGGGGCGGTGTGGGCGGTGACCGGAGTGAGGGGTAGGGCAGAGGCCGTAGTTTAGGGCTCTTCCAAGCCCAAGTGGGTAGAAGAAATGAAGCTTTCTAATGTCAAGGCTGGAAGCAAAATAATGAATCTACTCAAGAAGCTCCCGGTAAGGTTCACCATCTGGGAAATCCTTTCTTTGAGTGAAGAGACCCGACAGGCGATCATCACTGCTTTGCAAATGCCTGCTCAATATGAAGCATGTTTGGCTGAAGCATTGCCAGAGGCCAACGTGACCTTCACTCAGGATCATATGTTACTCCCCACTATCAGCCACAACAGGCCGCTATATATGAAGGAGCAACTAAATGGTCGAGAGCTGAACAGAATCCTGGTGGATCCCAGAGCAGCTATCAATATCCTGCCTTACAAAATATATCAGACGTACTACTTCAATGTACCCCTCGATAAAGTTGGAGATATGCGTATTGCTTGCTTTAATCAGAAATTTGATGTGCCGTTGGTTGTGGCAGAGTTCACCCTTACTATGGCAGATTTCACTACCAGGGTGCAGTTTCATGTCATCAATTCCAGTACCTCCTACAAGGCACTGCTTGGTCGTCCTTGGCTACATGAAAATATGGTGGTACCATTCACACTACATCAATGCATCAAATACAATCAAGAAGGCAAGGAGGAGAGGATATTTACTGACCTCCACCCCTTTGAACTATTCGAGTGCCATCTACTTAACGCCTCTCTGTATGCGGAGCCGTCATCGAAGACCTCCAAAGCCAAGGGCCCTACCAAGGCATCAAAAAGCACCTCTGGTGATGATTGGTTTCCACCGCCACCACCGGGATACGTCAATCCCAAGATAGTCTCACACATTGCAAGCATAGGAGACGTGGGCAGAGTAGCACCTCTCACCACTTATCCTAAAGCTAATGAAGCCAAGGTCGATTAGCACTACGACCTTATTGAAATCCCAGAAGGTCTCACTAGGCCAATACTCAACCTCGATGCTACCACTGTCGAGCCTTTCAAAGCATGGAAGGTGGTACAATCTGAAGGCCCTAGTAGCTTGTTCTATACTGCTAAGGAGCACCCCACCCGGGAAGACGACGACTGTCATCTCCCAAAAGATATTCAGAATCCGCCAGTCCTTGTTCAAGAGTTGGCTTTCATTACAAGCCAAATAGCGAAGATGTTTCGAAAGCAGCATATCCCCTCCGGCCAACCTTGCAAGGAGAAAGAAGCATTCCAAAGGCTCTGGTACCCTGCCAGCATAAACAAAGAATTGAGGCGCGTCTCTCAACATCCAGGGTTAGGCTTCACCCTTGAAGAATACTATTATAGCGGGCATTATGAAGTGGACACCATCTCCACTTTCTACCCAACATAAGACCGCTCACTGGGGGCAACCTTTGATGAATACCCGATAGAAGTTGAACATATTGAACCGGTTCAATCAGTGGACTCAGAATAAAGAGCCATAACTCCTTACCGGTGTTGGGAGCAAGTCTATCTGGAAGAGATGTCTCCCTAGGCCAAATTTAACACGGCCAGTAGTAGCGAAGCCGAAGACACTGAAGAAACAGGGATGTCCTCTTCTTACGACACTCCTTCGATGATGACATCAGCACCCCTCGTGCCGATCAAAGTCTTCCCAATGGTGGTGGTTTCGTCATCATCTGAGCACCGAGCTGGCCGTGAGAGCAATTCTTCCCCGATTGCGCAGCACCACTTAGGCAGCGAACCAGAGCACCAGTTAAAGTTTGACCACAGTCGCTCCATTACTGATATAAGCGTGAAACTTGGCTGAGAGAATCCTCTGCCAGTCCTCTATCATCCTCAAGAAGCGGAGCAAAGTTTGGACCCTGGCATCAAGAGTTCTGAAATTTTTCCCAGAGGTGCGCCAAGTCAGTTCCCCTATTCCTGAACTGACCCACCCCTACCATTCTGGCCAGTACGATCAGCCCCAACATCAGCTGAGGTTTCCACCAATCCCGTCTGAAAGAAGGCTTGTTCGCAGTCATAACGGTACTAGCCCCGCCTCCAAGTAAGTTCAGGACTGTCTGTGGCGCCTCCCTCTTCCAGCAGCACCTCCCTGTGAGCGACCAGAACTAGAACTGTCCAGCACTGTTCCAAGTCCTGCCCCGGCCACCGACCTTGTCAGGGTAAATCAAGAAAATTCTGGCATCTTCCTGGGCCAAGTCATAAAGTTTTGGCACTGGTCTCAGTTCATTTGGAGTTCGTTAGCATCCGTGGTGGTGCCCACTTCGATCGACTGTCCAGTGATTCCAGAAGCTGGTAGCACTGACAAGGAGCTCGGCACAACAAGTTTCTAGCTTCGTCCCCTCCCCTCGCTTGGCTGGCTGAAGGCCTCTCCCTACGTGGAGGTAGTTTTGGTTGTAAACAACTTAACCCCCACCCCAAGATCCCCCTCCTGCGTGAGGTGTAGTGCATGTAATTGTTGATCATAGGGTGAAGCTTCATCGGCACAGCCTGAGGGTAACCCACGCTTCCCTACTCGCCCACGTCTCCGAATCGGGGTCGATTTCTTCAAACCGGTCAGGTGAGCTCACTGCCCTTACTCCTAATCGTGCTTGTTTATTCAATATTTCTCAATTGTGTCACCGGATAAGGGAGAGAGCGCCTGGTCCCAAGGTTCCACCACCTCCGAACGACTGCCGTGGGTGTGAGTGAGTGGATCCATGCCCTTGGCACCTATCGGCCTATTGAGATGGGCGACCGTATCCGAGGGGAGACTTACTAAAGCACTGCTGGCCCTCTACCAGCAGGGGACCTACCCCACATCCCTAACTCGGCATCCCCGAGTCACCCCCGGGTTGAGTGTGCGTGCTGAAGAGTGTCCGCTTACATAGGCCTCTTGGCCTTGTAGTTGTGCTTGCATTCCTAGGTCCAAGGGGTTGCGTCACATCACTTTTCCTTGAGGTTCTTATTTTCAGACCTATTTTTCTTGTATTTCAAATACAATTTCTCATATTCAGATTCTCATTATTCATTCGAAATAAAATCAGGGTCAGAAGTTACCTCCAGAGACTCATCTTCATGTGCCATGAGGCACAAGCTTTCCACCAGCTCTTGAATTTCCTCGTCAGATGGTTCATCCTCTTCGTCGCTCCACGTGGCGACCATGGCTTTGAGTTTCTTGAACTTGTCTCTCTTGAATTTCTTCCTCAGATCTGGGCCCTCATCTCTCATGTGCCCAGGCTTCTTGCATTCGTAGCATATGATGCTACCCCAGCTTGCTTTCCTTCTTCACTCACCTCAACTAGTGACATTTTGTCTTTTTCTTCTTCTTCGGCCCTGACGGCCTAAAGCGACCTTTGACGACCCACGACGGGACTCCCGAGGCTATGAAAGTATTCTCGAACCATCTTAATCATATCTTCTTGGCTGCGCTTCGCAGGGATGGCAGAAGGTAGCACTTGGATTCAGACCGATGACATGTATAAAAGCCATGTTAGTTTGGCCACTTGATTGAGACCCCTTGAACATTTGGAAATGTTGGCCTGCCTTACACATGCCCTGATAGTGGACGGTGGAGTTATAACTATGGCTTCCTCTGCATGCATTACTTCATTGCCCCCTCTCCTAGGGACATCAGCAAAGTTTTTGAGGCCCGGCGAGGCTGGTGCAGGGCCCCGAACCCTCCTGGGAACCCAGATTTGCTTAAACTTTGGCAAGCTCGGGGTTGGCCTCCCTTACTTGTCATCATCAAAATTCACCCTCTGGCTTGCTAGCACATGGAAGGTGTTATGGGTGGGGACAGTTGGGATGACCCAGTCTGTCAGAACTTTGGCTTTACGGCCATTGAAATAGACCCTGATGTCCCTGATCAACATGGATTTTCCAGATGTCGAGAATCGACTCCGAGGAGCAGCAGTGATTCTCGCTCTAGAGCTCTTCTTGTTACCCCCAATGGGCTCCTTCTTGTGTACCCCAATTGAGCGAGTAGTATGGTGAACATGGCAGCTCAAAATCACTGGACTCTCTAGTAGAGTTTTGTTAATTTGGTCCTCACTTTGGCGGGCTGCAGCTTTATCATTCTTCAGCTTCGCAGGTTCTGAGCCTTTCACGTCCAGAAGACTCACAAATGCAACTCCCAGGAAGTTGGGGAAGCCAACAATCGGGGGGAAGTTGCTAAAGATAGTTGGTACAGTGAGGTAGCCATACACAGCATGCTTGACCACAATTTGGGGGCCGAAGGCAAGTCTAGACAATCCGCTTGTCATCGCTCCAACCTGCAAAGGGGAGAGACAAGACGAACGAATAGTTGATATCTAAAATATTTGAGTGGGGCCCCATGGTCCCTCTATTTTGGCAAAAAGATTAAGGGTGGTCGAGTCCCACCGGGTGTGCCAATTTGGTGGAACACTTTTTTATTTAAATGCGTAGACGTGCCAGTCACATATGTGATAGATTTATTGTGCGCTCGATCTAACTTGGTCAAACGAATGTGTGGTTCGTGTCGGGACTCGAAACTCACCGTACCGTAAAGGTTACGGTGTTAATTACATCCCCCCGAAAGAGGGACAACCCTTGATTAATCACCTAAATAGAAAGACCATGGGACCCGTAGAAATGTATAAAATATGAAATTACAGGCAAGCACACAATATGGTAGTATTTATTTATTAAGTCGATTCTCGATACAGGGCGGTAAACTTAGGTCTGAGGACCACCGTCACACATAGTGAAAGCATCCGGTCGAGCATAACTTGACTTTTCGCTAAACACCATTTGACATACCGAAGAAGCAGCTCATGCAAGCATACAGGGTAGTAGTATTCAACTTTATTTTTTTTTTGTTTATTTTATCATTTATTAGCCATTTTAGGGGATTTTTATTATACACTTTTGAAAAGAAAGGATCTTTATTATAGGGTGGCTTTTGCAGCCATTGTGGGGAGGGGCAACCATCTTGGTGGAGTCCCCTTCTACCTTTTGGCTGTATTTTCTTTCCGGTTTTACTTTTCAATGAAATGTGGCCTTTTGGGTCACCTGCCAAAAAAAGAAAAGGAAAATCACAGGTAGAACTGATTTGCTGGAGAGTTTGTCTAGCTTAATGTTTACTTTGTTTAGAAGAGCAAAAAAAAAAACAGATAAAAGCAATATACAAAAGTAACTATTTCACACGCGGGAATTAACACAGTAAAATAGATTAAATAAGGATGCATGAATATTAGGAAAATTAATTATTGGATGTCCATTGGTTGGACATTTATGCACATTTGCTCGGCCATTTATGTGGCATGTGCAATGTTAATCTCGCAAGTTAGGTTTATCAGACGATTAGGGTTCATGTGCTGGGCTTTTCCCCACTGAACAAAATCAATGTTAATTTACATCAGCATAAAGTTCGAACACCTTTGTTTAACTGCCAAAGGAGTCATCAACCATCACAATATCAGTTGTGATATTGAGGGCGTATTTGCAATCACAGCAGCAAGCATCACCCTTGAAGGGATGGGAGAATTTATGCCATAATGAAAGCATAAATGTGATTTGGTTTAGGTTAGGATAGACTTCTAGGGATAGGTCTATGATTTAAGTGTAAGTTTAGGTATTGACTAAGGGTTGTTTCACAGGTTGATATTGTCTAAGGGCCGCTTTGATAAGCGGATACCCCACCCTCGGGTGGCGTATCCACCGGTCTCCCCTCGGTTTTGCCGGTCTCATCCCATTCCCACTTTGACAAACACTCGGGTATCTGACTCTAACCGCCCTTTAACTGATGAAAACCCGGTTAGCTCATTTGACCCTGCCACGGCGAATACGCCAACCGAGAAAAACCGTGGGATGCCCCACCCCAGCCTTAGCTCGCTCCGATATCAAAGCGGCCCTAAGGGTTTAGTCGTAATTTTGTAAGAGCAAGGGCATATTTGCAATTTTGTACTGACTCAAGGTTTATTTGCAGTTTTGTACTGATAGGGATTTGGTTGTAGTTTGGTAGTGACTAGAGTTTGATAGGGATTTGGTTGTAGTTCGGTAGTGACTAGGGTTTTATTACAATTTCGTACTAACAGGGATTTGATTGTAGTTTAGCACTGGTTAGGGTTTGGGGTGCAATTTGGCACTGGCGAGGTTTTAATTGCAATTTTGTTTTGGTTGAGGATTGGTTGCAATTTGGACATCAACTTTTTGTTTTGGTCAATCGATCTGGAACTTATCTTCATTGATCTGTCGGATCACCGTCGGAGACTTGGGTCCGAACTTTATCACAGTTGAACCATTGGATCGCCAAGATGATCGCTGTCGGACTGCCAGATGAATGCCTTGAACACATCTCCATGAGGCGGGGACACATGTACAAGACTTTCATATGTATCAAGGACATTCACACAATTTACAAAAAATTCAGGGTAGTTTTGTAAACCTTGGATATTTCTATAAAATATAGTACATTTCGATAATTGCTGGACTTTACAAAGCTTTACAATAATGTGAGAACATAATTCAACCACATTCTACCAACATTCACATGAAGTGATCAAAACACAAGCTCACTAGCTCAAGACTCCTATGAACACCATCCATGAACATACCAAATGAGTATATGCTTTTTTTTTTTGGGAAAACCCTGTCTAGAGGTGAGTGGGAGAGTGCACCCCTTACCAGAGGTAAGGAGAAAAGCCACTCCACCACCTAAACCTAGGAGGTAAGTGTCATTAATAACTAAAAGAATAGAATCAATTACATCAGGCGGATGCTAGGCATTCCTAGCTTATCCAGTCGAGCTGCACCTTTGACAAAACTTGGTAGCTCATGGTAAACAAAGAAAGAATTACATTTAGAGCTACAAGCTAAAGATGCCAAAGAATCAGCAACAGTGTTTGCTTCTCTAAAAATGTGCGAAACAGTATCTGCTGTGGAGATGATAAGCCAGATGTCTCTAACATATGTGAGAATAACCCACGGGCAGGAGATTTCTCTTTTAACACTCTGAATTAAAACCTTAGAGTCACACTCAATATAAGTTGGCCGAGCAGTGATAGTATGAAGATGTTTAAGTCCATCATATAAAGCTCTGGCTTCTGCAATAAGACTATTGGAATTGCCATAGAAGTGAGAAAAAGCTAGCAGTACATTGCCAAATGGGTCTCGGATGACCCCACCACCACCTGAAATTCCTGTGGATTTGCAAGCTCCATCAGTGTTTAATTTGATGAAAGGCCATGGAGGACACAACCATTTGATGATTTTTATTTGTGGACATTCTCTAGCAGCAACTTGAATGCCAAAGTTTGCCAAGATTTGTCGACTGCTGGAGAGTTCTCCTTGAGACCAGAAAAAGAGATAACTTCCTTGGCTTGAGCAATGATTCTGTAAAGAATACCATGCTTAGAGATTTTCTTCCCATCATATTTAGCAACATTCCTTATGATCCATAATTCCCACAACCCATAGCCAAGGATAGCAAGTGTAAAGCAATCAAGTTTGGAGCTTCGGTTGAGAGTCTGAATAGAGTTAGAGATAAGATCTTTAGTAGTTCTACCATAAATCTGAAGCCCCTTGGATTGGAGAGAAGACCAAATGTAAGATGCACAGTCACTGGAGATGAATAAATGGTTGGAATCCTCCTCAGTTGGATTATTGCAGAAGTAACATTTGGAGCAAAGGAAAATGCCAGTTGCTTTAATTTTGTCATCAGTAGGAATGAGACGATGCATAATCTTCCATAAGTGAATGGAGATTTTGGATGGCAGCCAATTAAACCAAAGGTTATTCCATTTAGTACTACTCTGGTTGTGAGCAGTATTGGCATACTTACAAACTGAAGACATTGTGCAGTCACCTGTGAAAGATAGGCTCCAAACTTCTTTATCCTTGTCTTGAGATAGTCTGACATTATAAATAGTAGTCCTGATGTCAATTGGGAGAAATCTGTCAATCAATGTACAATGATCAGTATTGGGCTGAGAATAGAAAGCTTTGACTGATATATTAGGATTCTGAATCAAATCAGTAGGGACATAGGAAGCCATGGGTTGATTGCCTAGCCAAATATCATTCCATAAATTGGTAGTAATGCCATCACCTAGCTCAAAATAAATATAGGGAAATATCAAAGCTCTAATGGGAGCTCCATGCTATCACCCAGCCACAAGGATGTCGACGTATTGTGGGTCCGGTATCGGCGGCTGGCTCTGGTGTCCCCACTAGAGACTCGGTCCCACCGGGTGTGCCAAGCTTATGGTCACGGATTTTCTTTCCTTTTCCATTCTCTCTTTCTTTCATGTTTATTCTCATTTGATTTATTAATTAGGCGTGCCAGTCACCAGGGTGACAATGTTATTATGTGCTCGATCTGACCCTACCAGTCGATTGTTAGGTTCGGGCCTAGGCTGGAAGTCCGTCATACCATAAAGACTATGGCGTTAATTATGCCCTTCCTAAGAAGGACAACCCTGATTAAACGCCAAAGTAGGAGGCCTCGGGAGGCGGGTCAAATATTACTATCGCACTTGTTATTATATAGGAAAGAAGTGACGTATAAATAAAAGATTCATTTTTGATATGTTAAAGCAAAGACATGGCTATTTATTATAACGGTTTGACCAAACTTATTCACACGGACCGAATCCGGCATCATATCCCCTTGGCCTCAGACTATGCCAAGTGGCAACAAGAAACCATCCACAAAGAGGCGGGATGGAATCTGGGGAAGGTTGGGACATATCAATGTCCACATGCTGATAAAAGGGACAGAATCGAGGCAATATGCACATGTCAGGGTGCTCGACGCCCCTATTCCCCTAAGAAATGGAATTAGTAGAGACCGTGCATAAGTAGGGCTCTCCCGATTCAATGGGGTTCTGTGGACGTGTAAAATTACACATCCGCGTGTCCCAAACAATCCAGCGTTAATAGACAATGTCAACTAAAGAGACTGTGGAGCACACGTCCTGTCCGGACCCTCTGAATGAATAGTACACTACCGTGAAGCCACTCCCGGAGTCACGACAGCGAAGAGGAACCAACCCGTGGGGGGTTTACAACTCGTGGGCCTCAAAGAGAACTAAGTGGATCATCAATCGGGCTCAAAACGGGCCCAAATCCACTTCCACGGCACCCTCGCCAAGGCCTCAACGGCATGCCCATACGAACTCTTCAGCGGCACGCCCAGCGAAGCCTTCGGCAACACGCCTAGCGAAGCCTTCAACGATATGCCCTGCAAGGCCTTCAGCGGCACGCCCTTGCGCCCCTTCAGCGGCACGCCCTCTTTAGGTTCTTCAGCGGTACACCCGTGCAAGCCTTCCACGGCGTGCCCTCACTTTCCCCAACGACGTGGCCGGCAAGGGAGATCTTACGCCACCCCCCTATAGATTTTTGGCGCGCAATGGCCACGCTAAGGTGTCGAATGGAGGAGGTGGCATGCTGGCTACCCCCCTGCCATAAAGGACGCCCAAGTCAAATCTTCATCAATGCTCCACGCTCCCGCCCCCGTCGGTCACGTCCTAAGGCTCCCCGTCGCTAGGAGTATAAAAGGTGTCTTCTCCGATGAACAAAAAAGAGGAAGGAGAGCAACACACACAGAAGATGCACAGAGAGAAGAGGAGAAGAAGTAGAAGAGGAAGAAGAAGAAGGGACTCTCCCCTTCGGCAGCCACCAGAGAGCAAGAGAGTAAGAGAGAGGGAGAGAGAGTCCTAATTACGAGTGACATAGAAAACTGCAGTCACAACGCCGTCAGCTTTGACGGCGACACCCTCGCGCTCACTGAGTGAGAACGAGATATACGTCGTGCGCGCCACTTCCCTCTCCAGACCTAGGGCCTCTAAATCCTAGCCTTCCATTTTGACGGCCAGGATCGAATCTTTTATGGCGGCCACGTGGCACATAGACGTGGCTTGGCCGAGGCTCGGAGCTGGAGAGACATTATTCGTGGTTCGAAATCGGGAGAGGGAGCGCACTGTGTGTAAAAGCTGCTGGGGGCGAGGAGAGCTCCATCGGGAAGAAAGGAGGGGGGATTAGGGTTTGGAGATCTGAGGGGGGCCGAGGTCGAGGGGAGATGGCGGAGCACGCGGAGGACTCTGCCGGAGAGTCGCTGCTGGACAAGATCGTGGAGAAGGTGCACGGCCACGACTCCTCGTCGTCGTCCGATTCCGACGACGATAAGCAGCCGGCGGAGTCGGCGGCAGCCTTCATGAAGGCCAAGGTCTGGCGCTTCTTCGGCCGCGAGCAGCCCGTCCACAAGGTGTTCGGCGGCGGCAAACGTACGGGAGTTACACGTCTACGAACTCCTCAAACCGATGATAGTCTGTGTTTGATCTGTCTGAATGATGTGTGTTTGCAGTCGTTAGTTGCTAGATCGATAGGTTTCTGATGTGTTTTTTATCTGTCTGAGTTCGTGGGATGGCAGATCTGTAGGGGTTAGATAATGGTGCTGTTTTTGGTTACACCCCCCCCCCCAATTTCTGATAGGGCGGTAAGAATTTTCTGCTTTTGCTTGCCGATTTTAGCATAATTCTAGGGTTCCGTTGATGCTTTCTTCTACCGCCTTTTGCGGCTGTTATGATCTAGTCACTCTTATTTTAGTCAGTGCTAAAACCCTAATCCTGATTGCATTTTTCACTAGATTTGTTATCCTTTTTATATTTCACTGGATTTGTCGTCTTTCGGGGGATCAGTGTGGCTATTTCGAAACCTAATTCTTCCTTTCAGATCCATCTAGATGATGAAGTGGGTAACCATTCCCTCATGAATCTGGGATCAGTTTTAGTGGTTGATGTGTGACGGTTTGGCCTGTGCAGCTGCTGATGTGTTCCTGTGGAAGAACAAGAAGGTCTCGGCGGGGGTGCTCGGTGTGGCTACGGCACTCTGGATCCTATTTGAATTGCTCGAGTACCATCTTCTCACGCTTGTTTGCCATTCCCTCATCCTCTCCCTGGCCGTCCTCTTCCTCTGGTCCAATGCTACCACCTTCATAAACAAGTAATTCCTCCCTTTCCGTCTCTCTGATTCGCGTGGTTGGATTGACTCTCCGAGTCTGATCTGATTGTTTAAACTGTTACTTATGTCGTTTCTAGGTCACCACCACGCATTCCAGAGGTCAAAATTCCTGAGGATCTGGCTGTGGAAATTGCTCGTGCTCTGAGGTTTGAGATTAACCGAGCCTTCTCGGTGCTGAGGGACATTGCATTAGGACGTAATCTTCGGAAGTTCCTTGCTGTATGCACTTTCCCCTTCCAATATCGGTGTAGTTGGGCATTGCATGCGGTCCTCATGGACCTGTCCTTGGTTTTTCAGATCAAAAGAGGGAGAAAATAGGACAGGAAGAGAGAGAAATGCTAGGTTTACAGGTGAACAACGTAGTCTGTCAGAAAAATATGAATAACTTAAAATCGGTGGAGAACTGGCTAATGGCATATAAGAAAAAATTGTAGATCTTCCAAAAATGAACAACTTTACTGAAGGGCACATTTTCAATATAGGAATGGAAGGGGATGAAAAAGTACCGTGTTCAGGACTGCATAGTGAAAGGGGTCGAATGCTTCAAGGAAGTCGACCTAAATGGGTCGTAAGTCGACTTGGAAGGCTGGAAGCTAATAAAATAAGCTCCAGGGCTCTATGAAATCATGATCTCTGAAGTTCAAAGGCTAAGGAATAATGAAATGGGCTCGAAATCCATCTAATGAAGACTCCAGAATAATGGGTAATTCGGGACATCAAAAATAATTAATAAGAGAAACGACGTAACTTGCGGGCCAAAACGGGTGTCAACAGCCCTCTGGTAGGTGGCGCTAGCATTCTTAAGGCCGAAGGGCATCCGTTTGTAATGGAATATCCCTTTGGGTGACCAGAAAACTGTGTAGATTCGGTCATTCTACGCTATCCATATTTGGTTGTAGTCGGACGATCTGTCCATCAATGACAAGGCCTCATGGCTAGTAGTGGCGTCGATCATCACTTCGGTGATTGGCACCAGAAAGTCATCCTTCGGGCAAGCTTTGTTCAGGTCGCAGAAGTCCACACAGATCCTGATCTGCCCATTTTTCTTCTTTACTGGCACAATGTTGGCTAGCCATGTAGTGTACTGATTTTCAGCCACAAAGTCAACATCTATTAGCTTGTCGACCTCGTTACATACTTGCCTTATTAATTCTGGCTTCATTAGCCGAGGTGACAGCTTCACGGGCTCTATGTTAGTGTTGATGGCTAGGATATGCTGGGCAACTATAGGGTTGAGGCCTAGCATTTCTTTGTAATTCGAAGCAAAGTAGTCTCGAAATTCTTGAAGCAGCTTTATGTATTCCCTCCTTTCTTTAGGTAGCAAGAGGGCGCTAAGGAAGGTTGGCCTGGGATCATTTTCCGTGCCAAAGTTTATTTCGACTAATTAATTGATAATGGCTTGGCCGCCATCTACTATTTCGATAGGAGCCGACTGTAGGTCGACGAAGTCTTCGTCATCTTCTTCAACCTCAAGGGCCTCACAAATATGTTCTTGCCCTCCTTTGCATGGCAGCGGGACTTTGGCTTTGCCTTCTTTTGAGCCAATTGACTGCTCACTATGCTGGAGAAACAGCCCTGCTATTGATAGTGTAGATTCTATGCAGCTTGAATGCTGACTCACAAGTGGAACGCCTTTAAGGGCGGGATGACTTCCTTTAACTTTTGACACTTGCGAGTCGTTATTCGGAATTGTAGTTGCCTCCATAGAGATGGACTCCCAGCATTTGCACGGAGTAACGGCCCCATGATCATTATGCGCTCATGGCCAAGATGGGCCCGAGTCTTTCAATTCAGCCGATGGCTTGGTTAGTTCATAGTCCCCTATCTATTCATCATAACTTGCCTCCAGGGAGTCGTCACTTGTTACAGTGCAGATTGAAATCATGTCTACTTCTTGGATGCCCCTTGTCGAGCCTTATCCCTTCGCTCGATGGGGAATTGACATCCTAGGCCCATTTTCCATGGCTCAGGCTCAAAAGAAGTTTGTCATCGTCACCATCAACTATTTTTCCAAATGGATCGAGACTGCAGCCACTGCCAAAATCATAGAAGCAGTAATCTAGAGTTTTATTTGGAGGTCGATCATTTGTCATTTCGGCATCCCCCAAGTGATCATGAGCGATAATGGTCAGCAATTTGACTCTGCTTACTTTAAGAATAAGTGCACCAACCTTCACATTTGTAACCACTTCACTTTGGTAGCCCACCCCTAGGCTACCGGGCTGGCTGAAAATGTCAACAAAATTATCCTTAAAGGTATCAAGACCAGGCTCGGGAAGGCCAAGGGTAATTGGCTCGAGGAATTGCCTAGCATACTATAATCGTACCGAACTACTCCAAGAGCTACTAATGGTGAAACTCCTTTCCAGCTGGTGTATGGCACAGAGGCTGTGATCCCTCTGGAGATCGATAGCCCATCCCTCTGAGTCATCAACTTCTCGCCCGAGCTGAATGAGCAGAAGTTGTTAAAAAACTTGGACCTGACAGACGAGGTATGCGAGGTCGCGAGGATTCGAGCTATGGAGTATCAATGACGCATGACTCGATACTACAACACCAGAGTCTGAGACAGATGAATCCAACAAGGAGATTTCATTCTGAGAAAGGCCAAAGCCTCTCGACCACTGGAGGTGGTGGGGAAGCTGGCCCCTAACTGGGAAGATCCCTACCGAGTGGTCGAAAAGCTCAGAAAAGGAGCGTACTGATTATCTACCATAGAAGTAACACCCATCCCTTGGACTTGGAACACGGTAACATTGCGAAAGTTCTATTTCTGAGCTCCTTCCATACATGTAAGAAGCAAATTATGACAATAGCTTTCCTTTTTATTGCATTAACATCTCTACACATCAGATAGGCCATAGCCAGTATAATATGAATAAGAAAAAAGAAAAATTGATACAACATGAATTGCTAACTCGATGCGGATGAGGTCGGTAGCTCCAAACCGAGCTATTGACTCCACCAAGTGTGGAAACTAGCTCAGGTAATAGGACAGCTGACTTTGTCTGCTCAGGAAGTTTGGAAGAGATGGTATTAGTAGAAAAAAAAAAGAGGAGGGTATGCTCGGACGCCAGCTTCATAGGAAACAAGAGAAGGCCTCCTCTGCCAACTCTTTAGAAAATAAAGCATAATGAAGTCATCAAGAATTATTGGCGCAGGCAAGAAGAAGTAGAAAGCAGGAAGCAAGCACCCTCCAAGTGGTGCGAGCAAGGATGAGAAAAAGAAAAAACTCACACCCTCCAAAGAGTGAGGGCAAAAAGAAGCAGGACTAAAGGAAAAGAAGAAGAACAGAAGAGGAAGAAAGATCTTAGCACTCCCTTGGAGGGAGTGGGAGAGGGGTGTTGACACTCGATTTTAGCCCATAAGTCACGTTATTTCTCTTATTTATCTCCGTAATGTCCTAAATTAACTATTATTTTGGAGCCTACTTTGAGCCTATCACAAGCCCATATCTTGGCCATTTTTCAAGCCCATTTAGCCTTGGAAGTTTCTATCTTTCAAGATTATCTAATAAAGATAATCATTTTCTTGATGTATGGCCTGAAGAAAGAGGTGAAATAGTTGACAAGGAAAAATAAGTTGTGGATCAAGCAGAGTTGAGCAACAAAGATAATGAAGCTCCAGCCCAAGATGAAGCTGAACAAGAAATACAAATTGAAGACCTCCCTAGGCGGTGGACGTTCCACGGAGACCACCTACAAGACAATATCATAAGAGACGTGGAGCAAGACGTAAGGACAAGGGCTTTAATAAGGGAAGTTGAACAATTTAATAATCTTGCATTACATTCTAACATTGAGCGAAGTCTGTAGATGAAGCATTAAATGATAATTTCATGATCTTTGCTATGCAGGAGGAATTGCACCAATTCCAAAGGAATGATGTGTGGTTTCTTGTGCCTAGACCTAAGAATCACCCAATAATTGGTACTAAGTTAGTTTTTTGAAACAAACTTAGTGATTAAGGGGTGGTAATTAGGAATAAAGTCTGACTAGTAGCCAAAGACTATAGTCAAGAGTTAGGAATTTATTTTGATGAATCATTTGCACCCGTGGCAAGGCTTGAAGTAGTTAGAATATTACTTGCCTTTGCATGTTCTAGAAATATAAAACTTTTTCAAATGGACGTTAAAAGTGTATTTTTGAAGGTGTTGTGAAGGAAGACGTCTATGTTGAGCAGCCATCGAGATTTGAAGATGAGAAGCATCTGGACCATGTGTACAAACTTGACAAAGCATTATATGATTTGAATCAAGCCCCCCATGCGTGGTACGAAAGGTTAAATATATTTCTTTCAAAAAATTGCTTCAAAAGAGGTAGCATTGACCAAACACTTTTTATTAAGAGCTGCAATAAATATATGCTTCTTGTACATGAATTTGTTGATGATATTATTTTTGGAGTCATAATTGATTCATTGAATCATGATTTTATTAAGTTGATGCAGGGGGTGTTTGAGATGAGTTTGATTGGGGAGTTAACACTTTTCTTGGGTTTGCAGGTGAAGTTAACACTTTTCTTGGGTTTGCAGGTGAAGTAGTTAAAGGATGGAATCTTTATCAATCAAAAGAAATACACAATGGAGCTCATCAAGCTATTCAAATTTGACAAAGAAAAGCCACAAAAGACACCGATGTCAACAATAGTTAAATTGAAGAAGAATGAAAAAGATAAGTCTATTGATCTAAAACTTTTTAGAGAAATGATTGGATCTTTATTGTACTTGACTGTTAGTAGGCCGAATATCATGTTTAGTGTTTACATGTGTGCTAGATTTCAATCAGATCCGAAAGAATCAAACATGTTAGCAATCAAAAGGATTTTCAGATATTTAATAGGCACTACGGATCTAGGTCTTTGGTTTCCACATAGTTGCAATTTTGAATTGATAGCTTACACTGATTCTGATTGTGCTGGGTGTTTAGTGGATCGTAAGAGCACGAACAGGTATTGTCAATTTCTTGGAGGTTGCATGGTTTCATGGGTCTCTAGGAAACAAAATACAGTGGCATTGTCAACTGCTGAAGCCGAATACATGGCTGCCGGTAGTTGTGCAGCCCAAGTGCTTTGGATCCAACAACAATTAGTTGATTTTAGAATCACACATATAATAAAAACAAAGCTAATACTCCCCTCTTAAATATGGAGTGGAAGGAGGCCGAAGAGGATGAAGCATGACTCCGCCCCGACTTGATGAACATGCCCCCGTTGTAAAGTTGTAGTAGAAAACCAGCAAACTGTGATGATTTGCCAAAAGTAGGGGTAAAGTTGAGTGGGAAAAACGTTGATTAAATTGAGTTAATAAGGAACTAAAATGTAGCTAATACTTCCCTATTTAGGCTAGGGTCGAAGGAGGATGAAGATAGTGTGGCATGGCTTCGCCGTCGCCTTGGAAACGTGCCCCTGTTGCAAGGTCTGCACAGGGCTCTTTATATAGAAAACTACAGGAAACCCAGAAAGTTCTCCCACGATTCCAGAGGATAGAGTCCACCAAAATCTGAGATCTATGGATCAATCTCGAGATAATATAAAGGATAAGAGGTGGGAATAAGTGGGACTCAATTTGGTGGAAGGATCTAGAAGATATGGCTTCTGGAAGGGAGCCCCGGAGCTTAATCTGTAGAGTTTGTGTTGAACTAGGACTGCACAAATCACCAACTTTCTCCCTTGCTTCTGAGCAATATAGCAAATGAAAATCTGAGATCTATGGACCAAATTAAAGATAATATCAAGGATAAACCATAGAAACAAACAGCGCTCAATTCGGAGTAGAACTGAAGAAGTTATGGACTCTGCAAGGGGGCCACGACGCACAGAAACGAAGTAGAGTCCAGCGCAGGTTGGACTCTATTGGTTTCCTTAACGGTCTATCATAAGACCATTACCAATAAGTAACGGTCAATTGCACGACCGTTAGATGTCCTTTATGCGTGACTTTAGAAATCGAATCATATCTTCCAAACAGTGCAGAATCAGCGAAAGTGGTAGAAGAAGAAATTATAGATAACGGAAAGATGAACAACTTTAATGAAGAGAGTAAAGTGAAAAAATGATCAGAAGAGAGAGAAAATGGGGTTAGAAGATAGGAAAAATACTTGGTCACAAAGTGAACAGTTCAACCTATCATAAAAATGCAAATAGCTCACAATCGAAGCAGAATTGGCCAACGGCATAGAATACAAAGTTGTAGATATTGAAAAATTGAACAACTTTGGTGAAGGAGACTTTTTGAATAGAGGAAAAGAAGAGGGTGAAAAAGAACCACTTTCAGGACTGCACATAGAGAGAAAGCCGATTACTTGATGGAAGCCAACCTAAATGGGTCGTAAGTCGACTTAGAAGTTGAAAGTTGATAACATAAGCTGCAGTGCTCCAAGAAATCATGATCTCCAAAGCTCAAAGAGAATGGAACAATGAGAATGGGCTCGAAATCCGTCCAAAAAAGGCTCCAAAATAATGGGTAATTTGGGACATAAAAATGATGAATAAGAGAAATGACTCAACTTGTGGGCTAAAACGAGTGTCAACACTGGTAATCAACTTGCTTGATCATACCATTTTGATATGCTTGAGTGTATATAGTATACACACCTTTGAGTTGATATCTCCTATGACCTTACACCCTTGATAAATAAAAATACTTGACTAAGACATGTTTTTACATGACACATATTAAGGGGGAGATTTTCACTATAACTGTACAAGAACACATAGCCCTGGGGGCATAAGTATAAGACCCAATGACATTTATATATCTATATCCCGAAATGGGTCGAACAAAAGAATAAGCCTCGAGCTCCGGGTGCCTTTCGTATGCACTCTTCTTCGTGTGTTGTGTTTTTGTGTTCCGTCCTTCTAAACCCATGGGACATATATAGAAGGTGTTGGACTCACCCTGACAAGGTGGGTTAAGTTCTGGACCCCACCTTGACAAAGGGGTTCGGATTTTAGACCTCACCTTGACAAGGTGGGTGTCGCTCAATTTTCCTCATTTTTTTTTATGGAGAAGGGAAAACAAGCCCACCGGGTCAAATGGGTGCTAAACGAGGTCACATGACCCTGGGCGACTTCATCGGGGTGAAAAAAGGGGGTCGGAGTAGGGGTTTCACCCTGGTGGGCCCCACCTGGTGTTGTAGCGTTTGACCCCGGTGGGGCCGTCGGGGTCATGTGCCCCTCCGCGGGGCCGTTTGACCTCGGGTGGGGTTGACTCTGCGCGGGGGTCATATGACCTCGACAGGTTTCCCGGGGGTCAAGGGGACCCGCATGTGTCCCTATTGACCCCGGGGCCCTGTCCTGAGTCCCGACCCTATCAGGGTGGGTTAAAACGATGGCACACCCGTTTTTAAACCTTGGGTCTGTTCTTTTTTTGCAGTTTGCTCGCAACCGGGACAGGTGGAAGGGAGAAAATGTTACTCCTTTATTTGTTCTTTGGTCTCCTCTACGCCGTTGACCGAGAGGAGTTTGTTTTCGTCGGGATCGTCTCGTACGCCCGTGCCGGACTCTCTGTTGGTAGGTGAACGTCGTCCACATGTGCATCTTCTTGCTGCGATGTAGCTTTGCTTGGTCCTGGATCTCCTGATAGAGTTCTCGAAATCCGGGAGTTCGCTTGGAACCACAAGACGCTTGGCTTTCAGCCGTTTAGCGGTCATTGTGGATTTTATTTGGGCCACGATCATCTAAGTTGCTGCGAGGGATTTGTAATTGGTGATGAGGTTGGGTCTGTGGATCCTAACGTCTAGAGCTACTCCACGGAGCGGCGATATTGGCTTTGCGCCGTATTCCATCCGTCACCAAATATCGATTATCTCTATTTAACTTTAGGAAGCATGTCTCACTTGAATCTAGAAAAGTAAAAAGGTGCAACAGACATCTTGCTCAAGTATTCCACCCCATTCTCAAGACCCATGGGGACACTGAATGCGTGTATCGTGGTTAAAAAATTTGCACTTTTTTTGATGTGATAATGCATATCGTGGTTTGACTTGTTGCCAGTTTTTGTTGGGGGTTGTTATCATAATTCTGATGGTCCCAGGTTCATGTGAATTTGAAACCCAATATTTGGTGAAAATGGGTCTACTATCTGGACTGAAGCCCATCTTACTTTTCGAACTATTGGTAGATGGCACAACATGTAACAAAATAACTTTGCACACCATGATACAGGAGAAATTAAACTAAAATGACTTTCAGTTCTATTATACATGTCCGTTGGTAGAACTGAGTTTAAAATACTTAAATACAAGAGTAAGTGCAAATATGTAACTTATAGAAAAGTGAGTACAACTCCAAACTAAATTACACAACATTATCTCTTAAAATCTGTAATGCTATCCTCAGATGCACTTCATGATTCTATTCAGACTTGGAATATATTAAGATGTCATCAATAAAAACCACAACGAATTTATCCAGATGAGGCCTGAAGATGATGTTCATTAATTGCATGAAAGCTACATGGGCATTTGTTGATCCAAAAGGCATGACAGTGAATTCATAATACTCATACCTGCTTCGAAATGTAGTTTTGATAATGTCCTCATCTTTGATTCTCAATTGGTGATAACCGGATCGAAGATCAATTTTTGAGAAATACTTTCCTCTTGAGATTTGATCGAAGAGCTCATCAATCCTCGACAGTGGATACTTATTTTTGATAGTGAGGTGGCTCAACTATTGATAATCAATGCATAGTCTCATCGATCCGTCTTTCTTTTTGACGAATAGCATGAGTGCTCCCCATGGAGAAGTACTTGGTCTGATGAAACCCTTCTTTAATAACTCCATTAACTGCTCCTTCAACTCTTTCAATTCAGCAGGGGACATTCTGTAGGGTGCTTCTGAAATAGGTCTAGCACCAGGAACAAGGTCTATAGAAAATGAGACTTCTCTCTCCGGTGGTAAACCAGGTAAATCTTTTGGAAAAATATCAGGAAATTCCTGAGCTACTCTGATGTCTTCTAATCTGGCCACCTTAGATTCCGTAGCAGTCACAAATGCTAGGAATGCCACACAACCTTTATTGATAAGTTTACTGGCTCGAAGAGCCGAGATAACTGGTGATCTCTTCAGAGGACTAATGTAAGTCAGCTTTGGGTAATCTACAAAAATTATTTTTCCATTTCGACAGTCTACAGTCGCCCGATGGGTGGACAACCAATCGGCACCTAGAATGACATCGTATTCCTTCAAATCTAGGCACACCAGGTTGGCAGGTAGATTGTGGCCTTTAATCATGACCTTACAATTTGGGTAATGGTGTGTGATATCAGACTCATTCCCTAGAGGAGTGGAAATTACTAAGTCCATCCACTCAGGTTCCGTAGAGAATGAA
Organism: Amorphophallus titanum; assembly: GCA_024336825.1. NCBI lineage: Eukaryota > Viridiplantae > Streptophyta > Magnoliopsida > Alismatales > Araceae > Amorphophallus > Amorphophallus titanum. Next base: position 68,361 of record JANBPO010003128.1, read on the forward strand.
GCAGTAAATTTCTTTGAAACAAAAGAGTGGGTTGCGTCGGTATCGAATATAAATTGAGCAGACATAGAACAAATAGTTAATATACCTTCCACCAGCCCACCTTCAGTTGGTTCCGTCTCCTGTGGAGTTTGGAGATGACCTTGTTTCTTCGCTGGGTGCTTTTCCTCCTTAGTTGTCTATTAATTCAATAACGGACAATCAAGAATCCTGTGTTTTCGACTCCCACATTAGAGACATGCTCCTAGTCTCCTCCAGCATTCATCGGCCTTATGGCCGGCCTTGTCACAATACTTGCAATTCTCCTTGGGTGGCACATTGATAGAGAAAGGCTTATTGTTTTGCTTGGGCTTCATCTCTTTGGAGGACTCTCCTCCATTATAGGGTCACTTCTTATTAAAAGAAGGTTTGAAGTTGTTGGAGCTTGTGACATTCTCCTTTTTATCCTTCCTACAGATCTTGTCAGATAATTCCGTGACATCTTCCAGTAGTTGGGAATGCCGAACCATCTCCAGATGGACTTGGATGTCCATCGGGGCTAGCTGGGTGATAAATTGCAACCGAAGCCCATTTAAGAAGCGCCTTGCTTTCATCTTCTCCATACACACCAGGTGAGGTGCGTACCTTGATAGTCTTGAAAACTGCGCCTTATAATCGGCCACAGTTAGGGTCCTCTATTTCAAAGCGGTGAACTCCACAGCCTTCTTCTCTTGGACACGGTCGGAGAAATATTTATTGTTGAAATGATTAATAAAGTCATCCCAGGTAACATTATCCTCCATTAAGATAGCTTCAACAGATTCCCACCAACACCTCGCGTCTCATTCTAGTTGGAACGTAGCTAATAAGACCTTCTCGTCATCGGTGCACTGCATGACATGGAATATCCTCTCAATCTCTTTCAACCAGTTCTCCACATCATCAGGGTTGGAAGAGCCCATAAACTTAGGTGGGTTCATGCTTCAGAAGCCTCTGTGGAGATCTCCTGCTCCACGATTTGCTCCACCCTGCGCCACTTGCTGTAGTGCCTGGGTAAGGCCTTGTACGGTGCGCTACATTTTGCGCCGCTCAGCGGCCATGATCCTACAAGGGATTTAAACCTTAATTAGTTTCATATTTTGATCTTGTGATTAAACGCCCTATGTTAACTTAATCCCATGGCTCTATCCAATCTCACGGGTTTAAGAGTTGACCTATCCTTGGACTTGAGTTTTTCCTAAGAATTTGAAATCCTAGGCTCTGATACCACAAAAACTGTCACGTCCCGAGCGAGGAAGGAACCCGGAGGTGTGACGAGTTTATATCATTCATGTCAATCACAGCGATAAGAATTTCGACACAACAATAGAGTGCGCTAAATAATCACTTAACAATATCATTAAACTGATACCATCTCAATTTAAACATTTAATCCATAATGTCAACTAACAGTGGAACACTAAAGGAATAATATCCATCAACAACCAGAAGTCATAAGCCTCTTACATCACGACTCATCTAAATAAGGACGACATGACAATGTCTCAAAAGAAAGACACGACGTCGCAAGTCCTTGATAGCAATAAGTTGATTTTTAGACATGATGTGACTTGCTCTGATGCTTGAAGGCTCTACACTCATCACTCTTGGTCATCCCCATCTGGTTGTGATTCAGTGTCCGAGTTACCTGAAAAATATTGGGAAACACTTGATGAGTGAATGCTCAGTAGGAATTATATCTCTAGACCCAGACTTGCTTTAAGTGATTAATACATTATGCAATGTGGCATGTTCATGCATGAGAAAATGCAAGTAATTGACGAGAGTTGAATAATCAGTAATATCAAGAAAAAGCTAGCAAGATTTCAAGTGTATCAAGTACATTAACAGAAGGACCGAGCATGTAGCATCAAGTCATGTCATGAGATAGTGGCTACTTATTTATTCAAGTACTTGCCCATACCGGGCCACACAAGTCAAGCACGTCAAGTAATATCAAGCATGAGAGAAACTGTGGAACGTCGTTAATCAAGATAGTCAAGTACTTCGGGGCAATGCCACACCGTGATCATTTAACTCCCATGGGCACAAGTACTTTCGGGTGCTCCTCCCAGGACTAGATCGGGCCCTATATGTGCAGGCATTGGGTCATGTATTTTTGACATCCACTATAGTTTTAGTAGCCAATAGAATTTCAAAGGAAAGATACTTGTAGGATGATAAGGTGGATTCACGAAATTTTAGATTTCAAGGGTAGATTACATGTAAAGATGACTTAACTAGAAATCTGAGACAAGCATAAAACTAGGTAAATGGCGTCCACTGCGGTCGCTGCTGATTAGAATTTGCGTCCATACATATGGGCGCTCATTATGGAAATAGATAATAGGCACGAAGAATTAGCGTTCGTTATCACGGGCGCTATTCATTCATGGCGTCTACTTTGCTGGACGTAAATTCTAGAAAGTGATTATTTTCTCAAAAATGCCAGAAATAGCATTAATTGAGGGCAAGATCGTCATGTTTCTTCAGAGGGACATGACAGTAAAATGGTGTTTAGGATTTTTAGGGTACAACTTGCTTGGCTGCCTTGAGAGAATCTAAGACTAGCGTAGACTTACAGAGGTCTCTATGGCATAATCGCTAGTAAGAAGGAACAGAATGTCCCGCGGAGAGATCAAACGTCACGGAGAGTTGAGGGTGATCGGTAGAAATCAAAACTAGGACCTCATCTATAGAAGTGAGATGAGAGTGCCAAGCGTAACCCACAGTGAATGGTTGAAACCATGGTAAACAGTCGATCAGAAGAATCGTGTCCGTTCTGGCAGGCGCTAATTCAATTAGCGTCTATCATCACAGGCGCACATTGATTAATACATTTGCATTGTTTATGTAATCAGCATCCTTCCAGGAAGGCACTCATTTCTAATTTTTTGTAATTTGATTTATAGTTTTTAGAAAATAAATTTCAAGGTATAGATAATATTTCCAAAAATGTAAACAGATTAACGTCCATATGGTCAAGCAAGAGAACCGTTTATATCACTGTCTAAACTGGGTAATATTGTGTTCAATTAAGAAAGTTTTTAAAATCCGCCATCAAAGTTAAGGGGACAATTCAACCCCCCTTCTTGTCTGCCATCTAGTCAGGGCCAACAATATTCATCGAGCTCGGCGATGACTGCTTGAAGCTGCTCGAGTGGAGAGCTAGCTTCTTTATGTACCCATATGGGAGTATGTTTCTTCTTGTTGTCGATGGGCCTTCTCATGACTAGTCGAGGGGCCATTCCCTGCCATACCGGGGTTACCATCGGTGGAGTTGACTGCGGCATGACACCCTTGATGTGAATTCCCGAGTTGGGTCGGGGTGTTTGTCCTCTTCTTCTTATTTTCATCGAAATAGTGTGCCAGCTCTCTTGATCTTTGACTGGTGTCAGGATGAAGGCTTCATATGTATGCCGAGTGCTAGCCTCCGACACTTCTTCAGGTATAGTTGTTGATATAAAGATACCATATTAATTGTGGTTGTCAAATTGGGCATTTCATGCGACTGCGGGGGATCAATTTTGTAATCCCCCAATTGCAATTCCCCATTTTTACTCAATGACTCAATGACATCTTTGAAGATGTAGCATTCCTCGATTGCGTGCCCCAACATCTGGTGGTAAGGGCAAAAGTGAGGATCATCTTTTCTCTTCAGGTCACTGAGCCTCTTCGGCTCTGGCAGTGTGATTTTATTATATTTGGTGGCCCATTCAAATACGACCCGAGTCTTGTCTCGAGGGAGAGAGTACAACTTGCTTCTCATCTTCTCCCGTAGAGAGGCGCCCTCTCGCCTGTCAACACGCTTAGCTAGAGGAGGCTTGGCCGCTTCATTCACTTTCTCATGTTGTTTCTCGAAAGCTTTCAAATCCACATGTTGACACCTATTTTATGTCGATGAGTTGTGTTATCTCCTTATCTTTTTTTATGATGTCCCAAGTTATTCACTAGTTATTGGGTCATTTTTAGTTGATTTTTTGGGCTTATTTTATGGGTTTTTCTCCCTAGTTGGGCTCAAGTTCTCAGACTTTTCATCGATTTTGGCTTATTGGGCCTAGATAAGGGCTAAATAAGGCTTATTTTCTGGATTAATATGGAGGTTTATCTAGACTTTAACTTTTTGCAACGGCTATCTGCCTAGCGGCCCATTGCATGACCGCTAGTGGGATAGAGAGTCCTGCGTTATCTGGCCTTGTCCCAGTTGGCTTTATCTCTTTTGACCAGCTATATTTAGCGACCTATCGTAGGACCATTTGATGAGCCTTATAGTCTATCGCTAGACTGCAAAGTGAGACCGAGAGTCCAAGTCTGCCTGTGTTTGTTCTCTCTCTATCCATGGACAAATAGAGTCCTTGATTTGGTGTTTTCTCCATGGATTTCGATCCTCAGAAGCTTCTGATTGATTCTAGGGACTCCTGAGAGTATTGTCTACGAGTTTTGTCAAGCTTCAGGTCTCTATTTTTGCTATTATCCCACTAACTCGACCTAGGGTTTTGGGGGGTCTATAAATAGAACCCTTAACTTCATGGCTTCGGGAGAGATTTTAGGAGGTCGCGACGAAGTGCTGCTATATTTTGGAGTGATTCTCCCGCGCGCCTGCGTCGGCGCCTGGCCGCCGGTGAGCTTGGCGGCCAGGTCCGCGGGGGTGGCCGTCATGCGGCACCTGCCAGCAGACCCATGTCGACCTCGGCCGGCATCGGCGCGACCGCCGGCACGGCGGTGATCATGTGCAGCTGCAGCCGCAGGTACTGGCGGCAGCGCGGCGCGTCGAGGCCGGCGAGCTCGTGCCGCTGGAACGCCTCCAGGTCCGGCTTGCCGTGCTCGTCGACGGGCTGCATGACGTGGCCGACGACGCCGAGGGCGGCGACGGCGACGTCGAGCTCGGCCGGGGTGCCGATGAGCCACACCTCGAGCCCGGTGACCTCCCGGGGCGCTGACGCCGACACTGGTCAGCCCTTCCGCTCGAAGCGGCGGCCGCGGTACGCCGTGTACAGGTCCGGCTCGGCGGCGGCGAGCGCCTTCGTGTCGAGCTGCTCGACCTGCACCGTGAACTTGGTGGCCAGGTCGGGGTGGTCGGCGGTGAACCGCTTGGCGTTGAACTGGCCGGTCGGGCGGTTGGTGACGACGACCAGGCCGCCGATCGTGGCCTCCTGGGCGTCACCGATCGCGGACTGGAGGCTCTTCTTCATCTGGTCGGCGAGGGCCTGCCACTTGTCGGCCTCGGCCTGCAGGCGCTTCCACTCGGCGTGGATGGCGGCGAGGTGGTCGATGGCGATACTGGTCGTCAAGGGTCAGTCCTCCAGGTCGGTGCTGGTCGGGTTGCTGTACGGCCACCAGGCGCCGGTGGCGTCGAGGCGGCCGCTGGTGGGCCAGGTGAGGGAGCCGCGGTCGAGCTGCTCCTGGGCGCGGGTCACCGCGACGTACGCGAGCATCAGTTCCGCGCGTTCCGGCTTGCTGCCGTCCGCGGGCGGGTCGAAGTCGCCGCCGATCCGGACGGTCGGCCACTCCAGGCCCTTCGCCTTGTGCGCCGTGGAGACGATCACGTCGGCGGTCCGTTGCGGCGACAGCCGGTCGATGGTGTCGATCAGCGTCGACGGGCCGTACCGGTGGCAGAGGTCGACCATGACCTTTAGGTCCCGGCCGGCCGTCTCGTCGGTGACGTAGGCGACGAGCTCCCGCCACGTGCGGAACGCCGCCAGCTCCGGGTGGTCGCAGCCCTGTCCCTTCATCAAGCTGATCGCGGCGAACGCGAACCTCTTGATCTCGGTGCCGTCGCCGACGAGCGCGACCCGGCGGCCGGCGTCGAGCTGGTCCATCACCTGGGCGACGGCGCCGCCGTTGGTGCGGCAAAGGATCGCCCGCGGCTGCTCGAGGTGCCCGATCGTGGAGGCGATCGGGTCGTGGCCGGTGAGGCGCAGGTCGGCGCCGAGCATGTCCAGCCACCGGTTCGCTTCGGCGGCGACGGCGGGCCCGAACCGGAAGCTCTTCGTGAGCTGCAGGCGCAGCCCGTCGAAGTCGGCCATGGCGTCGATCGCGCCCCTCCAGGCGTAGATCGACTGTGCGCGGTCGCCGACGTAGATGAGCTGCGCGTCGTGCTGGGCGGCGACGATCGCGGCGATGACCGGGTTGGCGTCCTGCGCCTCGTCGAGCAGCACCGCGGCGTACGGGAGTGTCGGCCGGGTGAGGGCGGCGAGAACAGGACAAGGGTGTGATGCCTGATGCCCCTATCCATCCACTTCTACCATCCTCCGAAGATAGTGTCGGCAGTCCAAAAGAAAGGAGAAGACATGCCACCGCATGTTGAGCCCTCTTTCAAACTGCCCACAGACTGTTGAGCACTCTTCCAAATCAGAGTACCAGGAATCTCCACCCTACCGCAGTCTGCATCTTCATCCCCCCGAAGCGCCTTCCATGTCTTTCCAAGACCGACGGCCCAACTCTTTGCAAAAAGGGAGAATTGTAAGGGATGGCCTTAAGCAATGAAGAGAGGAGGAGACACCCTTCAAGACCTTTTATAGGCCGAAGGGGGGTTGTTTCCTTAAATGACTTTCTCCTCAAAAAATGTGAAAGGTAGAAACCCTTCCCTTGAGGTGGTTACCTTATTTCCCCCTCAATGGAAACACACGAAGTGGTAAGTCATTCAAAGCATAGAAAGATGGACAGGTGCTAGTGCCTTGCCAGTTGCCTGACCAATCGGCACGCGAGATATCTACAGAGAAAATCACCACCTTTGCAAACCACTACAGATACGGTGGTCAAATCACGACAAAGGCAGTAAGACACAGTCAATTCAACATTTAATATTACCATCATCATATATACAAGAAAAATTTTTACATGGCCACATAAAAGAAGAAAAATATAAAAGCCAATACATTAGGCCTCTGACCCATCACGAAGCCCGGTGGCAAAAGGTCCTCAGCAACTATGCCTTGTCGTCATCACAATAACACCTAGAAAATTATTGTAAAATGTCAAACAGTAAGAATAGAATCTTCAAGTGCAGTAAGAGATGGATGAATTTCAGTAATATCAAGAGAAATCAGATAATTACAGTTAACAGTCAGCCAAACATCTAGGTACGGTATGATGGCGGAGGCTAGCCTCACGCAAGAGGTGGAATTCCAAATAGGCATAACCTATCCTTCCAACCACGCCGTTTGATATGCCTACTGAATGAAAGACTTAAGTAGATATCTCAGATAGCAGAATTAAGTAATTGAATTTGTAACAACCCAAGATCCGGATACTGGGAGGAGCCCGATACCATTCGAATCCTGGCCCACTGCCTACGAGCCGGAGGGCTCGGAAGGGCTAAAAAAGAGTGTGGAGGTAAAAAGAAATAGGAAATAAAGAAGGACAATTCAATAATTAACAAGAATAAATAAATAACTACAACAAAGTCCAATCTAATAGAAAGTACATTCTAAAGTAGTAAAATATACCACATGCCAAGTGAACACTCAGTCCGGTGAGCTGGTAGCTAAAGACCTCTACGCAACGCCCACGAACCTCGACGATGAACCATCACACCTAAAAAGCAAGGATGAGTCTCCAAATAGAGACTCAGTAGGGTTCCCGTGGAATCCCAACCGAGAAAACAACGGCAGAAAGGAAAGCTATGCTAGCTAAGCAACAACAACGATGGGAGGAGTACAACGACAATGAAGGCGACAGTCATAGTAAATTGCGGAAGCCAATAACTCACGTCAGTAAGGCTACTCCTATCGGTAACAAAATAGAAAATCTCGATCTCATAATCGTGAACCAGACCACTCTAACACCGGACCAATACTTATTCCTTTGGAACTCTATTGGCTATAAAACTATAGTGGATGTCTAAATATTACATGACCCAATGCCTGTGTATATAGGGCCCGATCTGGTCCTGGGAGGAGCACCCGAAAGTAATTGTGTCCATGGGCGCTATATTGATCACGGTGTGACATTACACCGAAGTGCATGACTAGCTTGATTTATGACGTTCCACAATCTCTCTAGTGCTTGATATTACTTGACATGACATGCGTGACTTGCGTGGCCCGGCATGGGCAGTACTTGAATAAATGGATAGCCAATATCTCATGATGTGACTTGATATTACATGTTTGATATCCTTGTTAACTTTGCTTGATACCTCTTGAAATCTTGCTAGTTCATCCTTATTATTTCTTGTTATTCCACTCTCGACATTATCTTACATTTTCTCATGCATGATTTTATCATATTGCCTAAATTATTAATCACTTTAAGCAAGTCTGGAATAGAGATATAATTCCTACTCAACGTTCGCTCGCCTAGTTTTTCCCCACTTTTCAGGTAACTCGGACACTGACTCGCAACCAGATGGGGATGACAATGAGTGATGAGCATAGGGCCCCCAGGCGTCGTGCCATTATGCCAAGTCTTGCTGCATCGTGTCTTTTCCTTTAGAGTCCTTGTCGTTTTGTACCTCTTATTTAATCGAGTCTTGATGTAAGAGGTTCATGTCATCAGGATAGTGGTGGATATTGAACTTGTGGTTATTGGTGGTTATTTGACGTTATGGATTAATGGTTAAGTTGTAACAATTTAATTATGGTTGATAAATTATTCTTAGCGCACTCTGTCGTTATGTTGAAATTTTTATCGCTCTGATTGACATGAACGATATAAACTCGTCGCGTCTCTGGGTTCTTTCCGCGCTTGGGGCATGACAATGAGGCCCGGTCTGGTTCTAGGAGGAGCACCCGAAAGTATTTGTGCCCATGCGAGCTATTATTGACCACATTGTGGCATTGCAGCAAAGTGCATAACCTTCTAGATTTATTCTATGGCATTCCACTCTCTCTCATGAAATGAAAATATATGATATTACTTGCGTGCTTGACTCGATAGGATACTTGCTAGAATTTTAAATGGCCAATATCTCATGACTTGACTTGATATTACATGCTTGATATTCTTGTTAACTTTGCTTGACATATCTTGAAATCTTATTAGTTCATCCTTATTATTTATTGATATTTCACTATATCAACCTGGGTAAAATGTAGGAATAAAAATTTCCTAAAATAGACAAAACCTCCAACCTCCAAATAAATAATCAAAGGGCCTAAATCAAAGCAAAAATAAAAACCCAAAAGAAAAAGGCCTTAACCCTTATATGGGCCTTAAAGCACAGCCCTCTCACTATCTATTCAAATAACTATATATATAAATGGGCTAAGCATGTATATATATAATGGTTATTTAAGAAATAAAAAAAAACCCATGACCTTCATGTAGACTAATAGGGTGCAGGATGTATATCAATATATATATAAGTGAGGTTGTTTACAAAAGTCCAAAGCCAACCTAACCTTTATATATAAAGGGCCATAACCCACCCACGTGAGAGAGAAATATGGAATGATTTCTCCATCTTTTAATGTAATACAAGACAGATTCACCATCTTTCTGCCTATTTATATATAATTCTATTCTGGTTATAGGAGGGTGTTCTGGAGTTGCAGCCCAGAGTTGCTGGGGGAGAATGCCCCCTGTCAAGTCAGATGAGTGGATGCTCATTTTGGCTAGCTGCTTCCTCAGCCTTTTAATTTCCTACTACTGCTCATATAGCAGTGCCATTAAAGCAGGGTCATATCGAGAGGAGTCTGGAACATAGGTTGGATCATTGCCCCCCGTGCTAGTATAGGGTGGAAGGGGTGGCACCCCGCTATCATTATCTGCCACAGTCGGTCTTTCAGAGATTGACGCACCCGGCCCCATGCCCTTGTGTGGAGGAGGACTCTAAAGGTGTACTTCCTCATTTTGTATTTTGCCATCTGGAGGCATATGTTGTTCTTGATTTCTAGATTTCTGTGTCTCTTGATCTCCCAAAGGACCTTTGCTTGTAGATACAGAGATGGATATCATGTTGACTACTGCCCCCAGAGCGGGCACTTCATGAGGGCGTGGAGGATCAACCTTATATTCACCCATTTGTAATTTCTCATTCTTGATCAGACCTTTAATGATATCTTTGAACAAATAGTAGTCTTCAATGGGGTGCCTAATCATCTGGTGATATGGGCAAAACCGAGAATCATCTTTCCTCTTTGCATCGTCCAGCCTCTTTGGCTCTGGAAGGGTGACCATGTTATATCTGGTGGCCCATTCAAACAGGACCCGAGTCCTATCCTTAGGGAAGGAGTAGGGTTTCTTCATTCTGGCTCCCAAGGAGGAGCCTTCTTGCCAATCAGTAGGCTTGGCAGGGGGAGGATTGGCAACCCCTTTATCCTTTTCATTTTGTCACTTAAACGCCTTAAAGTCAACTATGTGGACTTCCTTCGATGCAGACGTCTTATCAGCTGGTCTAGCCTTCTGGCTCAATGTAGTAGGAGCAGAGGAGTATCTGGAGAGGAAGGCCTCAATTTCTGCGACCATATTATTTAATCAGTCAAAGGACCTAATTTCAATTCCGATCATCTTTTCTAGGACTTCCTTCTTTAGGTTTTACTTGCAGATTTGTACTGCATCTTCTTGATGGGGGAGACACTTGCATCTCATACTGAGATTCTGCCACCTTTTAATGTACTCCAGGGTTGTTTCATCATTTCTCTGCTTGGACGCATAGAGTTTGGCCACGGCCACCTCCCTTTCAATGACATGGAACCTTTCTCTGAACTTGCGTTGCATATCTAGCCAATCACTAACAGATCCAGCCAGCTAGTTCGAGTACCATTCAAAAGTGAGTTTTGTCAGCAAGGACCTAAAGAACTTCAGCATGTAAGATTCCTTGGTCACCAGATTGTTGGGACACGGTGCTATGGATTCAGAAGGGGGGGGGGTGAATGAATTGCCCTTTAAAAACTTTATCTCATGAAATCAATTGACTGCTGATTACGCCAGACCAGCAGATTAAATAATTTCCCCAATCTGAAAATTAAACACTGTGGAATGGAATCAAATTAGATCTAAATGATCTAAGCACGGCCTAAGCAAGCATCTAAACGTTGACAGATTTAGAACAACTCCAACGCCCCGGTCAAGGTCCCGCCCACTGCGGCAGTGATCTTCGGCGCCACGGGTGATCTTACTCACCGCAAGATTATCCCGGCCTTCTATCACCTGGCCAAGAACAACGGGGACAATTCGCTCCACGGCGGCCGGATCGCTGATGTGATAGATGCTCTCGACGGAAGCGGAAATCGCATCGTCCTCGCTCATCTTTTCCTCGCAATTAGTGCAAGAGGTCGCCACCGACCGCAGGAATACGAAGCCGTAGGCATAGGCGCCGGTATCGCTGCCGTCACATGCGCTTTGTCCCGCCAGTTCCGGCTGGGGAACCGAGATGTCGCCGGCCTTCCATACGTACGGGGTAGGGCAGCTCACGTGAGGCCGGCCATCGGGCCCGAGGTGGGCGGCCTCGTGCACCAGCGCCATATAGCGGGTGACGGCGTCCTTCGTGAAGTAATAGGGATAGACGTAGATGGTGTCGTCGCCGGCCTCGGCCGCCATATGGGCGTTTTCCGGCGGATTATTTTTCATGATCACGACCCGGCGCAAGTGCTTGGTCACGAAGCGGTAGATTCCGCCGTCTTTCTTGCCGAAGAATTTCCGGTGCAAGGCGGAGGGGTGGCTAAACTTAAGGGATTTAAGGGTGGCCAAGTCTTCCCCGATGACGTCGCATTTGGGAGCCGCGTCTTCCGCGGAGGTTTGAAAATCACAAACGAAGGAAGGCTTTGCCCAGGCGGGAGCGCTGGATAGTAGAAGGCAAAGAGAGAGGGCAAAGTGGCGCATGTGGGCGGCATTTTACCGAGAGAAGCGCCATCATACAATAGTTGACTAAAATATTTTAAATTTTCATGTAAAATTGAGTTAAATATAAAATTGTCAAAATCAATTATGAGAGAAATCGACGAACAAGGATGAAAATTGAGAGTGCAACGATGAACACGCGGCCTTAACCGGTTATCAAACACGGCCAGAAAGTTCTGATAGTTGGTGGGTAACATGTTCTGGATATTTTATGTTTTCCTCGTTTAATTACTTGTAATTTGTGACGTCATTGGTGATGACACATGCATACGCACCCCAGTCACACGATGCCGTGTGAGCGTGGCCAATTCTTCCCAGGCCGGGAATGGGAAGCCGCAATAGTACCATAAAAAGAATGTAGGGGTTTATATCATGTGCGACTGTGACTTTGCCTGCGAGAAATATCAAGGTCAGATGGCGGTCAGCCATTCTCAAAAAGGAGAATGTCAACGCACCCATGAGTGGTCCAGTCGCATGGGGCTTGTTGGTGGTCGTACAAGAAATTTCACCATTATGTGGTTGGGCAAAAGAGGAGATTTGCCATCGATCCCATGGGTTGGGTGGGGCCAATACCAGGGTTTTTCATACGTACCTTACAAATTTATCGTTGAGTTTGGACCATCATTTTTCGCGTTTGCATCTAGACCGGTCAACGAATTCGGATATTTTTTGAATTCGTTTCGGATTCGAATCCGTATTAACAGATACTATTGGAATTCGTATTCATTTTTTCGATACGGATAATATCCGAATTCGAATCGAAACGGATACGAATATTACAATATTCGATTCGTAAAATATTCGTTCGTAATATTCTTCTTAACCCTTCACATTTCTCTCATTTCTCTCCCTTCGTTCTCTCTCCTCTCTTCTCCTCTCCCCCGAGCGTGTGACCATGGTGGAGTTGGATGACGTGGTGACGCCGTGGAGTTGACCTGAGGCGTGATGGCGCGAGTATCGGAGCGTGACATTGGCGTGATCCCATTCGTGGATTCAAAGTCAGTGTGGGCTACTCATGTGATGGTTTTCGACGTATTGTGGCCGTTTCAACGCGCGAGATCTTCGGTGGAGGTAAGGGGATAGATGCCCTACTCTTTTCCCACATTTTCTCGTGATTTGGATCTGAACGGTGTGAGTTTGAGATGATTTTATCCTGTTTGGGTAAAAAGTATGTTCGGGGGGGTGTGAGCCATGTTCACCATTTCAGGTGATAGTTTTCATTTTGAATTGTCTCATTTGAACCTCTGGCATGTTTGGAAGCCATTCCCGCTGGTTTCGTTGTGTTTGGCCGTGATTTGGGGGTGGTAGGAGGCCAGTTTCTCTCATGAGTCAGTTTGGGTTGATTTATGAAAAATTGCTTGTTTCATGTTGTTTTATAGTTTCTGGATCCCTTCCAGCTTGTGGAAGGTTGGTATTGTGATTAGGGTTGTTTCCCCATCATTTAGAAGCGATTGGGGCGAGGAAAATGGGTTTTTTGTGTGAATTTTTTATGTTTTACACCGGGACAAGAATGCGCAGGTAGCGTTGGTCGCGTTCTCAGTAGAACGCGCAATAACGATGCGCCGCGTCTCGAGTTCGAGAAGAATAGTAAGGTGGTTGGGAATGCGACCCATCTAATGGGCGTGATCCTCTATTAATGCGACCCAAGTGAGGGGCGCGTCTATATATTATCTCGCCCGAGGTTCTGGCCCTTTATTATCGCAACCCAGGCGATGGCCGCGATTATCGCATTATCACGCTTGAGGCTATGGCCGCATTCATTAACACGACCCAAGTGTGTGCCGTGTCCAGGCGTTGACGCGCTGCGAGTATTGGAAGCATTCTGGTGTCATCACGACCCACTGTATGGGCGCGTTAACTATCACGATGCAGGCATGCACCGCATTAATGTCTTCTATTTTTGGTGTTTTAATTGAGTTGTCTCGGGCTCTGGTAAACCTAGGATTGAATGCCTTGTTGGCATTTTAATCGATGGATGCCTTGGGTGTTCCGTGAGAGTCAGATATGTGTGTCAAGGGATCCCAGAAGGGTAGTCTCATCCTGAGCAGTGTATGGTGTTTCTTCCGTATTTGTTGGCTGGGCTTTGACCCCTTGGTTAGCCTATTGTACGTGGATGTCATGGATGTCCTATGAGGGCCGTGACCGTGTTATAGGGTGTTCGAAAGTGCCATTGCATCAAGTAGTGTTTTGTGTTATTTCAATGGTTATTATGGTTTCTGGTCAACCCGGTTCTGACCCAGTGGTTGACACGTGACCTCGTAAGGGTCCCGATTATCCTGTATGGATCGAGACTCTGGTTTTGGATGCTTAGAGGTATCGTCTTACCTCAATTTGCATGCCTATATGGTTTGAGGGTTTTGATGCTCCCTCATGTTTCATGATTTGTGTTATATGGAGTCGAGAGTCCTATGTGCAGCAAGTGTTATTTTTTTTTGTAATCTCCAAACACTCGTGTGTGTGGATCTTTCTAGATCCGTGTGTGTGTGTTTGATTTCTGTCAGAATCGTGTGTGTTTAGGTGCAGTTGTCTCAGCCTGTTCCAGAGGGAGCACTTACTAGAGGAGCTTTAGCTGCTTGGAAGGCACATTTGATCAACGCAGTGGGTTGTGCGGGTCTATTAGACTGCATTTCGGAACTGGAGATAGCCTCCACCCCACAGGCCCTTAAAGATGCAGTGGAGTGGGCAGCTCAGACTCTTCGGATAGACCCAGGCTGACTTGTGACGAGACTTCACATGCCCATGGGAGTAACTGGTATAACCTTCTTGTCCCCTCTCTTTGTTGCCCTACCCTTTTCATCATAAGGTTGTTGACTGTTTATGAATATAATTTTGATTGCAGGAGCACCTGGTACTCACGACAGCCCCCCCTTACAGGGGGTGCCTCTTGGCGTAGTTGCTGCTGATATTAATATTGCGACGAAGAGGCGCCACAATGGCGATTCAGGTGGTGACGCCTGGCCTCCATCTCATCCTCAGGTTGGCACTGTATCCCCGAGTGGCGAGGCTCCCTCGAGTGAGTTGGGACCATACATCCCCCCTTCCTCTTTTTTGTATACTCGCACAAGCATCTTTACTGACTTGCAGAATGATTCCGTGGGCAGCTCCCGCTGAAGCGCGGGTTCAGATGTATTTCTCGTCGGGTCCTAGGGACATTCCCTCGACGAGCATGCTGATAGCAGATGTGACTTGGGACTTTGAATTAAACTTGGAGGACTTGGATCAACCTCTAGAGAGCTTCTTTTCTACTGGTGTGGCTCCAGAGCTAGGAGAGGCTCCACCTCTTCCACCTTCAGGTACATATGGTTCACGACTATCTTTTTACTTATCGAGCCAAGTGAGGATAACTATTGTACTGACTATCCATCCCTCTGATCAGGACATCATGGGGCTCGGCCTAATTCTTCAGAGGCAGAAGAGGGAGAGCTCCACCCTTACGAGGGTGATGTTTCAGCCTTACGGCCATCGAACAGAGGAGGTTCTAGCACCTCCCTTAGCAGCAATAGTTCAGACACCACTTCTGCAAGTGGCTCATCTGCACCTTCATTGAGCTCCCCTGATGGAGCTGACACTGGAATGGTATCAGGTAATCAGAGGGACCCTTGACCCTTTCACATGGTTGGTGGATGACTTTGCTTGCTCATCTCTTGGTATCAATTCCCTCGCAACTACCGAGCTGGCTGCTTCTACTGCTAAATTGGCCAAGTTGATTTCTTCTGGTACTTGCCTTGAGCTACCCACCTACAACATTGATCCACCTCCTGCTGGCAATATAATAGAAGGCGGTGAGGGACCTACCCCAGGTATGTGTCTAGCCCAGTCTGCATTCAAGCATTTTTCTGTTTGTGTGATTGGCTCGGCTTACAACACTGATCACAATCTTGACTTTACAGCTGTTGATGTCTTGATGACCTTGCCCACTGATCACTCTGAGCAGGGAGTGATTTCCCTTCGAGAGGCGCCACCGACTCCCTTTGATGAGGGTGCTGATCCAACTGAGGGAGCAAATGCCGCTAAGCCAACGCTGCGAGGTATTGTTTAGGGTATAAACCCTACTTTCCTGCTTGGCCTCTCATAATTCTGCTGCACTGAGAGCCTTCTTGTTTTCTCTTTTCTACAGAAATAGGGATGCTGGCCTCGGTCCCCTCTGTAGGGGAAGAGAGAGCTGAAGAGGCCCTAAAGGGCTCAGATGCCACTTCACCAAGGATGGAGGCGCATGCGGCTCTGACAAGCCATTCACTCCCGAAGGTGGATGATGCTTGTGCCTCCCTTGATCACGCAACCCCCAGGATCACTTCAGGTCCGGCAATAATAGAAAAATTGCTTCTAGCCATTTCTACCATTCTTTATTATGTCTGGGCACATATGCCTCATCTCTCTATTTTCTATTTCCAGATGTCAGAGAGGTAGCTCTACCCCCGCTAGAAGATTTTCCGGCCCTGGGAGTAGACTGGCTAGAGGGTCCACAGTTCATGGTAGCTCTAGGAGATGCGACCATGGAGGCGAGATGTGACAACCCAGACTCTGGATACCGGGTAAACCCGATACCACTTGGAACTTGTGAAGTCTCCCAAGAGCGGTAAAGCTCCGAAGGGATAAAAAGGTATGTGTGGAGCACATTGAAGTTCTAGATAAAATAGTAAGAAATAATGTTTCAATGATCAGGTTTGCTAAAGTAGCAGAAATAAAATTACTTTTTCAATTAACAATTTAAATTAATCAGAGTCCAGTCCAAAAAATGATAAGTACACTCTAACAGAACAAAGAACGTACACTGATGTCGGGGGAAGCCCGACGTAGGTAGCACTGGCAACTACGATCTGACACACCGCGTGACGAACCACGAGGAAGAAGAATGACCACACCTGAAAAGTAGGGGTGAGCCTCGTGTCACTGGCTCAGTAGGGGTCATGCAGATCCCCACCAGAAACAACCCAGTAACACACAAGACAACAGTGCTAAACAGTAAAGTAGGAAGAACAGAAAGAACATGAGTAATAGTGGTGCTAAACTACAATAGTAAAGCTGTAAAAATAGAAGGACAACTACAGGAAAGAGGAAGGTCGTACCGAACAGAAACATAGCTGCCAAACGAACCTCGGCTCTCTAAGCTACTCCAAATAGCAACAGAAAGGCGAACCCCGATCTCACAAAGTCAGGCGTTGCCGATCCGTCGACAAAGCACTAACTCCAAAGCGAAGGCCTACCAAAATAGGTAAAAGCCCTAGAAAAGGCCTACATGATCAAGACACACTAATGCATACACAACTAGATCATCGTGCACGCTACACTAAGATGATCTTGGGCAAAGCCAAGAACAGACTATCTGGAGAAGCCACAAAGTATGAGAATCACTAGAGTCATGCATCATGTGACAGAAGTACCTCCTCACTAGAAGAACAGCCAGATGCGTCCACTGACATCTTACACTGCGTCACAAGTATCTCTCACACACCTAGAACGGCGGTAACTGAGATACTCACAAAACCAACTATAAGGAACAATAGTAATGAGTGACTAGTGAGGGTCACACCCATCGATGCTCATCCAAACGCCCCTAACCACATGTGCACACACAAGCTCAATGCCTTGAGCTAGGCCTCTAACTAGTTTTCTCCCCCATTAGGATGCTACTGCAAGGCAAGGGGGCCCACGGAAACTAGCCTAAAAATTATCTATCGGGAACTCACCCCGCCACCACTCCCAGGTGGGCCGACACACAGGAAAGTGTCGTTAGGCTACGACTGGTGAAGGCCCACAAGACACAGAGACTCCGAAACACAAGTACTGAAGTGCGAACAGGCTAAGCATGCACTATCACACGTACCACAAAGCACCAAGCACAAGACACAAGGTAGCATAGCAAACTGCTACCAGACTCAAGACAACAACTAGACCTGCTAACACAATGATCCTTGAGTCTCACGATTCGGGGTCAAGATCGTCGTACACAAAAGCGGTAACATGCCGCCAATCAACCTAATCCCTATGCCAAAGTCACAGTAAAACGCCATTAAAAGAAACGGCATTGGATCACCAGATCCATACGTCCGCATAACACAAATCACGGAGATCTAAGCAGCAACTGGACACATAAATTGAGGTAAAATCGCATCTCAAGGTATCCAAAATCATGTCTCAATCTTATACAAGAACTCTGAGACATTCACGAGGTCACATGTCAGCCACTAGATCATACCGGGTTGACCAGAAACCAATAATGACTCTGAAGCAGTACGGAATACTAATCGATATAAACGCACTCCTAGCTACCTTATAACATGGTCATAGCCCTCATAGGACATAAAAGGCATCCACGGGACAATGGGCAAACCATAAGCTCAAGCCAAGACAATTGGAAGCCAAAACATCAGGAAAACAACACTCTGGGGACAAACGGTCGATCGCTTGACTACTTGGTAAGCCAAGCGGTCAGCTAAATGGCCGCTAACAACATGACTCAATAAAGGAAAATACATATGATATGACTCAATGAAAGGGAAAATATCATGAGATAACATAGGTGAACTCCTCAAAGTGGTGCCGGCGATTCGAGCCAAAGAGAGCGCTGTGAGATGCCCTCATCACTTAACTTGCCTTTTCCCTTCCCGCTTCCCAGGGCACTGCTTCCCTTGGCAGTTTCTCCCTCCAGAGCCTCCAGATGATTCTTCTACCCATCATGATTCTCCTCTTTTGTCTCTAGACCCTCTGGATCCTCCACTTTTCATCTATTAATTCCTCTTTTTAATCCCTTCTGATCTTAGGTCCGTCCCGACTTCTTCCACATCCACTGCTTTGGGCATCTACATGTTCTCACACTATTTTTGAGGCTTTAGTCCTCACTCCTCCTGATTCCCATTTTCTTCTGTAGATCTTCCTTGTGATCAGGGTCTCCGCACCTTAGTGAGGGAGTTCTAGTCCCGCCTCTTTTTCTTTTCTCCTTATTCGTCTGAGTCTGGTTTTGACACCACTCATTCTTTTTAAGTCACTTCAACTCCGTGCTCCTTATATCTCTTTTTGCCAAAGAGGACTACAAATCCCATGTTCATCAGGATTGCCTCCGGCAACTATCGCTTCAAAAGGTTGCAAGGTAACATTTTCACATAAAGATTTTGCATTCAATATCTTCCACGCATGGTTTTCAAAATGAAGCGCTTCTTACCTAGATTTAGAGTGGCAGTCAAGGCCTTTATCCTACTCTTTATCTTTATTGAATTTCAGAAAGAGTCTTTAGACGTACTTTTGCAGCACTTTTTGGTCATGAGAACCCCGCATTGGGAGGTCGGCATTCCCCCCTGCTCGTTAAGGACAACACTTAGTTGGGCACCGCACACACTTCACGACGTCCTCAACCATCTTCCTTTGGTAAACGCCGTTGCTGCTTTGGCCATACCGTGGGTATGCATGAAAGTCTTTTCTCTTCTTTGCTCAGCCAAGTGCAGGGTCAAGAGGTTGACGGATGAGATGACCAACCTAGGTACTCCCCAATACAAGAGAAGTCTCAAATAAGGATAGTCTTGACCCAAAATAAAGTGAGTTTTCATGATAAATCTAGCCAAAAGGGGGCTATTATGAAAATCCAAGTCAAATTCAATAAATGCAAAAGTATGAGATAAAGACATGTCAAGAGAGGCAAAGTCCCCGCAGGAAAAATCCTAGTCGTATGCATGTCAAAGGTCTAAAAAAATCAAAGACACAAAGTCCTGTTGTAACAGACTACGTCTTTGAGGGGTAGTACCTTGGAAGGAATTCGAGTCCTAATATCTCCCAGCCTGCATAAGGCTTATCTCCATCTTTTTCTTCTCTTCTCCCTCTAAGACTGAGTGATTTTTAGGTATGGCCTTAGCAGGGGCACCGTTAAACAAGGGCAGTCGGTTATAAGGTGCCACCCTAAATGGACGCCCTGCTTTGGGTAATTCTTAGCGAGAGGGGAGGGAACAAGAACCCCTAGCCAGCAGTTTGAATACCCCTTTGGTGCTGCGACTAGTAATGGCTGAGCCAAAATCTTAAAAAAAAGGATGACTATTTCCAAAATCCAAAAAAAATTGAATTTTCTTCCCTTCCGAGTCTTCGGGCTCGTGGGAGACGGGCCGAGATTCGAGTTGCTCCGGTTCCTTTCCGGTACTCGGATCCCGGGTCGTTACAGTAAGTGACAATCCCGTCAAGACC
Organism: Amorphophallus titanum; assembly: GCA_024336825.1. Lineage (NCBI taxonomy): Eukaryota > Viridiplantae > Streptophyta > Magnoliopsida > Alismatales > Araceae > Amorphophallus > Amorphophallus titanum. The sequence goes on from JANBPO010003128.1 coordinate 88,326, forward strand.
CACTTGCTATAGGGCCCAAGGTAAAAGGCCTAACCAGGCCCTTCGAGCCTTGGCTTGGTCACCTGAGCGAAGGCCTCCCCAATGCTCGGGAAGAGTCCAGACGGTGACTAGATCGAGTCATCTAAAGATGGATAAGATGCTACCTTAAAGATGCCCAAGCCCAGGACTCCCTCATAGGTAGAGAATATCACTCATCTCTTGTGGATCAGCCTGTCACTGGGACTCTCCGATGGGCCAGAGCGAATTCCTCACGGTTAGGCACTTATCCATAATAATTATAAGCGAATGTTATGCTCCCATCTGAGAATAGGAAGCTTAAGAGGATAAGAGAAGGGTAAGTGTAACGCCCAAGATTTTTTTGACCAAAATCCGTGAGTTTCGAAGCACTTTCATGGCTCTCGGATCATGTTTTATGATTAAATCAGATTTTGGTTGTTAGGTCTTCGGACTCTTGTGTAGGGTGAACCGATCTGTTTTCAGACTCAGAGACACTGCAGACGTATTGTGCATTTTTTGAGGATCGTGGGATGATTTTTTTACCATTTTTTTATTTTTTAGATTTTTAAAACCCCAAATATTTTCCTATGTAAATCCCTTAACATCCCTCTCCCCTCATTCTCACATTCTCTCCCTCTCTCCTCTCATTTCTCTCTTTCTCTCCCTCTCTCTTCGGTGGCTGACGGAGCTTGAGGCAGGCGAGGTGGAGGCGATGTAGGCGACGAGCGGTTGAGGATGGAGTGAGGAATGAGGTGGTGGCGTGGCGTGCTTCCATTCGCTGATTCGAGAGGCCAGCGTTAGTTCGAGTACCGATTTCACATGGAATTGGCATCCTCGACGCGGGATTTCATCGTGAGAGGTAGGGGGATAGATCCATAGCTCGTGCATTACATTTTCCCACATTTTGTAGGCCGAGGTGAGGCCGAGGGTGGTTTTCTTTCACGCTGGGGTTAAAATACATGGTTTTGGGATGAGAGACAGATTCGTCGATTTGATCACACTTTTGTGGTTTGATTGCGCCCTCTAGGTAGTTTAGAGGGTAGGGAATGGTTCCCCCATATTTTCCTCATCATCCGGGGTGATTGGGGTGTGGATTGGGGCCCCTCGGATGGGGTTTCATCAGTGCATCACCAGAATTGGTTGACCATAGGGGTGGTTCGATCGACTGGTTGGATGTTCGCGATGGTGGGTGAACTCCCCTAGTTCGGTCAACCGACCCAGTGGGTTCGATCAATTGACCAGGCCATGGTTCAGCCTGGCAACGGCCCAAGTTGATCGACTCATTGGGCCCGTTGACTGACCCCTGTGTAGGTTGACTGACCTAGTGGGCTGGTCGACCAAAACACAGTCCTTTCACTTGTTTTGGCCACCGGTCGACCCGGTTGAGACCCTTTGGTCGACCTTTGGCCCCATGGATGTCCCGGACACCCCGTGGGGACTAAGTTCATGTTTTTATTGTTTGGAGGTGTAGTGCCCAGGAATTTTAT
>JANBPO010003133.1:0-27282 GCA_024336825.1 Amorphophallus titanum
AAACATATTTTTGAATGAAATCATTTTGCCCTTGATTTGCATAACTTTCAAGATTCAATCTGAAAATCTTATTTACTTCATCAAGGTAAAATTTCTGAACTAAGAAATTATTTTATCAAATGCAACATGACCACGGCTCATTTTAAAGCTCACTAACCTAGTGTGGTTGCTTTACATGAATGAAAGTTGCTTGATGTGTTCAAATTGAAATTCCATCCCTAGCAGTACTATTTTGGAGAATGATGGTTGAACTTTTGGTTCTAAAGAAAGTGATTTTTCATGATGAAATCTGAAATAAAATGCTCATAGTTCAGTGTTAGATTCATTGACAATCCATCTCATGCATTTACTTATTTCATGCCCTCTTAAATGTTCAAATCCTTGTAAAAATTGAAAACTTGCATAAAAGAATGCATTGGCATATTTGCATATCATTTATAGATCATGCATGCATTGTGAATTTGAGTCTCATGCATACTTTGACTTATTCATCCATGAATGTCATGATTTATGGACAAACAAAATCACAAAAAGATGCATACTGCATATTCATGCATATAGAGCACATGCATATCTTTCATGGTAATTACATATCTTGAATCATGAGTGCTTGCATGAATATTTTGTTGAATCCTTGCATGCTTGCATATATTTATCTTATAAAATCATTCTTGAAAAATTCTATGACCTCACCTCCTTGCTAAATAACAATGCAGTGATTTAATTCATATGTGATACATGTCATATATTAAGGGGGAGGATTTATTTCTGATTATGTATACATTTAGGGGGAGTCATAGCCATGCCTTGTCTAATTCATTCTATACATGCAAAATAAAACTTTACCCCCACACTCTTGCACATAATGATTTTAATGACTTTAACGGATAAGGATTTAAGAAATTCCTTCTAACACTTTAAAGGGAACTTGAATCTCTACATGGACATTAAAGAGTAATCATGAGAAAAAAGTTATCTACCCTTCAAAATTTCAATAAGTGGAATGTCTAACCAAGTAGTTGGGAATCCCCATTGAGACACATGAGAAAACTCGTGCCGAACGATGAAATAAAATTTCACATGAAAAATTAAAAAGCGTGATTGATCCTAGTAGCTAAGAATTCCCATTGCGACATATGAGGTGACTCGCGCCGAACCGTGAAGTCCATTAAAAAGAAGAATAATCGGGATTGTGCAAAGCTACCGATTGTCGAGAATCTAGAGTAAAAATGTAGAGAGGAGATTACCTTCTAGTGCTCTTGGGAAATCTAAAAATTCATATCTTTTGAAGATCATTCTTCATCACATCACATTTTACTTCTGGGTATTTTTGTGATGTATGTATTTTATGAATTTATTTACATTCATATTTATGAAGTACCTCTTGTTATGAATGCACAAATCTCTTGGTTATGCTTCATGTATAACATTTTGAACTTAAATCTCATGCTCTTTTGTTAACGAATGTCTCACTTAGGGGGAGTTACTATTGTAATATTTGTGATGTGAAACGAGCCTTGGACCGAGTTCAGCAAGCATATAACGAAGGTAACGGACTCACGCGGACGGTGGGCTCTCACGGCGCACACGATCCCCCGAAGGGGGACCTTTGACACAGGTGCTGCTCCAAGTGTAAGTTCAAGAGAGAAATTGACCTCCCTTTCATGTGGTAGGCCAGGGAAGTCTGACAGAAAGACATCAGGAAATTATATTACAATGGGGATTTCTTCTATATGGATTTTCTTGGACTCAGTGATGACAACGGAAGCAAGGAAAGCTTAACACCCTTGTGAAATGAGTTTATAGGCGTGAAGAGAAGAAATAAGGGCAAGATACTTCCTATACTTAATGCCAAGGAAAGAAAACTTTGGAAAATTAAGTTTATGAAAGGAAATTTACCTATTATGATAATTAATGTCGGCATAATGGTCACAAAGCCAATCTACTCCTAATATGGCATCGTAGCCCTCTATATCGAGGCATACGAGATTTGTAGGGAGATTGTGGCCTTCTATGATAACTTCACTATCAGGGAGATAAATTTTAAGTTCTGTTCCAAGACCTAAGGGCATATGTATAGTTAAATTTGAAGGTAACGGAACTGGTGAAATTGGCAGGGTTTTTACAAAAGTGTTAGAAATAAAGGAATGAGAAGCACCAGTATCAAATAACACAAATGTAGGATGCGAGTAAATTTGAACAGTACCTTCCAACAATTCTCCTTCTTTAATAGTTTCTTCATCTACGATAGCATTGAGACGAGCCTGTCGCCTTCGTCCGTCGTCGTTCTTTGAGGGTTGTTCCTTCATTAAGGGGCAATCGGGCATGCGATGCTCCCAGCTTCCACATCTTAAGCAAGCGCCAAGACACTTCCAGCATTTCTCAGTCACATGACTAAATTTCTCACAAAAAGCACAAGCCGTCATAACTCGCTTATCTTCTTCTTGTGGTAGCCACTACCACTCCCATTCTGGGATCTCTTCTTACTATTACAGGATTTGTAAGGTTTCGTAATACTGAACTTCTCCTTCTTCCCATGCCGACCCATCCGTCGGCTAGATTCTTCTCCCTTGCTTTTGAGTTTCTCGACCTTCTCCAAGGTCCTTTCATACAAATGCGCTCACTAGACCATCTCCGCATAGGTCCGAATATTCTGTGAGACAAGTTGTTGAATAAAGGTGGGCCTTAACCCATCCAGAAAATAGTTGGCCTTCAAAATATCGGTGCTCACCAAATGTTTGGCATAAGGAGCCAAACAGGAGAATTGGAGTTCATACTCTGCCACAGACATCATGCCTTGGCGTAGAGAAGTAAATTCTATAGCTTTCCTCTCCTTTATGTGCTCGGAGAAGTATTTTGCCTGGAAGAGTGTGGGGAACTCATTCCATGTAGGCTGAGCATTTTGGGGTTGCACCGAGGTGGTCTTCCACCAAGTACGAGCATCCTTATTCAACTGGAAGGTGGCCAGACAGACCTTTTCCTGATTCACACATTGCATGACATTGAAGATTCCTTCCATCTCATCTATCTTGTTCTCTACTTTGTCAGGATTAGTGGAGCCAGAAAATCGTAGAGGATTTAAGCTTAAGAAGTTACGGTGTAGATTACCGGCACCAGCCCTTGCGCCAGCTTGGGCCATATTTTGTAATGCCTGGGTAACTCCTGCAATCATTTGTTGTATAGCATCCCAATCAACACGATGGGGGAGTGCTGAATGGGGTTCTTAGCCAGGTTGATGGCACTTGTGTTATCACACAATATTAGTGTACATTAAAGATCAATTTTGTAGCCTTGGAGTTGGTACTTTATCCACAACACTTGGGTCCCACAACTACCTGTTGCCACATATTCTACTTCAGCAGTAGATATGGCCATCGAGTGCTACTTCTTGGAAGCCCAAGAGACTAGACACCCACCCAAATACTGGAAATACCCACTAGTACTTTTTCTATCAAGTTTACACCTTGAATAATCAGCATAAATATATGAAATCAAATCAAAATAACATGATGCAAGATACCACAGCCCTAAGTCATGTGCGCTAGCAAATATCTAAGAATCCTTTTTACAATAATGAAATGATATTCTTTAGGATTAGCTTGAAATCAGGCACACATACACACACTAAACTGAATGTCTGGCCTAGAAGCAGTGAGATATAAAAGAGACCCGATCATACCTCGGTATGTTTTAAGATCTACAGATTTATCATTCTCATTCGCATCTAGAGATGCATTTGTTCCCATGGGTGTGGATATGTGTTCGACATCCTTCATTCCAAATCTCTTCAGGATCTCCAATGTATACTTTGACTGATTTATGAAAAAGCCTTCTCTAGTCTGTATGACCTACAGTCCAAGGAAGAATTGGAGTTCCCCCATGAGGCTCATTTCAAATGCTTCTATCATAAGATCAGCAAATTGCTTGCACATATTAGAATCAGTTGAACCAAAAACTATATCATCTACATATATATGTACTACAATGATGTTGCCATTCATCACTTTTGTAATGAGAGTTTGGTTGATTTTACCTCTGTTGTATCCTCTGTCGGTTAGATGTGCACTGAGTCTGTCATACTAAGCTCGTGCAGCCTGCTTTAGTCCATACAATGTCTTGTTCAATTTGTAAACATGGTTAGCCAAATCAACATGTTCAAAGTCAAGTGGCTATTCTACAAACACCTCCTCCATTATCAAGCCATTCAAAAAGGTGCTTTTGACATCCATTTGTTGAAGTTTATGTCTAATGAGCATTCAAAGGCTAATAGTATTCTAATGGCTTCTATATTTTCTATAGGAGCATATGACTCTTCAAAATCAATTCCAATCTCATGATTATACACTTTCGCTACTAGCCTACCTTTGTTTCTAGTTATCACTCCATCTTCATTCAACTTGTTCTTAAAAACCCATCTAGTTCTAATAACCGGCTGGTCTATGGGTCTGGGAAACAGGTTCCACACATGATTTGGCTGAGTTCCTCATGCATGGCATTGATCCAGTGTTCATCCTGCAGGGCTTCTTGAATGTTTTTGGGTTCCACTTGAGATACTAATGCAATGAGGTCCTCATTATTTACTTCTTTATGGAAAGATCTGGTCCTAGGGGGGGTCATGGAGATTTCCTATGATGTTTTGAACATGATAGTCTTTTAAGGTTCAGATGTTGATAGAGGACTCATCGTGTATGAGTTGAGTTGTGCTTTTGGTCGATCAACCTGTTCTCTATTCTGTAGGTTATGGTTGGCTGCTTTCCATGAGTTCTTCTTTAGACTCCAGAATTCTTCCATCCTCATCCTCCTTTTCTCTCACAAATAAAAGGATGCAAGCCTCTCCACCACTCAAGCTTCACCTCTGAAAATTCTATTATTCCTTTCACCCCATATCACCCACAATGTAGTGTGAAAGATGATCCACCAAATGAGCCGGTCTCCCTTTAAACTTCATCTTCTGTCCCAGTTCTCTAACAAAGAATGTTCGTCGCTTGATAAGCTGATAATGACCTGTGACCGTCTTGCAAACACACCCCAAACATCCTGTGTGTAGGAACATCTTACGAAAAAGTGGTCCAAAGATGACAACTCTCCACATAGGTAGCAAACAGTGGGTATATCATGTAGGAAGGAGGCAAGTCTGTCTCGTGTCGATAGCCTTCTGTGGGAGATCCTCTAGGTGAGTAGCTTCACCTTCAATGGGTTCCTTGGAGACCAAACCTATGAAGCAAAGCAGTGACGCACCCCTCCATTAAAGATGATAGCGCACGCTGACCTCACTGAAAAAAACGCCTCCTTCCCCCATCTCCACCACCACTAGTCCTCTCTATCTGGTTGTGAGGCAAAGTTGAGGAGGAGGCAAAGAAGGCTGCTAAAAGGGGCGGTCAACCCCGGTTAAGCCCCCCGGTTGGTCTTCAAATGACCCCGAGTAAGCCTGAGAGGCTTACCCGGGGTTGATTGACCCCTGGTTGGTCTTAAAATGACCCCGGGTAGGTTAAGGGACCTACCCGGATCCAAGTGATCGTGAATCTTGGGAGAGGGGGTTTCACCCCGGGTAGGTTCCCCTTTTCTTCTCTTCATCTTTTCTTTAAAAAAAAAAAATTGGCTCAACAACTGCCCTTCTCTTCTCCCCTCCACAAATTCCCTCACATTCCACAAGACGATCCTCTAGTGGCAAAGGGTCATCTCTACTCTCCCCTTCTTCCTCCTCCTTTCTCACCCCCTTATTATGTTATTTACCTTCCGTAGCCATCCTCACCACATTGATATTCCATCTCTTCTTTATTCTGCGAAATCCCTCTCTACACCCACAAAGGAGACACCAACCTTCTCCGCTAAGTCCCTCAACTCGTCAGCCGTCACTCTGCACTCCTCCCACCAACTCCTTGGCCTCCTTCCCCAGAAAACCCTTGTTGGAGAGCCCCTCATCTTCCGACTGCCCCCCATCTGACCCTCCACCCCTTACTAGTGTCTCTGAGACCTCTTCTCCTCCTTCCTTGCTCACTCCTTCCCCATCTCCTAGACCTCCCAGTCTTCATCCTCCCCTCCCATGGCTTCAGATGAATCTCTGAGCAGCTCCGCCTGCAAGTGCTGCCCTGAAGCCAGTTCGAGATCTAGAGGTGTCAACAATCTGTAGACTGACAATCCAGATTCGGTTTGGGTGAGCAAATGCAGCCTCTGCCCACCTCCGCAGTCTGCCCTCTATCAGAGACGGCACCCCCATCGCCGCCACAGGGCCCTCGTCCTGCTTCTGAGGACACTGCACCAGACTAAGGGAGCTCAGGCCTCTAACCGCTGCTACACCAGTCAGCCTGAGTATAGGGGAGCCCCACTTGCTAACCTGCTCAGCCTCCAGTCGGCCTAGCTGGTTGGTTGTCTGCTGTCAAGGATGCCGAATGGGGCTTGGGGGCTTCCTCATGGCTCAGGCACAAGCTTGGACAACCCCTACAGCGGATGGGGCTTGCATCACCAGCTCGTCATTCTCCTACTGCAATCCAGGGCACCAAACGGGGCTGCGGGCACTATTGCCGGCTGCCACTAATTGCTTCGCACCGGCAAGGGACGCTGCCATGGACCTCTGCTCACCGGACGCTGCTAGATCTTTCCCCATGTGTAGCTCCAGAATTGGGTGGGGAAGAAGACCCCCCCTCCCCCGGGGTCCCTGCGGACCAGCTACCCCTCAGTACCCGGATTTTAGTAAGTTGTGGGCTAGCAGATATGAACTTGGGTCGCACCCACCCAGGTTGAAATGGGCCTACCCGAGCTCTGTGACAACAATTGGGTTAAGAACCAGCCCATTCTTCTTTCCTAACTCAACCAGCCCACCAAGGATGGCGCCTTAATTTGAATTCGACTCAGGCGCTCCTGTCCTGATACGTACCCCCTCTCTGACTTCATCCCCTACCTCCAGCAGCACAGCAGGAAGCCCTTGGCCCCCTTGGCCCGGCGGCCACTCTGCCTGAGGGTAACTTTGGACCATCGTTCAAATGACAAAGGACACCTCCCCAGCATGAATGGCGATCACCGGCGGCATGTCCGCAGGGGAATCAACCTTCATGACAGCCGCCACCATATTGAGGGAGCGAGCTTGGACAATCCCCGTGCTCGTGGTCACCACCGGCCCGAACCCCTCGGATAACAGGGCGATCCCAGCCTCATCGCAAGGGATGCGGGGGACCCCTGAGAACACCACCCCCACCACCAATTCCGGCAGAGAGGGATAGGTTCCCCTCTCTAAGCCCCATCTGTGGATGGGGATGAGCCTTCCGTTCTCCACCAAACACCCAGCTGCCGCCACTGCTTCTGCCACCTCAGCCGAGCGTCTGATGGCCAGCAGGCCCTTGTGCATCCGTCGGACTTCCCATCTCCCCTCGACATCCCAGCGAGCAATAAGGCCTAACTTGACCTTCTCCAGATCGAGGCCGCCTTCCACTGGCATCAGCCACAGGCAGCGACGCAACCACTCATTCCGTTCCAAGAGCATCTCAGCTGGGATTTGTCCAGCAGCCTGACACTCCCTACTACCTCCCCATGCCGGGAATCCTTGTCTCCTCCCTCGGACCACATCGGTGAAGGACCTTCTGATGGGGGTCGGGCACTCTCTCTAGATGAGCCCCCTTTTCCTGCAGTGGAAACACACCCTTCCTTGCCACTGCGAGGTTGCCACCCTCCTACGTCCCCATGGCGTTTCCCCAGGAGCCCACCCACTCGTCTGAGTGGTTCTCTGCCAAGAAACGTCGGCGTCTGGCTGCGCTCCCCAGCAGGACGTTGTTCAGCCAAGAGATGGCCGGCAGCGAACCGCTCCCACTATGGCCCTTTCCCCCCGAGATTCCCAGAGGTTCTCTCTCAAGGGAATCTAGAGAGAGAATGTCATTTACCACTAAAGGTCCGGATTATGTGAGGCATGTCCTGCTAGCTGGCTTTATTATCCCATCATTATTTGGATTCAAAGGATAAATGCCAACGGGGATAAATCCCAGACACAGGCTTGTTCAGATACAAACTCTCCTTCCCAAGGGGAGTGCTGTCACCAACTGAGCAATGTGATGCAGACTGGCTCTGTAATCCCTATAAAAGAAGATTATTGATGTAACCTTCTAACTCATGCATCAACTAGCCTATTTAATTGTGACATTGTCTGCCTTCATGGGATGAGTGAGCACATAAAGTGCAGCATAGACTAATTTATTTACTAATCCTGCACACTAAGAAAGAAATGTTTCCAAGCTCAAAGATTTAGAAATTAACTGAGTAGGACTGATGAACAGACCAAAATTGAGTTCTATGACTTTCTAGCATCCACTTCCTGAGGACATTTTAGAAGCAAAAGAAAATTTTATGCATGAAAAATTTTGGCACACACATGGGCCTCTAGCAAAAGCAGAGGCATCCTTCTCCTTCAGAAAAAATAAATTTCCTGTTTGAATATCCATTTAATAGCAAGACATAAGGCTCCATAAGTTCCTACATTTGACCATAATCTCAAAACCAATTTGCTTATATGAATCTCACCATAAAGTTGAAAAGAATATGTACAAATTCTTAAAACTAGCTTTCAAGTTGATCTGAAGTCTCTAAGGGTCAGAAGCATGCGATGGTTGGAAAAGGTCAAAGTCTTTTAGTTACACGAAAGGCTTACCATTGCTAATCAGTGAACAAGACTTGTGGTAATGGTTAAGTTGCAGTGATCTTTTTTTTTTTGGAAAAAAAAAGCTTCAGCTAGTGTAAGTTTGGTTCTTTGATCTAGACAGTCCCAACTCTGATGCCACCTGTCCCAGTAGGATTATCACAAAGAATGATCCCTACAAAATGGTTTGGTTTCAGACTTCAATGACCCACCTGACGTGGCAGCTAATAGTCGTGAATAATCAAGGGCAATCGCATAAGACTAAATAATTTAGAGCAATAATAAAATTTTATTTCAAATATAAGTCTCTTACAATTCAAATTCCAAACTTGAAGACTCAACTACAACGCAATGAAGGAATAGGAGATGACGCACTAACAGACTTAGACAAGATAACAAAATTTAGAGACACCACACTAGACTCAAGAAAGATAAAAGACTCGGGTTCACTAATTTTCAGAGCTCTCTTGCACACTTGTCCCTCCCGTGTGAGTCTCGGTCTCGCTAGCCACCGGATTACCTAAAAAATGTTGGAATGAACTGGATGAGCTAACGCTCAGTAGGAATTATATCTCAAGAACAAACTAGCTTAAAGTAATTACATGTTACATGAATGCAAGACTATTATACATGATCGATCACAAAACCAAGTGAAGACATATCAATTAAACCAAGATAAGGAATTTATAGCAAAATGGGATAAGCAAAGTGTCAAGGAGAATATCAAGCATGTGTTTATAGAATAATAACACGAGATTTTGGTTATTTAGAGTTTTAACAAGTACCACGATGAGTCACGCACGTAAGAAATATCAAGTAATGTCACGAGAGAGAGAGAGAGTGAGTGTGGAATGTCAATATATCAAACTAGTCATGCACTTCGGTGCAATGCCAAACACCGTGATCATTACAACTCCCATAGACACAAGTACTTTTGGGTGCTCCTCCCAGGACCAAATAGGGCCCTATATGCACAACATTAAAATAGATCTAGACATCCACTATAGTTCATAGCCAATAGAGAGTTCCAAAGATTAAGCCTTACTAGAATGAGAAATAGAGTTTATGGAACTCAAGGGCAAGGCCCTTGGGTGAGGATAGACTAACGATAAAATCAACGCAAAGAGCATATACAAATCATAACATGTCGATAAGCTAGGTGGAATTGGCACCAAGATTGGTTGCCATGATATCTTGAATAAATGACAAACAAGAGTCATGATTTCAATGGGCATGAAGCAAGCTGAAGAATTGGTACCTAACCATAGGTTATCCAATTCAATAATTCGCCTAGTGGAATGGTCACCCACTCAACCGGCTTGAGAGATTTCTCTCATGGGCCAAGCGTAGTACCATGAAAGGGTCGGGTTACCATGTTTCTCTAAAGTGACATGACAATTAAAATGGGTAAAAGGTGTTTAAGGTACAACTAGCTCAGTCAGCCTTGAGGGAATCCAAGGCTACGAGGAGACTTACGAAGGTCCCAATGACTAACTTGTCAGTCCGAAGGAACGGAATGTCCAACGGAGGGCTTGTATGTCACCAAGAGTTGAGGTATATACGTGAACCAATCTTGAAACGGGGATTCCATCTATGGACGTGAGATGAGAGTGCCAGAAGACCCGCGGTATGGGTCAATACCGGAAGAAAACTGTGAGAACATGAATGCGTTAATTAAAGAATTTACGTCCATTAAGAGAGATGCTAATTCTAAAATTAACAATAACTAAATAAACTTATATTAATTAATACCCGTGAGTGGCGTCATTTATTAATTAGCGTCCACTTGGAGGGACGTTAATTCTATGATTTTTAACATGCATTATATACGTGCTAGCATGTTTTCTCTTTTAGTTTCCTAGCCGTTGCATCTTTATTTGCCATAAAAAAGGGTTCAGTAAGGCCAGATCTATTTCTGTCTGATGATAGAGTAATAGCGGTCCATCAAAAACTGTGACTTCATATAGCGGTCGCTCGACCAACCGCGGCTTCTAGAAGGCGATCATGGGAGAACCGCGATCTATACTGTTCACACCAAATAGTGACCAGATCAAACCCTATGATTCCCTGTTATGTATAGTAGTTTCTACACTGTATTTCGTGCTGTTATGTTCTCTACTACATTAGGTTTAAAGGGTTTATGTTTTGTTGCCATATCATGTTTTTAAAGGCTATTTTCACCTTATGCTTGTTTCATAAATAAGACCCTATAGTTTTGTACTAAAGGGATTTTCACTTTTAATGAAACTTCTTACACATCGATCTCTATTTTGATACGTTCACTCTCATCTTCGGTCTTTCATAAATACTTATACATGGCCCGTACTCTGGTACGTTGCTATTAGTCACTTGCACATGATAGGAAAACTTTTTTGGACATTGAATGTCTCTCCGTTAGACATTCCTTCTGTTAGACTAGGAATTCATATTTCAAGGCCTTCATAAGTCTCCGCGAGCCTTGGATTACCACTAGGACGCCGAGCTGGTTGTACCCCAAAAGCCCAAAAGCTATATGAGCACTTCGTGATTTTTCTATACTCTGTCCTGATCGCAGCCGTCTTAAAACCGCTTCCTGTTGGTAGCTGCTACTAATCGACCGCGACCTTTCAGTATGTGTTGGTTGTGTTGTCAATCTACCGATATTCTAGTTCAGTCGACCGGTATCCTTGTTTCAGTTGACAAACTTCTAATTGCAGACCCTATTCGACTGCTACCTCAAGATAGTGGTCTTCTTGAAATCACGTTCTATCACAATTGTTCAACCAGAAGGCCTGACCAAAGGGTTGATTGTTTTCATTCTCAGACGATCTTCTAATGGTCTAGAACCTAAAACATTCCTTAACAAGTCATTAATGAACTATGGAATTAAGAAAGATGCTATTATGTTGTCGAAATCCTTCCGTAGCACAACGTTCCCTTTAATTCATTCATTGATTCAATGAATTTGGTACGTTACCACCCTCCACTGGTAGTGATAAAACTGGGGTTGTAGTAAGGTGGTCCTTAAGGGTTTGAAAACTCTCATTACATTCCTCTGACTAGACAAAAGGATTTTCTATTCTTGTAAGTCTAGTTAAAGGAACTGCGATTCTTGAGAAGTCCCTAATGAACCTCCTGTAATAACCAACTAGACCCAGAAAGCTTCTAACTTCTGATACGGTCGTAGGCTAACTCCAATTTTTGACTGCTTCCACCTTAGAAGGATCCACAGCGATACCTTCTTTAGAAATAATATGACTTAGGAATGACACTTCCATGAGCCAGAAGTCACATTTATTGAGCTTCGCATAGAGTTTATGTTCTTTGAGTGTTTGCAAAGCTATCTTCAGATGTTCTTCATGTTCTTCCTTTATCTTAGAATATATCAAAATGTCATCGATGAAGACGACGACGAACTGGTCCAGATATGGTTGGAAAATACGATCACCGGGGCGGCCTACACCGATCAACTCATGACAAGCGAGCAGCAGGTTGCAGAAGGGGCGAATTGAAGCCGCCTTTTGAAACGTGCTCTTGAAGATTTGCTTTTGAAGATTCGGTTACCCTGGGGGACGATGACGATGCTTTCGGTGGATCAATTTCTCAGAATGATCAGCCTTCCCGCCGTCGTGGCGGCTTTTCTGGCGCAGCATAATACCGGCGTTGTCGGCCATGGTATCGAAGCGCCCGTTTCGACCATTACGGCCATCGGTTCAAATCAGAACCTCGTCGCGGCGCATATGATCAATCTGCGCGGATCCGACAGGCGCGGGGCAGGTATCGACGAGCCGGTGCAGACGGTCAGCGCGCAGGGCAACCATGCCGGCCTCGTCGCGGCCTTCCTCGCCAAGTATTACGGCGCTGGCGAGCCGGTGCAGGGGTGCGACGAGCCGCTCCATACCGTCACCGCGAAGCCGCGCCACGGCCTCGTAACGGTGCACCTGCAAGGCGAGCCTTACATCATCACCGACATCGGCATGCGCATGCTGACACCGCGCGAGCGATTCAGCGCGCAAGGCTTCAGGCCCGACTACATCATCGATTATGGCCTCATGGAAGACGGCAGCCGCGTCATCTTCTCCCTAGAACAGCAGGGCGGCATGTGCGGCAACTCCGTGTGCCCTGGCATGGCCTTCGCGCTCGTCGCAGCGAACTACCAGCCGCGAGACCGCGAGATGGAAGAGCCCTCTGATTACCCGCTGTTTGCGGAGGCGGCGGAATGAACTACTTCCCGGCAATCCACTCCTTCAGCGCCGCGTTGATGCGCGACTGCCAGCCGGCGCCGGTCGAGCGGAAGTGTTGCACCACATCCGCGTCGAGGCGGATGGTGGTCGAGACTTTCGTTTCGTCGGCTGGCGGGCGCCCGCGCTTCACCGGCGCGGCGTCGAGTTTCTTCTTCCACTTGGGGGCGGAGAGATCCGGCGCGTCGTCCGGGTCAATCCAGTCTTTCTTTGTAGAGCGCTTGTTCGCGGTCATTTGCTTTCCTCATGCTGATCATCCGGCATTCGCCTTCGCGAGGCGTCCAGACGAGAACGACCATGCGGCCATGAAACAGGCCCACGGTGATGAACCGGGTTTCCCCGTAATCCTTGCGGTCATCCTCAACCGTCAGGGTCTTCCCGGCAAACACGACCGGCGCATCAACGTCCATATCAAACCCTCTCTGGTCGAGGACGGTCTGGCGCTTGATGGGGTCGGACGTGTATTTCATGGAATTATTGTTACTACACAAATTAGGATGCGTCAACATTTTTGTAGTAACAAAAACTGGTTGTCGGCATGACGAAACTGTCCGACAGCCAGATCGAAGACCTGCGCCGCCAGCATGATCTCGGCGACATGGCCGCGCGACTCGGCGCGGTGCTGCGCAAATCCGGCGGCAAGCTGGTCGGCTCGTGCCCGATGTGCGGCGGCAGCCGCAAGGCGAAGCGCTTCGAGGTGAAGCGCGATCAATGGGTGTGCGCCGTCTGCCATGAGGGCGGCGACGTCATCTCGCTTGTTCGCAAGGTGCGCGGCGTCGGCTTCCGCGAGGCGGTCGACTGGTTGAGGTTGAGCTTGTGCATCACAATCTCCCTGGGACTTCTGAGAAGTTGCTCATCAGACCATCCGAAGACTTGAATATACTCAGCAAGGAAATTTTTATATTGTTCCTGAACATCAGGTGGGAGGTCGGCTCCAATATTGACTCCTAGGGCCGGGTCATCCTTGAGGAAGATCGTTAACAACACGTCGCTAGGTTCGGATGTTGTCGGCCCTTCCTCGGCTCCCTAAATCCCTTTGCTCTTACCTTCTGGCCTTATGGCTTCAACCGAGATTATGTAACACCTTCTGGCCATTGCCTGGTTACCTCAGACCTCCACAACACCATTTTTGGTGGGAAACTTCAATTTTTGGTGATAGGTAGAGGGCACTACCTTCATTTGGCTAAGGAGGCCTCGGCCGAAGATGGCGTTATAAATCGTCATCCCTTTAATCACAATGAAGTCCACCATAACCGGGGTGCCGATGGTGACCGACAGGCTCAGGGCTCCCTTGGGATAAGTTGCTTGGCCGTTGAACCCATAGAGGGGGGTTTGAATCGGGAGGAGTCTAGACAAATTCTCACCCATCTTGAGGACACACTCGTAGAAAAGTACATCAGGGGCACTACCATTGTCAACTAAGATCCTATCTACGTTACAATGGTTTATTGTAGTCGATACAACTAGAGCGTCATCGTGTGGGGTTGTTAACCCTTCCAGCTCTTGGTTAGAAAATACCAAGGCCTGTTGCTCACTCGCCTACGGGGATTTGGGGGGCTCGAAGGCCCGACTCACCTGCTCGACATGGCGCTTCCTTCCTCGGCTACTATCTCCACCTGATGCCGCGTCGCCAGTAATGACGTTGATGTGGACTCCGTGGGGGATATTGTTGATCTCCTCGGGCACTGCGGCGTCCTTCTTGTGCTCAGACACATACTGGGATAAGTGCCCCTGGCGGATGAGGCGCTCAATCTCATCCTAGAGCTAATGACAATCGCCGGTGTGGTGTCCGTGGTCACTGTGGAACAGACAATGCTTGCGGCGAATGTGGTGTTTCGCCTTCATAGGCTTGGGTTGGCAAACAAGGCCTGAGCCCTTAATGTCTGTGTAAATTTCATAGACGGGGGTGATCAGGGGAGTGTACCGCTCGTACCTCCAAGAGGGATCTTTCTGGTCCCCATCCCGATTTCGCCTCTTTCCTTGTCTGGAGCCCTACTTAGACTATCTCTTCTTGCCCCCCTCCCGACCCAAGCCCATCGTGCTGCGACAAGCGCTAAAGACTTCCTCGCACTCTGCATGATGCAGGGCCAGGGTCACTAGCTCGGCGAGGGAAGTAGGGGGATGAAGGACCAACTCACGCCGGAGGTTCTCGTCACAGGTGCCCCCGGTCAGTGCAGTGATGGCCGAGGCAACATCCAGGCGGGGGATACGCAGAGCCTCCGATTTAAATCGGTTAATATAGGCCTAGAGCCTCTCCCCCTGTCCCTGTTTGAGAGCCAATAGTCTCGCTACTGACTAGGGAGGACCGCTACTGTCACACCCCGTACTCTATACCATCGAGGTATTGTTTGCTTTGGCCTACCGGCCTCACGATTTTGTCCCTTTCTAAGGGTGATTAGCTCCATACCGAGAATAACCCGATACCATTCGAATCCTGACTCGCCGCCCACGAGCTGGAGGGCTCGAAAGGGCTAAAAGGAGTATGGAGGTACATAGAAATATAAAATAAAGTAGGAACATCTAACTAATTAACAAGTTAAATGGTATAAATAAAATTTCATTTTAAATTAACTACAAAGTCCAGTTCAAATAAAGTACAGTCTACAGGAAAAGGAACATACCCAATGCCGAGTGAACACTCAACCCAGTGAGTTGGCAACGATGAACCTCCGCGCTGCACCTCCAAACCATGAGGAGGAATCACTACACCTGAAAAATAGGGGGTGAGCCTCTTGTCACTGGCTCAGTAGGGGTCCCACGGAACCCCAAACATAAAACAACGGCGGTAACGTAAAGCAACGCTAACAAAAGCAACAACAATAGCAGGAGTAGGAATGATAATGACAATGGTGGAAGGGACAGCCATAATAGAAAACACGATGGCCGATAAAATCATGACTCTACAGCTACTCCTACGGCACTAGAAACACAGCCCGATCTCATAGTCGGGGGACCATCAGACTAACGGGAAAACCTTGGCTACACTACCAGAAGAAACATCATGACACCTCTGTCATGGATGCCTGTCCTCCCTGACTAAGGCCCAGCCCAAGACCACGCGGTCTAGGAACACGGTCACGACCTCGCCGTCATAAACCCTACACCGTCCAAGGAAAACTCATAGTTAATCCCTACTGGAAACCCTAGACCTCTATATCAGGACAAACACGTAAAACCACGTCTCACAGACTAGAAACCAAACTTTGAGTCACGAGAGTCTCGTCACGTGATGGGAGTACTGCCCACTAGAAGCAAGGCCAATGCATCCCCTAATGACTTACTCCGTGCCTCAGGTGTCTCCCCACTCGCCCTAGGCGGACACTGAGATAGCATACTAGTAACCACAAAACAAGGGTCTAGTCGGGGCCGTGCTCGTTAGCAAGGATCTGAAGTCCTCGACCATGTGTGCACACACTGACTAACTGCACTACGTTAGGCCCTCTAGCTGATTTTCCTCCCAACCCGGATTCGAGCCACTATAGTGGGAGGCCCTACGATAACTAGCCTAGAAATCATCTCACTCTCAGGTGTAGCTCTCCACCTACTCCCAGGTGGGTCGGCACATGAGTGCCCAAGCAAGCTATGACTAGTGGAGGCCACTAAGTAGACAACTCTAAATGGAAACCACTGGAATATGGACAAGCTATGCACACACCCATCATAATTAGCTCAAAAAATGGGTGCCACAATGCCATCAGACTCTGGACAGTCCACTAGACCTACTAAATCTAACGGCCCTTGAGTCACAGGACTCAGGTCAAGGCCGTCGCACAGGACAACTCCGTACCGTCAATCTGGCCTATCCTTAGGTCAGAAACCATGGTAAAATAATTGATGAGGCAACACATAGCAGCCAAACCTAATCGCTATCCCAAGAGAAGCTAAGAAAACCTCCAGCCCCAAGCTGGGTCACGAGACTCATAGTCTTCAGGCCATACGCATGGCCCACACGGAAATCACTTTCTGATAAAGCCAACGACAAGTGGGAATAGCCCTCCGCACTCATGCTAGTACATGGTGACTCGATTAAGCGTAACACGAAAGCCCGAAACATAGAAGGGTCACCCGGACCCCTTAAAACCCATGGGCACACTAATCAAGGTAACTTGGTACCTCCGGACACCTAAAAAATATGGTCACGGTCCCCACGGGATGTTTGGGACAACCACGGGGCCATAGGTCGACCATTAGGTCTCAATCGGGTCGACCGGGTGCCAAAATGGGCCCAAACAGGGTAGATCGGTCAACCAAGGCCTTTGGGTCGGTCGACCAAAGCTCCCTGTGCTAGTCGGTCAATTGGACTAGGTTGGTCGATCGACCGCCCAGCGGGGCCGTCGATGCAGCGCGGGCTACGTCAACCTCCCCAATAGGGGTCGGTCAACTGACCCTCTTGGTTTGGTCGACAGAACCCTGCTAGCCTCAACCTCGCAAGCTGAGCCATTCGGTCTGTTGGGTTCGGTGCGATGGATTCAGAGGGGGGGTGAATGAATCTCCCCTAAAAATCACCCAATTAAAAGTTGTAACTAGACACAGATGAGGAATTAAATCTAGTTGAGCTCTACAAGATATAAAAGGCGACGGTGCACTTAATTAAACAGTTAGATTGCTAAGGTGAAGACACCTAAGCAAATCTATGCAGTTGATAGAACCTATTTAGGTGTTCAAAGGAACTAAAACACCCAGACGGCTTGAACAAGGTAGACACTCTCTAGAATAGTGATTAAGTATTCAAGTTGAATCTCTCAAGACCGTAACTCAGATGAACAATGTGCAACCAAGTTCCTTACTAGACAGAAGATTCAGATCGAGCCTAAGCATACATCTAGTGAACACAAGGTAAGCAATCAAACCATAGTATACAAAAGATTTTTAGGTGGTTCAGTCCTCCAGACCTACGTCCACCCCACACTCAAACTAGAGTGTGGCTTCATTGCTGCGTCTCACAGCTTGCGTCCGTTGAGCATTACAGCTTGGCTTACAACCACTGAGCATCAATACTTGCTGACCCGCTGAGCATCACAGCTTGCTGTCTGAGGTATCCACCTCGCCCGCTGAGCATCATAGCTTACTTTGCTGACACACAGCTTGAAACAAGGATTCAAAAGAAAAATAAGAAACAAGAAATCACAGCGACTGAAAGCTGGAAGAATCGTAGCACAGATGTGGCTCTCGCAGGAGCTGACTGGATTGGATCTGATCCAGATTCCAGTAGAGACAGATTTTCTGATGAAGCTTTTCTTTCTCTCCTCGAACTCTCTCTCTGTTCTGCTCTCTTAATTTCTCACACTTCACATCATCAGTCTGCTCTTGAAGGAGAATCTCCTTATTTATATGCGGCAGTAGAGAAGAGGGGCATATGGAAGTCATGGTTCACGCCCAAGGTTTAGTCCAGATTTGGTCCCCCACAAGCCACGTGTCATCATTTGGATCAGATGACTTTTCACGTGTCAGAAACTTCACGTCTCGGATCACGTGCCCTCTTTTAGGATCACGAACGACTCTGGATCTTTCAAACCTTTTAAGACAAGTCCCTATAAAACGTCCAACACTTAATTTGCATTGAAGTAATAAGTTAATATCTAGTATGCACGAACTTCACTTGCAAGAATGAAAACATGCACGGACTTACATCACTGTGCTATTGTGAGCAACATGGACTCGCCCATGCAAGAGGTAAAAATTGCACAGACTCAAAGTGTGCATCTGATAAATGTGCAAGGACCTTGCATGTGCACAAGGGAAATTTTGCACGGACTTAGTTCAAGGAATGTACACGGATTTCGTTCAAAGAAAGTTCACAGACTTAGTTCAAAGAAAGTGCCCGGACTTCGTTCAAAGAATGTGCATGGACTTCGTTCAAAGAATGTGCACAGACTTAGTCCAAAGAATGTGCACGGACTTCATTCAAATAATGTGCACAGACTTAGTTCAAGGAAAGTGCATGGACTTCGTTCAAAGTATGTGCACTGACTTAGTTCAAAGAAAGTGCATTTACTTTGTTCAAAGAATGTGCACGGACTTAGTTCAAAGAAAGTGCACGAACTTTGTTCAAAGAAAGTGCACGGACTTCATATGCAATAGACCAATCGTGCACAGACTTAGTTCTGTCCAAAAGAAAAAGATGCACGGACTTTGGTTCATTCAGTAGCATTAAAACATGCACGGACTTTGGTTCGTTCCAAAGGAAAAAGATGCACGAGCTTTAGAATTGCAAGGGGCAAAGCGTGTAAGGACTTATGTGACCAACACATGCACGGACTTAACTTGCAGCGTGCAACTAGCACGGACTTTGTTGGCCATAGGTCAACAATGCATCGAGCAGAATTTGCCTAAGGTAAAAACCTACACAGACTTGAGACGTGCTCAGACCTGGTATATGCAAAGACTCAAAAGAACGTGCACGAACTTTAAGCGAGTAGAGTGAAATGTGCAGCCCAAAAATGACAAAAAAAGCCCCAATAATCAACGAATAACTCGGGACATCATAAAATAAGATAAGGAGATAACCCAACTCATTGGTCATAAAACGGGTGTCAACATATACTTGACTGCTCTAAAAATTCTGAGCCAAAAAGAAAAATCAAAAACTATGACCAAAAGGTACTGTAACCCTAAGGATAAAATCAGAAATGTCCATGTTGTTTAATTTCAATACTTGTTTTTAGTTACTCCTAAGGGAGTCCTTGATTTTGAATGAGTAGGGTTAAGGGAGGTTAAACTAGATTTAAACATGTAGCCTTGGTTTATTTCTATTAAGTCTGAGTGCAAAATGATTCAATGAGTTTAATTGATAAACTCTAAATTTATTACACTTAAACCAAGCAGGAAATAAGGGATGTGTCATAAATGTTATACCAGAAGAATTTGAAAATTGCAAGCTTGACTAATGAATAATGCTTCGGATTGTAATTCTTCTAATACAATGCATTCTTGAACTCCATGAAATAATTTTTCCAATTCATTTACATTTGATAGCACCTTACTAATGCTATTTGGACAGTTATTGCTACTGAAATTGTCATCACAATCTCTTGTTGCCATTCTTAAATTTTGGCTGCTATAATGAATTTTTCACTACTGCTGAAACCCTTCTTCTGGCATAATTTTTCCAAGTACAACACCTTCCTGGCTGTTCTCCAATCTGACTGTTGTTCTGCTGAAATCATATCTCCTTCTCTGCTACTCTGCATATTGGAATTCATTATCTACACTTTCTCTTACCCACTTCCATTTTTGAGTAAAACTATTTGCATTTCACTGCTGTGTCCACGATATTGAACATTTCTACCTCTTGTTTGACCCTACTGGTTTTGATGTGATCCTATTCAACTCTGACCATTTCTTGATTGAACTTGCTCCTCTCCATATTCTTAGTTAAGTATCAAACTCAATCCTTTTTGATGATGTTAAAGCGGGAGAAGTGTTTGATGAGTCATTTGGATTCATTTGCATTTGGGTATTTGTGTGCATTGCCTGTAAGTGCAAAGGTCATTTGCATTCATTTGCATTTGGGTATTTGCGTGCATTGTCTGTAAGTGTAAAGGGGGAGAGAGTTTTGGTGAGTCTTTGTGTCCTTGTGTCCATTATCTGTAAATGCAAAGGGGGAGAGAGTTTTGCTGAGTCTTTGTGTCCTTTGGGGGAGTAGAGTCTTACTGCATACTCATTGCATACTCATGGACATCTGTGGTTAAATGATCTTAATGAGTCATAGTGTTGCCATCATCAAAAAGGGGAAGATTGTTATGTCCCTATAGTTTTGATGATGCCATACACTATGACTCATTAAACTGTGATTTTGATGATGTCATACACAATGAGTCATTGATAGACTCATTAATAAGTTCATTTCATGAACTTTGATAATGTCATGCCTTATATGCTTTAGTGCTGTCTTGATGTGCTTTAGTGTTATATGTGTGTGAACCCTTGAAGCACAGGCTAACAGAAGGGATTTAGTGAAGAATTTGTGAAGTTCAATCCTGCATGACAAGTTCTGAAAGCCTTTCATTAATCTTAGAAGCTTTGATGAGGTTGCTTTTATCATTGTTAAACCTGAATTCAGTCCAAATTGTATGATGATGAATCTTATACTTTAAATGTTGTCTATAACCCCCTTTGGCTTTCTTCCAGCATTGTTGGGATATCATCAGCTCCGACCTTCTGGCTGCAGTTAGGGAGTTTCAGGAGGGGAGGACCCACTTGGGGGGTATTAACAAAACCTTCATGGTGCTCATCCCTAAAAGGGTAGGAGCACAAGATTTTAAGGACTTCGGGCCCATTAGTATGTTGAATAGTACCTATAAGATCATTACTAAGTTGCTGGCAAGGAGACTGGATGGAGCCATGGATAGTCTGGTTAGCTGCTATCAAGGCACTTTTATCAGAGGGAGACATATTTATGATAGTTTTCTAGTGGCTCATGAGTGCTTGCATGCAATGAAGATTCAGAAGAGAAGGGGAGTGATCTTGAAGTTAGATTTTGAGAAGGCCTATGACAGAGTGAATTGGCGTTGCTTGTTTGTTGTGATGGAGAAGATGGGCTTTGGGGATAAGTGGATTGGCTGGATCCGATCTTGTATCACATCTGCTTCCTTTGCTGTGCTTGTCAATGGGAAGCCGTCTTCCTTCTTCTTCAGTGGTAGAGGGCTCAGGCAAGAAGACCCTATGTCCCCTCCTCTTTGTTCTTGTGGCTCATGTCCTTAGCAGGGCTTGGCAGAGAGCAGAGGTTGTACAGTTGATTAGAGGCTTCCAGGTGGTGAGAGGGGGATTCTTAGTCACCCACTTGCAGTATGTTGATGACACTATTCTGTTCTTGGCAGAAGGTGAGCAGTACCTTTATGTGGCTAGATTACTTCTTGAGTTGCTGGAGGAGACTTCCGGTCTGAAGGTTAACTTCGATAAGAGCTTGCTTGTTAGGGTTAACATGGAGGATCTGTCTCTCCTGAGGGTGGCACACATTATAGGGTGCCAAATAGGTGTCTTCCCCTTGTCCTACCTAGGGCTCCCTTTGCCTCCATGTGCTCTGCGGCGTGCTGATTGGCTCCCTGTTGTTCAAAGGTTTGAGGCGAGATTGGCAGGGTGGAAGGATAGATTTTTGTCGTACGGGGGCAGATTAGTTTTGTGTAGGTCTGTTCTGGACAATTTACCGATCTACTTTCTTTCAGTGTTCCGAATCTTGATGACGGTGATGCAGAGGATTGAATCTATTCAGGAGAGATTCTTCTGGCATGGGAGTGGGGAGAGATGTAGGGGTTGGGATGATATCAGGTGGAGGAGGGTGACTGCCCCTAAGGAGCAAGGGGGGATTTGGATCAAGAATGTAGGAGACTTTAATTTGGCCCTTTTGTGTAAATGGCTCTAGAGATTGGGGCTAGGAGATGTGGGGTTTGAGCAAACCTGATCAGGCAGAGGTACTACAACAAGAGGAGGGTTTGGGATTTGGATGATCCATCCAGGTCCCAAATCTCTCCCATTTGGCGTGCCATCTTGACTTGCAGCGATATTCTTGCTGCCGGCGTTTGTGTTAGTCTAGGGACAAGCAACTTGTGCCTGCTCTAGAAGGATAGGTGGTGCGGTGAGCTTCCGCTGGAGGTGTCTTTCCCTAGTCTTTTTGCTATTGCTGTTGATTCGCTGGGGGTCTGAATCTAGTTGGGAAATGGACAAAAGTTTTTATTTTGGAAGGATAGGTGGTGTGGGGACTTTACAGTAAAAGAATCCTTCCCGAAGTTCTTTCTTGTTTCGGTTGCACCCACGGCATCTGTGGCTCATACCTTTAATATATAATTGTCTGGGGGTACATGGGCACCCACCTTCAAGAGGAATTTGACACACGAGGAGATAGATCAGCTAGAGGGTCTTCTATTACTCTCTGATTGTAATCTAGTGGACAACAGGGCAGACAGGTGGCGGTGGAAGAAGGGGGCCTTCTCAATCAGGTCTACATACTTATGCATATCAGACAGGAGATTGCGCCACCGGTTTGCTTCGCAAGTTTGGGCCCCCAAGATCCCGCTGAAGGTGAAGTTTTTGATATGGAGGATATCCCATGGTCCATTGCCTACTTGTGATAAAATTGCCCCTTTCCTCATGGCATACCTACCCTGTGTTGTTTACATGAGGAGGTGGAGAAAGACCTTAACCACCTCCTCACAAGAAGTCTTTTCTCTAGGGAGGTTTGGGTTAAAGATTGACGACATGATCCAACGTACCTTTGGCCCGTTTGAAAGTGTGCAGTTGTTGAACCCCGCAAATTTACAACATTTTTTGATATTTTCAGATAATTTTTCAGAAATTATTAAGTTTATTATGTGATGGCGAGAAACGATATAAAATCATCACTGTCATATAAACGCCTCTGGGATTCTGTTGGATGGAGTTATTTACATAAACCTTACGTGCTTTTATGGATGGGAATTTCATCAAACGTCTTGTGGACAACATAAAACCACATACCCACATTATCCACCAACATCAAACAAATCAATTTGGCTTTCGTAGACCATCCTCGGTGTTCGGGAGAGTGGTCCCTGCACTGCCAACAAGGGCGGACAGCAAGGTAGCGGCGTCGTAAAAGAAAACTAAACAAAAAGACCTCAACGTGCTGCAACCCTGGGCTCCCAGCAATAAAAGATTACTTTAAAGGGACAGATCATGGCTTTTATAGCTCTTTGGGGGCCAACAAACCTGGAGGGACCCCCCTCCTCTGCCTTTCTTCCTCTCTCCCGGTCTTGTGTGGGATCGGGGGCACTTCCCTCCGGTTGCCTAAGCACAGGAGGGAGCCCCCCTCGGGTTGCGCAATATTGGAGGGAAGTCCCTCCGGCTGCTCAACACGAGAAGGGAACCCGTCCGATTGCGCATGCACCGGAGGGACTCCCTCCGGTGCCGGAGGAAGCTCCCTCTAGTTGCACAAGCACCGAAGGGGCTCCCTCTGGATACGCACGGCACCGAAGGGAGTCTCCTCTGGTCTTGCATAGGCGGAGGGATTCTCTCCGGTCCTCTTTCTCTTATACAAAAAAAATAAGAAAAAAGAGAGCAAAAAACCATCAGGGGGGGCTCCCTCCTCCTTACCTCTATCCACCACACAAGCACCAGAGGTGCTCCTTCTAACAATCAATGCACCGAGAAGACCAACTGGAGGGAGGTGTCTCCTCTTCACACCCCAAACTTCTATAAAAGGAGAGATCAGCCAAGGGGGAAGTGGACTTCACTCAACTTGGAAACCAATTCTGGAGATCTCTTTATTTAAACCCCAAAAATGCTGTTAAAATGTTAGAACTGGCTCACTCCCCAAAAACATGTATTTTTCTCAAAATGCTCAAATAATCTCGCTCGGCTCACCACGGCCTGCCAAAATTGTGGGAATAGAAGTACGCGAGCTGGGGATCCATCTGCCAACATCCACTGAAGATTACACATGCCGAGACCACTGATCCGCGATGAAAATGCCACGAAACCCCCGGCGGTTCACTAATGCGCACCTGAGCTTCAACTCGCCACCACGCCTCGATCCTCGACCCTTGACCCGTCCTCATGCTCCTCGCCCCCACACCGTCTCCACCTTGCCCGCCATCACCTCTGTCAACCGCCCGGAGGAGAGGGGAAGAGAAAGAGACGAGAGAGAGCGAGAAAGATAGAATGGGGAGAGAGAGAGGGTGGGGAGGTTTATATAAAAAAATCCAAAAATTTTACAAAATATCAGAAATAGGAAAAATACTCCCCGTGATCCTATAGAAATGCACAATGCTGTGGTAACATCCCGGAGTCGGAGAACATGACGGTTCACCCTACACGAGATTCCGAAGGTCCGATCAGCAAAAACACGCGAAAACTGCTAAACTCGATCCGGGACCCATGAAAAATATCCGAAAAATATCTGAAAAATCTGGGACATTACAAGACTCATCCGGTCAGAGTCATGAACGCGTCCGCAAGGTGATGCGGGATGGACAGCGGACTCGACACCAACTTGATGCGAACCTGGGACCAAGAGACACGAGCTCGTGGACGTCCCTAAGCGAGGGAAGCGTGTGGATGTGCGCGATTGAGAAATCGACAACGAGTCACAGGTATCGACTTTTTTACATGCTCGGATCGAGTCACGGGATGGGTCACACTCACTCACTCTCGCAGCGGTGATTAAAATTGAAACGAGCTAATTGACCTAACACATGCAAGCAGTGGCATATAGAAATATACGAAGTAAGCAAAATGTTGAATGAGGGAGCAGAAACGATACCTCCACGCTCCGGGCGTGAGGAAGATGACCCGGCCAAGACTCGTACTCCCGGTATAAATAATTAACAATAATTACAGCAAGAGTTTTACTACCCGCTCCACGTAGGGAGGTAAAGGACTACAATGGCGACCCGGGAGCATCATGTTCGGGTTGATGGGTGACTTTTTGGGCAGCTTCGGGAGTGGTTGTGGGCAGCAACTTCGAATCTGAAATCTGCAGGCCGATAGGACAGCGTACAATTGCCTCCAAAGGGACGACATCCTCCTGGGATCTTCTAAAGGCGGCGATTGGCTGGGACAATGGCGGGATGTCCCTGGTCGACTCCCAGAAGTGGCGATCACTGAATCTGAGTTGGGATATTTTATTGAGAATTATTTACCAACACCATCCCGCAGTCCTGTCTCAGCACAGATCTGCGCGCTTCCACGAAGAGAATTGTTCCGGCCAGATCCGAAGGCAGATCAGACTGAAACTAGCACCGTTGGAAAGTAGACACGAAGGGATACAACATACATTTTTAAAAGAACCATCCAGTAGTAGAATTTGGAATGAGAAAGTCTGTGGGTTGTAGTTATTTCTGGCTCAAAATTTTAGACAGTCAGGACCTCCTTGATCGCCAGCCAGGGTGGGTGAGACTCCAGGGGAAAAACTAGCCGAGTCCAGCAGAGTATATATATCATCGGTTGCCTTTTCCTTCTCGAACGGGAGAAAGCTCCCGCCATTTCGTTCGTCTACTAGACGGACAGGGCTGGCTTCTATGTTGGCATCCGATAATTGGCGCCGTACCCTGTCATTCGTCTGAGGATGGGATGCTCACGGATTTGTCGAGGTTGCTTCGCCGCTGCTGCTCTTGTGCTGTCGAACGGAGGTAGAAACATGGTGTCTGGCATTGAATGTTCTCTACATACGACATTTATGCCAAACAGAGTATCGGCTGGAGGATGGGATGGCATGAGGTTAAAATGGGGCGGCGAAATAGTGCCCGCGCCGGTTTAAACCCAAGTGCAATTGGCGCGCCGTATTAAGGTTGCTAATGGGCCACTCATACAAATGCTTGAAAATAAAAGACCACTTTGTTAAAACGGCGTGCCCCAAGGGCGCGTCAGATTAAAACCTTGTAAGGGGGTGGCGCCAGTTAAGGCGTTAAAAGGGTGGCCAAGGTACAAGGGCGCGCCGAATAAGGTGGCACTGGTTAAGGGCCTCGTTGCGCCGCTTTAAGGCCTTTTCATGCCATTTTTTGTGCCGAACGGATTCTTTTCGAAGTCACGGCCATTTATTCTACTTGAGGGGCTTCCTTATCGGGTAGCGGACAACCAAGTGAATTCTCATCCTGATCGGGCGAGGCATGAGGTTTATTCGGCCTTTCCGTCTTCAGCTTCCTCTCGAGTCTCGAGACGTGCAAGCCGTATGATCATCATCATCATTTTTTGATGTCCACAAATGCCCCCCACTCGCGGGTGGCGCAAGCGAGGGATGAGTGCGCGGGGCCCGTGAGTGTAGAGTTATTTGAGGAGCTATCATCTTTTTCAGGCTTGCAAGATGCTGGTCCGGTGCTAATTCACGGGAGAGCACTCACTCCTTCAGCGAAGGGATGAGGAAACTGCTCCACCGCATGTGCACGTGGACCAAGAGTCCTTTATTCATCGATCCAGAAGGAGGGTCTGATCCGGAGCCAATCAGGTTTCTTGCTTGTTCATCAATTCAGACAGGGGGGTCCGAGCTGAAGCGAAGGTGTTCTTTTTGTTCATCGACCTGGGCGGAAGGTCCGAGCCGAATCAAGGGAGGTTTCTTTGGCTCATCAGTTTAGACGGAAGGTCCAATCTGAAGCAAAGGAGTTTTTTGTTCATCAACTTGGGCGGAGGGTCCGAGTCGAAGCAAAGGAGCTCTTTTTGTTCATCGACTTGGACGGAAGGTTCGAGCCGAAGCAGGGGAGTTCTTTTGTTCGTCGACTTGGACGGAAGGTCTGAGTCAAAGCAAATGAGTTTTTGTTCATCGACTTGGACGAAAGGTCCAAGCCGAAGCAACGGAGTTCTTTTTGTTCATCGACTTAGATGGAAGGTCCGAGCCAAAGCAAAGGAGATTTCTTTTGTTCATCGACTTGGACAGAAGGTCCAAGCCGAAGGTTAATTTATCGGTGGGACTGGAGACTGCGATATTGGGGGTGTTTATTCATTGGCACGGGGTTAATGCCAAAGCATGGGTTTTTT
>JANBPO010003134.1:0-12273 GCA_024336825.1 Amorphophallus titanum
GTCAAAAATCAGATTTCGAGAAAATTTACATAATTTCCTTTTCTTTTTATTCTTTAACCTCCTCTCTCCTCCCTCACATTTCTCATTTCTCTCCCTTCGTTCTCTCTCCTCTCTTCTCTCCCCCGGGTGTGGAACTGTGGTGGAGCTGGGTGAGGTGGCGATGATGTGGAGCTGACCTGAGGCGTGATGGCGTGAAGATCAGAGTGTGGCATTGGCACGATTCCATTTGTGGATTCAAAGCCGGTGTGGGTTGCTCGTGTGATAGTTTTCGACGAGGAGTGACCATTTCGGTGTGCGAGATCTTCAGTGGAGGTAAGGGGATAGATGCCCTACTCTTTTCCTACGTACCCTCGTGATTTGGAGTCGAGCGGTGTGAGTTGGAGTGGGTTTTCTTTCGTTGGAGTGAAAAACATGTTTTGAGGTGTTGCGCTGAAATTGCCGTTCTAGGTGATGGTTTTTAGTTCAAATGGTAGAAACTAAACCCCCAACTTGTCAGGATTCATTTCCCATCAATTTTACTGGATTTGGTCATGATTTGGGGCCGGTATGACTCTAGTTACCCTCATGAGTGGTTTTGGGTGAATTCATGGGAATCGCCCATTTCTGAGTCATTTCGTGGTTTGTTGGCCCCTTCCGACTTGTGGAAGGTTGGCAGTGTGATTTTGGATGTATCCCCGTCCTTCTGGAGACGATTGGGGTGTGGAATGACATTTTCCACTGATTTTTCTTGGGTTCGACGTATTAACGCGGAGCTCCCAGGGGGTGCGTTTATTAACACGCCATATCGTGCGACCACGTTCAACAAAGAAGATGAAAAGTAGGGGTGTAACACGATAAGGGATGCTATCCTAGTGTTGGATGTGATCCTGAAGAATGCGACCAAGGTGGTGGGCGCGATCTTGGTTAATGCACTTGAGGTCTCAACCGCGTTCGGGTCTTAACGCGCTCAAGGCTATGGCCATGTCTATTAACGCGACCTAGCCCTATGCCACCGTGTCAATGCATTCACGTGCTGTAAGCATTGGACGTGTTCACTTTGCATCGCGACGCTTCCTATGGATGCATTTATCATCGCAATGTAGGCATGCACTGCGTTCATGTCTTCTATTTTTGGGGTATTATGTGAGTTGTCTCGGGCTCCGATGAACCTAGTATTCAATGCGTTGTTGGCATTTGACTCGATGGATGCCTTGGGTATTCCGTGAGAGTCATATTTGTGTGTCGAGGGATCCCGGAAGAGTAGTCTCATCCCGAGCAGTATACGTTGTTTCTTCTGTGTTTGTTGGCTTAACTTCGACCCCTTGGTTAGCCTATTGTACGTGGATGTCGTGGACGTCATGTGAGCGCTGTGACCATGTTATAGGGAGTTCGAATGTGCCATGATATCAAGTAGTATTTTGGTGTATTTCAAGAGTCATTATCGTTTCTGGTCAACCTGGTTGTGATCCAATGGTTGACACGTGACCTCGTGAGTGTATCGATTATCCGGTATGGATCGAGACTCTAATTTAGGATGCATGGAGGTATCATCTTACCTCAATTT
This sequence comes from Amorphophallus titanum, assembly GCA_024336825.1. Classification (NCBI taxonomy): domain Eukaryota; kingdom Viridiplantae; phylum Streptophyta; class Magnoliopsida; order Alismatales; family Araceae; genus Amorphophallus; species Amorphophallus titanum. The sequence continues at coordinate 1,544 of JANBPO010003134.1, forward strand.
GTGTGCTTATCGGGTCTGAGGGCTTTGATGCTCCCTCATGTGCCATATTTATGTGTCATCCGACTCTTTGGAAGAGCTCCATCCAATGGAATATGATGAAAAAGAGGATGGTAAGAGAGAGAAAAATAGAAAGGAGGCATTCTCCAAAGAGTCAAAGAAAAGAAAGAGGTTGATCCAAGGCAAAGAAAGGCACTGGAAGAGGTGGATTGAAGAGGAAGCTTGAAGAGCTACCCCCCGAGGTGGCAAGATGGAAGGTAGAAAGGGGAGGGGAGAAGGAAAGATGAGAACGGGACACGGGGGGGCCACCAGATGCCCCCATTTGTCCTCTCCCACCCTCCTCCAGGGAGAATGATTACGGTGCAGCAGTTTGAAGGTGACACACTTCAGCATGACGAACCCTCTTACTAGCTGTCCACCGGCTGACGAACCCTCTTTCAAGTCGGAGCAGTAGGACTCTCCCTTCTAGTGCCACTTGCCTTGTTGTCCTCTGAAGTGACTTCCATGCTTCACCAAGACTAAAAGCACAACACTTCGCGAAGAGGAAAAACTATAGGGAACAGCCTTAAGTAGTGAAGAGAGGAGGAAACCCCATTTAGAGCCTTTTATAGGCCGAAGGGGAGTAGTTGCCTTAAATGACTTTCCCCTCAAAGAATGGTAAAAGACAGACACCCTTTCCCCAAGGCGGTTACCTCATTTTTCACCAACTCCCACTCTATGGAAATAGGTGAAGAGGCAAGTCATTTAAAGCATGAGAAGATGGATAGGTGCCAGCGCCACGCCAACCAATCGACAAGCAAGATATCAATAGAAAGAATCGCTTCCTTTCCAACAACTACAAGTACAACGACCAAATTGCACCAACGGCAGTAAGGAATAGTCCAGTAGCATTAACTATTACCAAAACTTTCACACGCAAGGAAAGTCTTTACATGACCCCACTAGACAAAAGAAAAGAAAAAAGTAAAAATACATCAGGCCTCGGGACAACTACGAAGCTCAGCAGTTGAAGAACCCTCAGCGCTAGGCGATCTTCCCCCCGCACCCTTGGTGATGGCCGGTCCAGACACTGACCCCACCTGCGTGGAAACTGTCTCGGCTACGCGCCCTCCCAAGACTAGTGGAGCTGGCAATCGCTCGGATGACAGTGTAGTCCCCCAACTATCGCCTTCACTCGATCTCTGAAGGGAAGAATCGGTGGTGTCTTTGTCCGAATTGTAATATTGCCTGGAAGGAAAATCGAGCTCTCCAAGCGCCTGCTCGAAGGCCAGTAAAGTCGCTCGGTGATAGCCTTGAGCGAGCCCCTTCCGCAGGCCCCGATGATAACCAGACTTGTAGTAGGTGAAGGCCGCCTACTAGATCGCCGCTTGGTAACTCTCCGAGCATTTATATTGCTCGATTGCCTTCGATCTTGCCAGCTTTGCCTTCTCCTCAAGCTCAGATGCCTTCCACTCTGTCTCGGACGGCCTCTGCTCGGCCCCGGCTCGCGCGGCCTCAGCCTCCGCCCGTTGCTCCTCAGCCTCTTGAACCCAAGCCTCGAGCCCCTTACGCTCGGCCTTCCAATGCTTGGCGCGTTCAGCCTGCGCCTTCCACTCCTCATCCAGGACCTTGTCCTTCAGTTTGACCATATAGCGGGCCTGCTCCAGCTCCTCGGTTGACTCTCGAGCCTCTTTCTGGCTCGACTCTGCTCGCACCCTGAGCGAGGCCACCTCCCGCCGAAGGACTTCGAGGCCGCGGGACAGATGGTCGATCTTCCGATCCAACGCGCTACAGGTCCAAGCTAGGGACTCCCTCTCTGAGTCAATCCGAGTGAATAGCTCAGCCATCTCAGCTCTCTGCTGAGCCATGATCAACCCACCCTCCATGACTCATTCAAGGAGCACGGAAGGAGGCCCACGTCCAAGACCTCCATGAACTGCCTCTAAGGCCATGAAGTGGCACCTGCGGTACAAGGAGGCCTAGATAGCAAAAGTACCCGTCGCTGGAGGAACGTCCCTCTCTAGAGCAGCTGGGATTGGGGAATCCCCCCCAGGTATTTCTACTCTCAGGGGGCCACTAGTTAGCTTGGGCTGGATCGCTTCCCCTTGCGCCTCCACAGTCTCAGTCAGTTGTGATTGGGCCGCTTCACCTAGCGACCCCTCGACCTCGACCAGCTCAGATCAGGTCTCGTTGTCCTGCACCCCCTCAGCCTCGATAGGCACACTAGCAGCGACCGCCCTCGCCTACTATGCACCCGCCTCAGCCGCGGCCCCTTCGACGATGGCGTCCCCCTCGGGTTCAATGGATGGAAGGGCCAATTAAGTGCCCCCCTCAACTGAGCGAGCCTCCTCCAGCCTTCTCACCCTTTTTCTCTTAACAGTCATGGCCTTCATCGAAGACCGCAACATCTTCTCCATGGGGTCCTTATGCTTGGCCCCGCGACGCTTGGAAGCCCCATCCTGGGCAATCCGCTTGCCCTTGTCCTGGGCACTGGAAGAACTCTTGGGAACCTGAGGTCCGCCGGGAGCAGACACCTCCTCCTTGTCGAGGATCACTACCTCGACCGGTGATGCCTCCTCATCGGCTTCTCACCTCGAATCTGAGCAATGAAAAGTGAGCCGTTAGCATGAAGTTTACTCTTATGACCCAACATTAATGCAAGGGAGCCAGCGCCCTTACTTGGAGGACGCACGTGCTGAGAAGGATACTCCTCGATATTCACCTCGATCATCAAATCGGCGGTGGATTAGTGATTCTCCTGAAGAAGAGCAGCCTTCTTCTCTACCTCTGGGAAAATTACAGCCGACTTCAGAGGAATGTTCGGATGAAAGTTGGGGATCATCGGGAAGTTCCAAGAACCGTTGTCTAGGGCTGCACCCACCCAGAAATATTGGGTCTTCCAGCCCTTGTGAGAAGAGTCTTTGGGGGAGAGGGTCACACAACTCCTTCCCCTCTTTGCCTGGAGATAGAAAAAACCTTTGCCCACATGGGTGTGCTCCATCAACTCGAAAAATGCGTGGAAGAGATCCAGCGAAGGCTTGATCCTGCATGAACGGCAAATAAAAATGAAGGAGAAGATGAAGGTATACGAGTTGGAGACCAACTGGACTGGAGCCAGTCAGTAGAACCGAAGCAACTCAACAGTAAAATAGTGAAGAGGAAGGTGAAACCCGCACTTCCAGGCTAAGAGAAATGAGCAAAAGAGGCCAGAGCGAGTGTCTAGACTAGACTCTTAAGGTTCTGCCAGAGAAAAATGGTACTTCCATGGCAACCCATATCGGCACTCCAACCGCTTCACCTCGTCCTCAGTCAGCTCACTTCGAAGAGGTTCCACCGGCACCGTAAGCACCCTAGAGGACCGCCCAACTTCCGGCACCTCGACTTCGTGATGCTGGTCCACCATGGGACAACCAGAAGAGCTGGAGGAAGAAGAAGAGGACACTGTGCCAGATGACTCAGGAGGAGGCGAAAGTTAGCGAATCGTCACTGCTGTGACCTCTGCGAGTTCCACGAAGGCCACCGCTGCTCTTTGCCCTTTAGGGTTACCCTCGCGGCGCATGAGTCTCTCGTGAACACAAAGACGGTGGAGAAAGCCCTAAACGATGAAAGTTAGAAACAACAGCACGTGCTATGCTTATAAACCCCCCGGGGAAGTTGCGCGGCATTCCAATCTTCAAAAAGAGGGTTCCATATGTCAATTCGTAGGAATTATCATTATGGGCACATCCCTAGGATAGTCGCAGCAAGTGGTCCCTATCAGAGAAAATTCCCACTCGACTCGAACCACTAAAACTGACCCCAAATGCTACTCGACCGAGCTAATATTGGCTCAGGAGTATGAGGGGGACAAGTGGAGAGGGGGATTTCTACTGCCCAAATAAGAGTGCCAAACAAGATCCTAACAGGCCAAACGACGCTCAGTTCCCATAAGTGATATCCCCTCGAGGGCCCACTTAAGCCCAATAACTCACTCGGTTCAAGCACTTCCTGGGTGACCTTCGGGTTCGAAGTCTGAGCGTCAAGACGATCGGGAGGTCCCTTTAAGGCCTTATGTATCCCGCCAGAGCCTCGCACCTATCGCTTGGGGAGACCCCCTAAAGCTAGCGGATCATGCTGGGACCGACTGACAAAAGCTTATCTACTCGACCGTTGCGTGCCTTTTAAGAGCTGGAGATCATGGGGATAATGGCAATTAAGAGCCCACGCACCTTAATGAGCCCACGAAGGAGATGTTACCTCCCCTAAAACTCCTCGCTTCGTAGGGCTTCTATGCCCATAAGTCGCTATAACCTAGGGACCCCTCCGGCCAAAGGTAAGCGCGATTAAGTGATATCAACTCTGAGCTAAAACCACTTCACAACTTAGTGGAGAGGAATCTCGCACCCTCATCTCCTTCCTGCTACTCCTCCCATCAGAGCTCTACTGACTTAGGCATCAGAGGGTTTACCCAGGGGATCCATCCCTGGGCACCTCTAACCCGTTTCCCCTTCTTGCAGTTTCAACATTGTGGTCACCGTCTTCAGCTCAGGCACCGCGCGAGATAACCCCTCTTCAACATGATAGCATGTAAAGTCGGTGCACATTCGCTATGTGACAAATCAAGGTCGGTGCACATTCTTCCTTCAACACTAGAAGGTCGGTGCACATATGAAGACAAGATCTGAGCACGTTGCTGAAGGTCTGTCCAATGGTTCCTTCATCATATCAGGCATGTGCATGTTTACCTTCTGGCAAGATGAAGTCTGTGCTAGTTGATCAAGGTCCAAACATCAAGGTCTGAGCATACTCCAATCAAGATCGGTGCACACTATTCCTAAGCGCCATCTATCCATAGAAGGTCAAAGGAATGTGTCGATCTGCCTCTCCCAGGAGATCGATACCCTTGCTCTTCCAGAGAGCATCATCTAGGCTATCTCACATAGAAGTGTCGACACTTTCCTAACAGGAGGTCGACACCTTTTTTTTTCAGAAAACATTGAGGGTTGTCTCACTAAGAAGTGTCAACACTTTCCTAGCAGGAGGTCGACACCCTTGTTCTTCCAGAAGCATTCAAGCCAATAGTCTGTCAGATCAATGGGTTATCCAGAGAGAGAAAAAGGGTACCGTAAAACATCAAAATTATTGATTTTGGGGTCTGGACCAAGTCCCAAGGTCTGACTTTTTACTATCCATCTTTTCACTCACATGTCTACTTCTTGGACCTATTTCTGTCAGAAATCCATCTACAGAGCACATTATGTCTGCCACTGAGAATGTCATTTCAGTCTGCCACTGGGAGAAGGACACCACACAGTCTGCCACTATCTTGCTGTCAACCAATGGGCTGTCTGACCAGGCAGAATATACAAATAAGAAGACTACATATCTGAGGGGGATTTAATGTGAAGATCTGAAGCTGACTAAAGGAAAATCTGGTCTGCTCTTTCACACTATCGGCCATCGTCCCAACTTTGCACTTAAAGCTGGGCTTAGCCAATGGGAAGACCGCAGCCTACAGTGCACTAAATGTCACGGGATGTGGTCACCTTCCTCTTGTTGATTACTACCATTACACACAGCATTTGCACTAGAAGACTTTCTAGCTCTCACCTCCTAGCGCATGCTTCAAGAGGAGTTTTGGAGGGAAAATTTCTCTGATCCATTGGTCCAAAACAAGACTTTTTTTTGGGGTGCAATATTCCCAAGCTTTTTCAACTGGTGTTTGTATAAATACCAAGCTTCCTCAACTAAAGCTACTGCTGCCGTCCACAAAGTGCCACGCCCTAGACCATCTACCAAGAACATTCCTAAGAAGGGTGAGAGCAGCCCCATCACTTGCTTGACTCAGTCCAGTGCTGTGAGTGAAGAAGAAGAAGAAGAGAGAGTAGCCTTGAGAGAAAAGACAATCTTGTAGTCTACTAGTGATTGAAGAAAGGGATCCTTGGATCTAATCTTGTAGCGGCAATCACTAGCTCCCATGTCTTGATCTATTCCTTTAGCTGGTGTTTACATTGTCACTATTGTTCCGCTACTGGACTTGCAGTATTCCTTTTCTTTTTGTTTCGATTTGTCAATCACCTATTCATCTTGCTCATCTGATCCCCTATATAGGGACCGGGTTCCCCTCTATGGTTTTAGAGGAAGAGAGGATCAGATCCTCTGGGTGGATAGCAAGCTGTTAGTCAGCAGATAGCAAGCTGTGTTGCTCAGCTGTGTAAGCAAGCTGTGTTGCTCAATGGATTAAGCTGTGTGTCAACTGGAAAGCCTCACTAGGTTTGGTGAGGGGTGGATGTAGGTTGTGGGTTAACAACTGAACCACCTTAAAATCCTTATGTTGTGGGTTGTATACCTTGTGGGCTTGATCCATATCCTCTATCCCTCTTTCATAGGTTCATGTGCTACTTATATTATTTATTCTCTCTGCATACTCAAGAGTTCGACTTGCACAAATTGTTTCATCTTGATCCTCTTGCTATCGTAGCTATCGTATATTTTCTAAGGTGTCTGCAGCACCCTTGCTCACAGCAACTTGGAAGCATCCTCCAAGCAAAGGGTTTATCACCTTGTGTGAGCAGCTTTCTCCCCTGTGTCCTTAACTACATTAGCTCCTTAGGTTGCCTGCTGCACCCTTGCAAACAGGGACCAAGGTGAAAGCTTTGCCAAGGGAATTTGCCTTGCTGCACACTCATGCACCCTAGCTGATCATCACAGCTCTCACACCTTAGCTAGTCATTTCACACTTAGCTATTCTATTTCAAGATCTCTATGGGTCATTGTATAACATCTCATTTGGATCTTAGTTGCTAGTGATGTAGTGTCGACCTCTTCCTAGAGGAGAGTCGACCTATCTGGATTGGGCATCCGATTTTAACAGTCTTTCTTGTGCCATTCCTATCTTTTCCATTGCGCCATGTGCCTTAGTGTTTCATTGGTTTAAAGGAGTGGTTAATGCTCAATTTCTCCCATAGAGTTTGAATCGGCCATAGTTTATCACTGGATCTATTCAACCCCCCCTTCTACATCCGGTTGCACCACTCACGACTTAAATCGTGGCACCAGTTCATACCAACACTTGATATCTTAGCCACACTGCAATTGGTACCAGAGCGTACCATTGGATACAACAATTGGTATCATTGCATACCATTATTTCTAACAACGTCCCCTTTGTGGGCTCGTTAAGGCACGAGGGCTCTTAATCACCATTGTCCCCACGATTCCCAGCTCGTAAAGGGCATGCAACGGTCGCTTAGGTAAGCCTTCGTCAGTAGGTCCAAGCATATGGTGCTGGCTTTAGGGGGTTCCCCCGAGCGATCGGTGCAAGGCTCTGGAGGGATGCATAGGCCCTCGAAGGGACCTCCCGATCGACCAGAGGCTCAGACTTTCGAACCCGAAGGTCACCTAGGAAGCGCTTAATCTGAGTGATTTATTAGACTTAGTGGGCCTCGAAAGGGCTATCACTCATAAGAGCTGGGCCTCGTTTGGTCGGTGGGACCTCGTTTGGCCATTCCTTCCCGATTATTTAAGTTTAAAACCTCTATCAGAGGGATCTAAGAGTTGCCTAATATGTGATGATAATGTAGGTATATGCAGGTGTATATAAATAAAAAATGGTGGAAGAGCAAAAGCAAACCAGGAGGTAGCCAAACTCTTGGCCGCCCAAAAGCAGAGGCAGTCTGATCGATGGCCGCCCACCTTTTGGATGGATGTGAGGCGCATGGGGAGGTTGAGATGCCTTTCCGTTCAGCTCTTCCTTCTTAACAGAAGCTTTCCAAAGATTTACCTACCATGGTACTTTTCCTTGCGAAAATGCCCGAAAACTTTTCTCAGAGAGCTCTCCCCCTGAACTCTTTTTCCACCTCTCCCCCCGTTCCAACCTCTCTTCTCCCCGAAGTTTTGTTGCTGGGGCCCCCTTCTAGGGGCTTCCAGCTTCGTGCACAAGGACGTGGGTGATGAGTCCTGGGGATGGAGGTCGAATGAGGCTCGTACGAGGTGTGAGAAGTGGATGTGGGACATGATCTTTTGACCAATGGTTGAAGGAATGCGGTCAGACCACTGGCCATTCACAAGTTGAAGGTAGCCAGAGGTCTGGCCATTTACCAGACTTGGGTGGCCAAAGTCTTGGCTGCCTAGGCAATCAAGGTGGCCATCACCCTGGCCACCCAGCCTATGGGCTTCTCAATGCCCAATTCTTTGATTAGGGCCCAATGGTGTGTAGTGGGTTGGACTTAAAGCTCAAAACGTCGATTAATCTGAGTAAAATAACAACGTCACTAATATGATGGTCTAACTAGGGATCCGTGAGATGTCCTCAATTAGGCATCTACAAATGCCTCTTCGGAACCCCCGTCTTGCAAGGGAGCCCAGCAGACTGATAAATAGGTGTTTCGGTAAAGAAACAAGCCCAATTGGGACATCTCGCTTAAGGGGATTCTTGAGTGGAATTGAGTTTTACATAAGAACGGATAAGTATAATGCGATAAGGTAGGTCATGCAAAAGGGAGGAGAGAAAGATAATCTAAGAGGGTTTGTATCAGTAGTCCATGGGACCCCCTGGCAAGTGCACATGAGACTTGAGCGCACTCTGGGATGCATCGCAATCCGGCCTAAGGAGATATAAGACACCTAAAACAAGATTAAGTAAACAAATCAAGATAGGAAAAAATGACATTTGAATCTCAAAATACTTATGACGATCATACACAAAACACACTTTTGACCTGTCGAATCAGAGTGGAATAATGTAGACACATTGATACGAGTTCAACAGAATCGAGAAATGTGAATAATTGGTGCGGGGAAGAGAAACCATGGGGAGGTCAAAAGTACTCGTGTTGCGTCCTTGATTTGGCTTACACAACACCCGAGTGACATGCATGCATTTTTTTGTTGTTTTTTGTGTCATAGCTAAAAGGACCTACATGATGCACGCTGGGTTTAAAAGAAAAAAAACTATCTAACGCTTAACCACAAGATTTATTTGCCTGTCTCTGGGATTATTCGGTCAAGAGTTCTAAGAGTGGAGTGGTGCTAGCAGAAATGTGCACGGTCAAGATCCAGAGGGGGGGGGGTGAATGGATCTATCCCAATTTTTGCACGCACAGTAGAAATTAGGAACTGTGGAATACTAAAGTCTACTGTGAGCAAATGTTTTATGTGATTACACCAAATGAAATGATCATACAACTCAGTATGGTACCTAGCGGAGGTTTGATTCAAGAATCTCCTCACGCAAGGGTAAGTTTTCCAGATAGGCGTAACTTATCCTTCTGAGTCAGCCTTTTTACATACCACTGAGTTGTCGAACGTGGGTGAATAGATCCCCTCTTTAAAAGTTTACTCCGATTAAAACTTAGCCAAATCACAAGTGAACTGAACAGAAGATAACCAACAGACAGTACTGATTACTATGCTCATCCGAAAATGATCTAAAGCAGACATGCAGACTGAGACTCTTCTAATCACTCAGACAAACACTTCTCATGTATAAGCTACTTCAAAGAAGAATAGATATCTAGCGTATCGTGCTCAAACAAACATCTAACGCAACCTGTGAAGGAGATAGAAGATATGGAGTTGGATAATCACACAATCATAGACCACAGTGCACTGAGATTTTTAAGTGGCTCAGTTTGCACCAAGCTAACCTACATCCACCCCACACTCAAATCTGAGTGTGGCTTCCGCTAATACACAACTTAACAGATGATCCACAGCTTCGGTGATGAATCCCTACAACTATTGATCCACAGATTTGGGGAATAAATTCCAGACCGTTAAGCCTCACAGCTTGCTTAACTGAGGAACAGATCCTCACAGTTGAGCAGCACAGCTTGCTGTTCGAGGTGAAATTCCTCGTCACTATCTCATGGCTTGATTTGAGGAATCTCTTCTCACCGCTGAGCAATACAACTTGTTGACCAGAGGAAATAGTCCTCTACAATGCTGAGCAACACAGCTTGCTATAACAACAAAGATGAAAATAGAAAAACTCAAAGACAGAAACAAAAAAGATATAGCTCTCGCAGGAGCAAAATAGTTTTGGATCTGATCCAAGAACTGAAGAACACTGATCTTCAGTGAGACCGGTTGCTTGAACATGATCTCTCTCTTCTCCTTTATTTTCTCTCTTCTTCCTCTCAGACCTCTTCTCAACTTTCGATACTCTATTTTTCTCTAACTCTCTCCTTCTTCTTCCTCCAGTGAGCTCTCTCTCAAACTCTAACTCTGACTTTTCTCACGAACTCTCCTGCTCTAATGCTCTTCTACTCTCTTGCTCTCTTCTTGCTCTTTTCTGATTTGCTTCTTTGGTATATTGAACTTGAGCACTTGACTTCCTTTTATACAATCGAGTGTGAACCTGTGGTCCCCATGAGATTTTGATTTGGGTGCGTGGAAAGCACATTCCTGCCCAATGATTTTATCCAAAAAGCACACTGCTAGAGTCCACGTGTCTAGTGCTAAAAGTAAGCTACTCCACATGGCGGGAGATTCTTGTTAGAGATCTCCAAGGTATTTGGAAGACATCTCGGATCACGTGCCCCCAAACAGTTTCACTTTCAATTCACGTGACAGTTAGGAATGTTGCCCCCAGTTACTAAATCGGATAGCTCTTTATGCAATTAAGGTGTTTGATCATGAATCTGGGTAATTCCTTGATGACCGTGTTTCTCCTATCAAAAGAAATATAAAGATTCATTAAACTCATCATCATGTGACTTATCAAGCAATCAATAGATATCTAAAAATGCAGCCTCAGATATTTTATAAGAGCA
>JANBPO010003146.1:0-10433 GCA_024336825.1 Amorphophallus titanum
GAGTAGCTGAGGAGGAGCTGGACCGCCGGCGCGAGCGTCTTGGCGCATCAGTCCGCGAAGTCGGGCGCGACCGATCACTCGGCGGGATGCCAACAAAGTGGGCGTGAGCAGCTTGGATGTCGTCGATGAACGTCATCGGCTCGAGCCCTGGGACGGAGAGAACCTGAATGATCGGCCGAAAACCAACTCCACTGTCGGCAGGAGGAGGGTGCAGCCCCAAGGGAGGGACCAATGGCCGAGTGGTCGTGACACGAGGTGGAGGCGGTCCCGGCGACTCCCGGTTGATCTTCTTCTTCAAGGCTTGAGCAAATGAGAGGCGGGGGGAAGACCCCGTAGCAGACGGAGAAACCTCGACAGAGCCCGGCGGGCTCGCAGCACCCGAACCCGGAGACCAAGAGGTTGCCTCCGGGTTGAGTCGAGCACTCGTGGCCGTGGGGGCCGGTGCCACCGCAACGCCTGGCAGCCCCTCCTCCATGGTCGAAGGGGGGGCCGGGCCCGGCATGGGGGAGGCAGGCGCACAGGAGCCCGATACCGCAGCTATGCCGGAGGGAGGGATCGGAAGAAGGGGCGCCTGCACAGTCCGCCCCTCGGCCGCCGAAGTGAGACCAGGTGCAGCCTGGGGGCCAACAGCCACCGGTGTAGGGGCAGCATCTGGAGCGCGCAGGCCTAACACCACGCGGTGGCCAGCCAAGCGCGGTTGGCAAAGCTGAGCTGGGCCGACGGGGACCGCCGGAGCCGACGGGGCTGGCGGTGCAGGTTTCCCAGCCGACGGGGCTGACACTGCGGACGGTGGAAGAGGATGCGACCTCGCGGTAAGGCCGCAAGGCACCGGGGCAGCCAGCAGCGCGGGCGAGAGCTCCACAGGAGGACTGGGAGCTGCAACGAACTGCGGTGGGACCTTGTCGGAGGCGGCGAGCGAAGCAGGAACAGGAAGGCTCAGCGACGTTGGAGGAGGAAGCGACCTCGCGGTCAGACCGCAAGGCACAGGGGCAGCCGGCAACGCGGGCGTGAGCTCCACAGGGGGACTGGGAACTGCAGCGGACTGCGGTGGGACCTTTGCGGTGGCGGCGAGCGTAGCAGTAACAGGTAGGCTCGGCTGGAAGTCCCGCGGCGAAGCAGGCGGGGAAGGAGCCGCTTCCCACGATGGAGCCTGTTGGAGCGTTGAGACTGGAATGGAGGTCGGAGGAGTTGCAGCGTGCATGGTGGAGCTGGCAGGCGCGTCCACGGGACGCCAAACCGGGATGCGGTCAGGGGCAGGGCTATGCACGGTGGCAGCGCCTAGCAAGGAAGGGCCGGCGACAGGACGCGACGCCACCGCCACGGCTGGAAATGAGCCCGGAGCCGGCAGCGTCACGGGACCGTGACGAGGGGTCCTGCTCGGGGCTGCGGCTGCAGGGGGAGCGGCAGGGCGAGACCTGCTCCCAGGGGCGCCGGCCGCCGACACCTTCGCAGATGGAGGAGGCGGGGGCTGCTTCTTGCAGTCACCAAGGAGGTGACCCAGGCGGCGACAGTTGGAACAGAAGGTGGGGGGGTCTGGGAAGACCACCGGCTGCCAGAACCCGCCACCGCCGATGCCGACCCACACACGGTGGGGGAGCTTCGTGTTTATTTTACATTGGGCGGAGCCCGAACATCTTTGTTTCTACTACCGAAGAGAGAGTCAGGGACCCTGGACACCGCGCCGTCGGGAGGGCTTAGTCCATGCAACAGCGATAGGGCAACAGCAACAGAATGGGGACAACTGGGGGTAGAGAGACTGGTTCCGGTGAGGAGGGGGATCCTTTCCCCAACTGGATTACATGACCTGTATGCCATGAAAGGCATTTATATGGGGGCGTAAGAGCCTGATTACAAGTGATTGCAAGCCGCGGGACAATTTCGTCATTTGTGACGGTCCCCGGGTCATTGCGTTATTATGTGGGTGGTTCTGTATCCGTACATAGTGCCCATCAGAGGACCTATGACTTAGCAGGGTGCCGCCCGAGGGGCGTCACAATGTCTTCCTGTCATGAGATAGTGTCGAGGTCAGGAAAGTAGGGGTGCCGTAGGCACCATTGTGCTGGAGCAGTAGGGCGTCACCAAGGCTGAGGTGATCGAATGACATAGGCGCCACTTGTCGCGGGAGCGGTCGGGCACTGTTGAGACTTGAGTGGTTGAACGGCGTGAGCATCGCCATGACTGGAGCGACCAAAAGCCATTGAGCTCAAGATTGTCGGGTGCCTGGGCCCCGGTGAGATTGGAGTTGTTGAGCGATCGGGCGTTGTGGATCCCGATGTGATTGTTATAGTTGGAAGTCGGGCACCGGGGGTGCCGCTGTGACTGAAGCAGCTGAGTAGTCGAGCGCAACGGGCCCTAATGTGGTTGGAAGTCAGGTGCCAGGGGCACCATTGTGACTGAGGTTGTTGAGTGGTCGGGTGCTGGGGGCCCCGATATGGCTGGAGTGGTTGATAGTCCGGTGTCGGGGGCACTGTTGTGACTGGAGTGGCTGGTAGTCAGGTGCCGGGGGCACCGTAGTAACTGGAGTGGCTGGCAGTCAGGTGTCGGGGGCACCGTTGTGACTGTAGTTGATGACAATAGGGTGTCGGGGGCACCGTTGTGACTGGAGTGGCTGGCAGTCAGGTGCCGGGGGCACCGTTATGACTACAGTTGATGACAGTCGGGTGCCGGGGGCACCGTTGTGACTGTAGTTGATGACAGTCGGGTGATGGGGGCACCGTTGTAACTGTAGTGGCTGGCAGTTGGGTGCCGGGGGCACCGTTGTGACTGGAGTGGCTGGCAGTCGGGTGCCGGGGGCACCGTTGTGGCTGTAGTTGATGACAGTCAGGTGCTGAGGGCACTGTTGTGACTGTAGTGGCTGGCAGTCAGGTGCCAGGGGCACCGTTGTGACTGGAGTGGCTGGCAGTCGGGTGCCGGGGGCACCGTTGTGACTGGGGTATTGAGTGATCAGGTGCCGCGGGCCCCGATGTGACCAGGTGGCTGGCAGTCGGGTGCCGGGGGCACCGTTGTGACTGGAGTGGCTAGCGGTCAGGTGCCAGGGGCACCGTTGTGACCGAGGTATTGAGTGATCGGGTGCCATAGGCCCCGATGTGACTAGAGTGTGATGTGACACGAACAAGGGGGTATGCAGCAATTAGCCAAAGGCCCTCGGACCTATTCCGCAAGCATATCGCGCAAGAGTGGAGAAACACGAAGAAGCCGAACCAATATTTTTTAAGAAAAAATGTGCTTTTGCCTCGTATAAACCTCCCCAGGGGGGTTTACCCTAAACCCCCCCTCTCATAAAAAAATATTGTTTATTATTCTTGAAGGGGGTTTATGCAGACTTGCTCACCCCCTCCATTCAAGTCCACGTAAACCCCCTCAACCCTTCAACTTCTCCTATAAAGCCCCCTTAGAAGCTTAAGGGGCATATACAAGCATGGATACAAGGACTGACAGGCGCTCAAGGACTCAAGCCTCAAGGCTTCCAAAAAAGATGTGAGGAGCGTAGCATGTTAGGTGGATTGTTGATCAGCTCATCTATGCCAAGGGTATGTTGAACGTACTCCACTCACTTGGCATCTGGCCATTTCACTCAAGTCCATTCCTTCGCGTATAAGACATTATGATAACAGCGAACACACCCGCACATTGAGTTCACTCGCATATGGCATGTTATGATAATAATGCACATGCCATAATGTCAGATTTACTCTTGCCATGGGACCACGTGCCCACCGCTTGTCCTGAGCTGGCCACCGATGGTCCCGACTATTGACTCAAGTTAGCCGGACCCTAGCCCAGAAGTAGTATTCCCAGGACCGGCTCCAACTCTCCAGCATGAAGACACTCACCTTTCAGGACCCGTACATGACTACTCATCTCGAGCCGCGTCTGGCCTCCCTCAGACACCAACCAGCATCCACCGCTGCCATCCAGTCTAGCCCTCCCTCAGTAATTAGGGCATGCCCTTTGCTCCTTATGGAGAGCCTCTGTAAAAATACACAGATATCCACTTTATCCTACATTGACCCAAGGACCGACCCACGTGTTGGAATTGTCCCGTGGCTTACACCAGATATATTTAGGCCTTTTAGGCCCACCTGTAAAGTCTGTATGGCATCCATAAAGAAAGAAACCAGTTGTCTATGCATACCCAGACCCAGCTCTCAATTTTACATCTGCCTCAGCCAATAAGTGACTAGTCTGCTGGACTCTAGTTGACTAACCCCTCCAGTTAAGGCACCCTTCCAGTTAAGTGTGATGGTCGCCCTATAGTTGCAGAGTATGCTCTGTCCTCTATCCATGGCTTCAGAAATATCAAAGCTCTCCTTCAGCATAGAACAAAGGTGTTTGGATTCAATCCGATGTAAAATAAACGTCAGCTACTTGTGGTCGGTGGGGAAAGACGTCTCGTACATGAATCCCCATAATCGCATGCACACTCGTACCTGTGGAACTACCCTTCTCTCCACGTGTTGTTCGATACCCTCGTGCCCATGTGCTGCGTCCTAGTGTCACTTCCCCAGTTGACACTTGGTTCCAAAGGTGATTGTTAAGAGATCGACTAGCACGCTCGCACCCTGCCCAGTTACTCAATCACCCAGTTACCTTGGTTTCATTCACCCAAAATGAGCAACCACTCTGTTTTCACATGCCACTGTCATTATTCATTCACTCCCGAAAACCTCTCGTGCAAGTTAAACCTTGACTCTCCATAAAAGGCGAGTGTATGGTACTACCACGAGAAACATAAGGCTAAAAGAGGAGAATACCTCTGATATAACATAAACTCCCCTATTTTCCTTCATTACTTTATTCCCTTTCTCGTCGCGGTCACCGATATATATTTCCTGACATTTTCTTGCGTCGACGAAAAACAAAGTTTGCACGCCCGGTGGGACGTCTCCCTCCTTTCTTCTTTTTGTTGAAGAGAAGCCTATGCCAGCCCTGAAGCCATGGTGACCTTTTCCTATCCTTGCAGGAGAGGTAGAGGAGGGACATATTCCCCTGCAGCTTTCAACTCATGTTCCAACAGCTAGATCGTGTCCGGTGATGACCTTCGATCGTCACTCTCTAGCAACCGACAGTCCAGTAGCTATGGCAACTGTCACATATGGCCCCATTATCATTGCCACCCATGCACGGGTGGGCTACTTGGCGACGCCGATAGCTTTCAGTGACTTTGCCCCCGTCATCGGATCACCCTACTTTTTGGGCGTGGTCCCTGTGGCTGTCTAGCGGCCAATCCTAGTTCCTGTTTTGGCTCGTGCGGATGACTCGCCGTGTGCATCTCCAACACCAGTGGCCCGCCTGAGTACCAAACTTAGGGCCTCCACTATCGGCCCCCGCAGGGGTCCCAGATCATAGCTTCCCTGGGCAAGCGTCAACTCCCGGGTCTAGCTTCGGCTGATCTCTAGCATGGGCCTCGCGCCCTGGACTTTGGCTACTATCTCAGTCACTCGGGCTTCCAACCCTAAGCCCCAGTTGAGTCTACACTTGACACGGGCTCCTTGCCCCAAGTCCATGGCTCCTTAGCACCTTACTCGAGTTTCCAACCCCGAGCCCCAACCATGCCTGCACCCGACACGAGCTCCTTGCCCCGAGTTGACAGCTCCTTAGCACCTTATTCGGGTTTCCATCCCCAAGTCCATTTCCAACCTTGAGCCCCAGCCAAGCCAGCACCCAACACATGGCTCCTTGCCCTGGGTCAACGGCTCCTCAACACCTTACTTGGGTTTCCAACCCCAAGCCCCAGCCAAGCCTATACCCGACACGGGCTCCTTGCCTCGGGTCCACGGCTCCTCAGCACCTTACTCCTATTTCTAGCCCGGAGTCCCAGTCAAGCCTGCACCTGATACGGGCTCCCTACCTCGGGTTCAAGCCTCCTCATTGCTTCACTCGGGTTGATAAGTATGGATGAACTAATGATCTAGAGGAGGGGTGAATAGATCTACCCCAATTTTAATTCTACAGTAGTAAATAAAAATACGGAATGAGAATTCTGCTGTGAAACAAGCTATAAACTAGATCCAAGACAAATGACTTGAAGATTAATGCAGAAGAATGATCAAAATCAGAGTACTCATGATGTGATTAAGATCTACAAGCAATCATTCGCATAGATACCTCAGCTTGGTACTTAGGCGGAGGTTCGATTCATAAATCTCCTCATGCAAGAGGCAGTTTTCCAGATAGGTGTAATCTATCCTTCCGACTGTGACTTTTGATATACCACTGAGATGTCGATCGATAGGAGATATACGATAGAGAAACTACTGAATAGATCAATACAAGCCATGGAATCACACACACAAGATGAAGCAATTTTATGGTGGTTCGATCTCAATCTTGAGATCTACATCCACCCCTCACTCAATCGAGTGAGGCTTCCATTGAACACACAACTTAGAACCGCTGAAATCATAGCTTACAAATGGCTGAGCTTCACAGCTTGCTATCCGAGGAAGATTCCTCGCCGCTGCCTCACAGCTTGGACCGCTGATTACACAGCTTACAAATGTTCAAGAGCAAACCAAGAAAAATGAGGAAAATAACAAAGATAGAATGACAAATATAACTCTCATTCGAGCAATTGACTCTAGATCTGAACTAGATGTCGAGACCAACACAGCTTCTTCTCACACACACTCTCTTCTCTTAGACTTCTTCTACTTCTTTCGATACTCTATTCTCTCTCTCTCTATTCTACACAGAACACTCTCTCTCAGACTCTTCTCAGCTTCAGAAACTCTCACGCTTAGGTTTTCAGTGGCTCTTCTACTAATTCTGTCTCTTTCTTTTTTCTCTCTACTGCCACTTGTGCTCTCTATTTATCCCTGTGAACGTGAGTCTTGCGGTCCCCACAAGATTCCAATTGGGCACGTGGAAGGAACGCTCCCGCCCAAAGCTTTTTTAAAGAATCAGTTCGAATGATCCACATGTTAGGTGCAGAAGAAAAGGTTATTCCACGTGGCAGAAGATTCTGTTTGGCTCCCATCCTTGGATCACATGCCAGTCAAGGTCACTTTCGATCCACGTGACTTTCCTACTTCTTCAAGTTGATATGCTACCTTTGAACTTAATTAGTAGCAAGAGTGCCTTGTACTTAGAAGATTTTGAGTGAAGTTAACTTGGCAGGGTTGGTTCTGAATTTTGCAATGAAGATGTTTGAATCATTTCTTAAGTCACTCTGATTTTTCCACTATGATGTTCCTGTCAAAACAAAAATAAAGATTCACCATAGAACTCAAGCATTGCCCTTTTAATTCCCATGTGCTTCAACTCTCTGATGGCCTCAGCCGCCCCAGTCCTGCAGGTATCCGTACGTGAGGCTGAAGACTCCGACGAGTGAACCGCCGGAGAAGACGTACCCAACAGTGGCTCCGTTCTTAGCCTCCTTCCCTACATGATCATCTGGAACTGCAAATCGATTAAACGACTCAGCATTATATTATAATCCACAGCTAGCTAGCTGGCTGCGTGGAGCGGAGACCTGCACTACCGCAAGAATGATACGGAAATTTACGCAAATTAATTAAGGGCTGCATCAGATAGAAATTTTTATAACAGACGTATTTGATTCTTTTTTACGTACCTGCGGCACACCCGGCTCTTGCTGCAAGTCTTCGGTTCCCGGCATGGAAGGACTTGCCATCGATCTCTCCATGAATCCCTTCACCAGGATAAACGTGGAACTCCGTCACATTCTCCGGTTTCGGCTCCATCGAAGCGAGAGCCGGGCACACTCCACCAAGGCAGAAGCCATGGGGTGACTGGACTTACTCTCGACACTAGATACCCTGCATGTGATACATATATACATGCATACATATACCTAGCAGCGCCAAGTTAACGTACATGAGTACGTAATAGTTCCATATATACAGTCGCGCGCCATCAAATTAAACATCCAATATATGTTTAGGCTAACCGTCTTGAGTGTTCTTAATTAATTACCAGTAGAGACGGGACTCGAAGCTGACATCGGCCGTCGCAACCGGCTTGAACTCCATGACCGTGAACTTGCCTCTCGTAATGGTGCCCGTTTGGTCGAAGGCCATGACCTTGGTCCTCGCAAGTGCCTCGAGGAAATCTGCGCCCTTTACCAGGATTCCCGTCTTCGCAGCAGTGGTGAGGGCACAGAACGTGGCCACCGGCGTGGAGAGGACCAGAGCGCACGGGCAGGCGCTCACCAGAAGGACCAGGGCGAGGCGGATCCAGTGCTTCACGCTATGAACCTTCGTTGCCAGAGGAACGAGGGCGAGGAGGGCCGATGTCAACACCAGAGCTAAAACATATATATATGATCAACCGATCGATAAAATTAAATCCAAGTGAATTACAGATATATATCTGACACGTATATATGTATATATGTATAGACTAATGGGCATGCATTTGGCACTAATAAGTACACTTTTCTTGTTTACATATTTACAAGTTCCTGTTTAATACGTTATCAAACATTCTCAAATATTTATTTACTTAATGGAAAAGTTTTTTTCCGCAGTTAATTGTTGCAAAGGATCTGCGTGATTCTCAGGTTCAAAGGTTCCACCATGGAAAGTAATTAAGTATTCTTCGCTCTACTACAAGTCTCGCAATCTGCAAAGAATTTATATGCACACATACAATCTGATCACGAATTCATAGATTGAAAGATCTCCACTCTCGTACTGTGCAATTGAGGAGTGGATTTAGTGAGAGATCGAGCCACATGTTCATTGGCAAATGGCCTATATATAATTAATATACAAGTTAATTACCATACACGGCCACTGGGTGATATTTCTTCCTAGGAATTTCTCGGATCTCCCACCTCTAAAAAGAGATATAGGGAAGGGAGTGTATATTACCTTTTCCAGGACTTCTTTCTTCAGATTTTGTTTACATATCTGCATTGCGTCCTCTAGATGCGGAGGGCGCCGGCATCTCATACTAAGATCCCTCCATCTCTTGATATATTCTACAGCAGCTTCATCATCTTTTTGCTTGGTTGCTAATAGCTCAGCCATGGTCACCTCAGCCTCGGCGACATGGAATCTTTCTGAGAATTTTCATTGCATATCTGGCCAGTCGTCAATAGATCCAGCTGGCAAGCCGGAATACCATTCAAAGGCAGGTCCTGTTAGAGAAGACCCAAAGAACTTCAATAAGTATGACTCATCTATCGCCAAGTCGCCCATGACTGTCACATAATGTGCAATGCGTTCTTTCGGGGAGCCTTGTCCACTGAATTTGTCAAATTTAGGCAATTTGTTGATGCCGAGTGGCAATCTTTTAGTAGCATGGTAGGCTAGATATGGCACTTCATATATGTCAAACGGGGCATAATCAACATCACCCCTTTTTGCTAGCCTTTCTTCGATCATTTTCTCCACCATTGATTTATTCACCGTGACTGGCACCGCTGATTCAGGGCAGAGGTGGGTGGGATGCATTACTTGCATGGTTGGAGTTGCAATATGAGACAGCAAAGGCTCTGACAGGGGAGCCTGTCGCTGCATTTGAAGAGGCTTTAGCTGTGCTGGCTGGAGCGACTGGGAATAATTCTGGGAAGCAACCTAACTCTGATCATCAGTTTGCAGAATGACCTATGAAAGAGCACCCGTGGGGTTGGAACCTCCCCGTGACGGCTCGGCTCGTGCCCCCGGTTGCTCGGGCGCCAAAACATGCCTAGACCTTTCTTTTAATTATTTCTTCAGTAGCTCCACCTCCTGCTGATATCTTTGCAAGGTCATTAGGACAGCGAGATCTATAGCTATTTTGTTACTGATGTCCTCAAGTGTTTCACTAAAGGCACATCTAGATAGGGATACCCCTTCTTCTTCAGATGCCATTGTTTTGGTATTGAGAGGAGTGCTCTCTTCCTCAGCAGTCTGCCTGCCCTTAGTGACTTGCAGTAACTCAGCCTCAGTTTGGCCTCGTCTTGTCACTGGGTCTTCCCTTTCGGCAACCTTGGCCAATTCTTCTTGTTCATTTAGCAGGGCACCATGTCCTCTCATCACTCCTACCATATTACAGGTGAGGATTTACATTCTTCCACTGTGTTTTTTGATTCCTTTTCGGGCTTGACTTAGGAGAGTCGGCCCTTCATTTGTTGAAATTTTTTTCATTTCTTCTTTCTGTGAAGGCCTTTCAAAGCTTCCAGCCCCAGCTCGCTTTTTCTTTTCGTTCACTCCCATGGGTGACATCTTGTCTTTCCCTTCTCCCTCATCGGCCCTGACGGCACAGAGTGACCTTTGTCGGCCCATGATAGGACTTCTAAGGCTACATAAATATTTTTGGACCCTCTTAATCATATCTTCTTGGCTGTGCTTTAAAGAGATAGTAGGAGGCAACATCCAGTCCCGGGCAGATGGCATGTATGATAGTCGTGTCAGTTTAGCAGCTTGATTGGAATCCCTTGAGTATTTGGAAATATCAGCCTGCCTTGCACAGACCCTAGTAGT
>JANBPO010003147.1:0-23241 GCA_024336825.1 Amorphophallus titanum
TAACGCACCCATCTTTGTGTGTTATACTAGTATAATGTGCCTATTGTGGTCCATTATTTTTTGTTTTGTTCGTGTTTTGGTCTGTTGAGCATAACGCACTTGTTCTGGTGTGTTATGTTGATATAACGCCCTTAGCATGGTGCGTTATGTCGTCTGTTTGTGGTTTCAGGTTCGGTTGGCATAACGCCCCTCCCTTAGTGCGTTATGTTGAAATAACGCCCCTATGCTGGTGCGTTATATCACTTGCATGTGGTTTCAGGTCTGATTGGCATAACGCCCCTCCCTTGGTACATTATGTGGGTATAACGCCCCTATGCTAGTGCGTTATAGTCATGTTTGCCGTGACGACCGTTGGTTGATTCTGTGATGTGTGTCTGTCTATCTTAGGTCCTTGTTCAGGGCGGTGTCTATCTGTCGGTGGTTGTCTGGATTGGTCGGTTTAAGTGACTAGCTGTGGTCTTTTCCTAGACTACGACAGTACCCTAACGACTCAATCTAGAAGCTTCCATTGTCCTTGTCTCTAGTTGTGTAGCGGTTGTGCCTTGACTATCGGTTTCATCTAGCAGTCAAGTGATGGTTTGCTCTGCCCAGAGTGTTGTCGTTGTCCACCGCTCCACTTTCTGTTTGTCTTGGCTTGATCTCGTGATTTGCCCATGACCTGTAGGTGTCTGTTGACATCCTATGAGGGCAGTAACCATGATGGGACGGCTAGGAGTGCTTGTGCATGCAGTGTATGTGTGTCTGTGTGTATCGGTGTCGTGTCTGGTTCCGGTCAACTCAGGGTCACCCAGTAGTTGACAGGTAGTCTTGTCTGTGTCTTAGTGGCCTTGTCCAATTCGAGACATTGGTTCTGGATGCCTCAAGGTGCCATTTTACCTTGATTTATGTGTCCAGGTGTGCTAAGGATTCTTAGTGACCCCTCAGGTCTCCGTGTTTTGGTTCTCGTAGAGCATTATTTTCCTTGGCTTAGGATTAAACTGATTGGCGGCTTTGTTCCGCTGTGTGTGACGATCCTGAATCAGAGTCGTAGGACTCAGGGACCGTTGTAGTTGTAGGTCTAGTTTACCTTGCCCTGAGTGGTCGGCAGTTTCCTATACTGTCGTGGTGCTCGTAGTACGGCCTGTCTATACTCTGACACTTGTGTTTCAGTGTCTTCAGATTTTGTGGCTCCTCTTTGGTTGGTGCTTTACGGCACGCTTTGGCGTGACGACTCTTATAGCAGGACACTTTTCCCGAGACATGATTTTTAAGCTAGTTCCGTGGGGTCCCAACCTTATCGTAGCATCTGTGGGGGAGAATACTAGCTAGAAGACCTGGCTTAATGGTCTACAGCCAGTGTGTGCACACGGGGTCAGGGGCTAAGGACTCACGTCGATGGGCGTGACCTGTTGTCCTCCTGGTTTTGATGATGACCACTATGATGTGACAGACTGGCTTTGATAATGACCACCATGATGTAACAGATTGATCTGTTATTTGAAAAATTACTATGTGGCTAGTACTTGTCTACAAAGGCCATTACAAGATAAAGACAGCGTCGACGCTGTAAGCTCAAAGCGTCGACGCAGCAGAGCAGAAAAGCCTTCAAGTCCTAAGCACCCACTTGTTAATACTGCATGCAGTTGCTATTTCTGTTGAATGCAGGCTACACACTGGATGGTCGCTATAGAGATCATGGGACGACCCCATGGGTCGACCCCTTGGGTCACCCGAGGTTAATTCGTGACACAGGGTTCGTGGGACGACCCCATGGGTTGACCCCTGGTGTACCCAAGTGTCATTCTGTGACACCCTAGGTCTACGCAGAAGTGAAGTTATCCAGAGAAGTAACACCGACCCTTCAAGTCAAATACTAAAAGAAGACTTGATGACTTCCTTGCACAGGGTCTACGCATCAGCTGACAGCGTAGACACAGCAAAGAAGTAACACCATTGCTGCAGGCACTGCAGGCAGTTGAAAGACCAAAGGTCAACCTAACAGTTTCAAGGTCGATGGTGTTCAGTGTTGTTCAAGTCTTCAAGCCTCCAAGGCGTCAACGTTGCTTGCTGGCTGCGTGGACGCAGCAGAGGAATTTTAGAAGGCTTATACAAAAACCTCTTCTAAGGCGTCAACGCAGCAAAGGTCCTGCGTCAACGCATCTATTCTCAAGACCTAACACTCAAGCTACTCTTCACGCCACTGTGTTCCAAGCGCAAGCTGCGTTAACGCTTCTAGCTAGCTGCGTGGACGCTGCTGTGCAAGATACACTGTTGAAGCAGAAGATATAGTAGAAGGCTCCTACAAAATCTCTTCTACTGCGTTAACGCAGCAAAGGCACTGCGTCAACGCTGTGATTCGTCTGGGGTACTTTTCACGCCAATGTGCTGCAGGCAAATAGGCTGCGTCAACGCTGAGAATCAACTGGGTTGACACTGCTACGTTATAATCTTCAGTCTATGTGGACCTCATTCTCTGTTCATCCAATAGTAGACCAGATAAAAAGGAAAAGGGCCTTTTTGACCTTTGTATCCCTTCTGGAAGCTCCAAAACCCGTGCAATCATCAGGTGGGACCTACTAACTGCATGTGTCAAGGCTGCAGCAGGAATATTCGATCACGCCCAATGCGTGAGGGTCTGTGGTGATAAGAGGAAAGAGAGTGAGGCGCCTTGTAGTACAAGGGAGAAATCGAAACCAGAAGTGAAGGCATATACGGCAGAAGGAGAAGCAAGCAGAAGAGGCTAGGAGATAGAGAGTAGTAGAGCGAAGATTGATCAGAACAGAAGAAAAGAGTTTCTGCCCAGTGTAGAGCGCCGTTTGAAAGAGAGAGAGAGAAAGTAGATCTGAGAAGAGCCTCGACGGCGGCCCTGTTTATGTGGTCGCTGAAGAAAGAGAGTGAGAGAAGCTGAGAGAAGAAGAAGAAGCCGAAGCTTAGCAGAGAAGAAGAGATCAGAAGAGTGAAGACATCACTGATTGGACCGTGGATCAAATCCAGGCCAATCTGCTCCTAGGGAGTACAGTTTGGGTTTATTGAGTTTACAGCTTTCAGACGCTATTTTCTTCCCTT
The DNA here is from genome assembly GCA_024336825.1 of Amorphophallus titanum. Lineage (NCBI taxonomy): Eukaryota > Viridiplantae > Streptophyta > Magnoliopsida > Alismatales > Araceae > Amorphophallus > Amorphophallus titanum. The sequence goes on from JANBPO010003147.1 coordinate 3,046, forward strand.
GTTCTTTGTTTTCTTTCATCATTTCCTTCAAGCTGTTAGTCAGCTGTTGTAGAGGAGGATTCCTCTGGACGGGTAAGCTATAATCCCCAGCGGGCAGAGGTGTGGTATCCTCTGGACAGCAAGCTGTGAAGCTCAGCTGATTGTTGGCAAGCTGTAACATTCTCTAATTTTTGCATCTTCAATTTTAACTCATCAATAACATTTTTCAACATTTCATTTTCTTTCTTAGCATCTATCAAAGCATGCTTCAAGACATCAAATTCTACACATGAATTTTTTAGCTCATTATTTTCAGATTACAGACTTGCAACTTTATCATTCAAAAGAGAGGTCACTTTCTTTTTCAAATATCTATTCTCTTTCTTAATATCATCTACTTTACCTAACAAATCTCCGTAGGCATCTTCCCTATCAGAAATGGTGTAGTGCTCAAAGGGAGATGATACCTCATCCAAGTCTTCTTCTTTTTTTTCTCCATCCTTGGCCATCAGGCAGATGGGCTTCTCTTCATCCTCACTCTTAGACGTGCAGCTCAATGTCCCCTCGTCCTCATCGCTCCAAGTACTAACCATAGCTCTTCCTTTCGCAACTTTCTTCTTTGATTTTTCTTTAAGCTATTGGAGCTCCAGACAGTCTGCCTTCATATGACCAGCCTTCCTGCAGTGGTAACATACATTAGTGTCAATTTTCTTGGTAGGATTTAATTTATACCTTGTTTGCCTCCTGCCATTGTACTGTCGTCTGCTGAAGCTTCTTCCCTCCTTTCTAAGAAATTGCCTGAACTCTCTGGTCAGCATGGCAAGTTGATCTCCTTTGAGCTCTGACCCAGAGAGGCTCTACTCACTTGACGACCCACTGTGACTGGATCGGTTTGATTTACTGGAGCTCACCTTCATAGTAATAGGCTTCTTCTTCTTCACGACCTCCTCATTCTTCGGAAGGTTCATTTCATACGTCATCAATGAATCAATAAGCTCGTCAACCTTCATATTTTGTAAATCTCTTGACTCCTCAATAACTGTTGCCTTCGTATGCCATACAAGAGTCAGAGATCGTAGAATCTTCCTCACAATCTCATAGTCTGAATAATTCTTTCCCAAACTCCTGAGACCATTGGTGATGATGGTGAGTCGTGCGTACATTTCTGTGATGGTCTCGCTGGGCATCATCCGAAATGTTTCGTATTCAGAGACCAGCAAGTTCGCCTTGGTCTCCCTAATCTGAGAGGTCCCCTCATAGATAACTTCCAGTTTATCCCACATCTCTTTTGTAGTGGTGCACGAAGAGATTCTTGAAAATTCCATGGGATGTAGGGCACACTAGATTGCGTTGACAGAGCTCCAATTGAGGGTGGATTTTTTGATCTCCTCTCTCATCCAGACTTCCTCATTCTAGTGTAGTTCGAATGGTCCTTTACTGACTACCCTCCATATCTCGTAGTCTTTCACCCTCAGAAAGACATGCATCTGATTTTTCCAATAGGCATAGTTCGAACCGTCGAAGTATGGGGGCTTCATCGTTGAGTGTCCTTCTGCTATCATTCCTCTTGCGTCCATGGCCGTTCCTCTTCAGGACGTTGATCCCTGCAGAAGAGTTAGGCTCTGATACCAATTGAAGAGTCAAAGAACGGTATGACTGGTATGCTCTGATACCAATTATAAGACTCTATAGACAAATGGACGCTCTGATGCCTATAGATGAAGTGTCTATAGACGATCCAGAGGGGGGTGAATGGATCGGTCACCCACTAAAACTTACAACGACGTCGGACCGGAGCGTGGGAGGTGCCGTTGGAACGGGCTCGACGAGTAGGTCGAGGTGGTACCCTCTATTCCGCGGTTCGTGGAGCGTGGAGACGAGACGGGTCGAGAAGAGCCGCGACACCCCGTCGCCTGATCTGCACCGTTTTACGGGCCTCATCGCGATCGAGATAGGGGAATGTATTCCTCGTCTTGCCAAGAGCATTTTTACACCTCATGCGTCGCCGATGGCGGACATTTTTCTCATTTTCTGTGTAAATCTCTTTTTGATAAATTTTAGGCCTAATTTGGGGTTTTTCTTCCCTTCTCCTGATTTTGATCGAAACGGCCGCTGATCGAGGCACGGGAGGTACCGTTGAGAAGGTCGTGTCGCGAGGATCGCGTGGACGTCCTTCTTCCCTCGATCCGTGGAGGGTGGAGGTGCGTGAAGCCGAAAAGTCACCGTTGCCCTCGTCGTCCGTTCGGCATCGAATCGGCTTCCTCGTCGTGCCAGAGGTAGGGGGATGGACTCTCTTCCTCGCTAGGATCATTTCCACACCACTTGCACATCCATCCACGGCCTTTTGGCCCAATTAATGTCCATGTTTAGTTTTTCTCTAAAATGTGATAAAAATATGTTAATTAACGTTAAATTTTATTTTTAATTATCTATGGACATGTTAACTGCATTTTCCAGCTTTTATGGGCTTGCATGGATGTATGGCATGGTTGGTTTGAGTTTTTACAGGTTTTTGTAATCGAACCCGTCGATTTCTATCGACTGGGGCGTGGTTCGATTTCAACCCGTTCACGCTCATCGCCCAGATCGCATGGCGGTCACCCCGTGACCGTCATGTGTTTAACGCACCTTACCTGGCGCGTTATGCCCATATAGTGGACCACTCCAGGTCCGTTATGCTCTTGAACGTCGTAGATAGGTGGTTAGTATAGCGTACCCATCCCTGACCGTTATGGTCATGGGTTTTCTGTAGATTTTTCACGTTCGGGTGGCTTTAACGCACCGCTAGTGGACCGCCATTTAACCTTTGACCAATGGTTTGACCGTTGATCATTGACTAGTAAGGCGGTTAGCATGGCAGTGTAGAGTAGAACCGTTATGGTGATATAACGCCCCTCGCCCGGTGCGTTATCTCATGCATTAAACCAAGGTTTTCTGTGGATTCTTGTTGTTCGGGTGACTTTAACGGACTCAGACCCATGCGTTATAGTCCCATAATGCATGAGTCCAGGTGCGTTATGTCCTGTGGTTTCTGGTTTCAGCTCATGCGAGTATAACGACCATGGGAGGCGCGTCATACTCAGCATAACGCCCCATGCCTGGTGCGTTATGCCCTACGTTTCTAATTGCACTGCAGTGTTCAGTTGAGTATAACACACGGGGGTAGGTGCGTTATACTGTACATAGCGCCCCAGTGGTGGTGCGTTATGGTCTGCATGTCTGTGTCTTGTGTTCACCTGAGCGTTCGGGTGAGTTTAACGGATGGAGGGAGAAGCGTTATGTACGATATGACGCCCCTGCCCTGATCCGTTATGTAAGGTAACGGTCCCAGCCTGGTCCGTTATTCTTTCTGGCATTCTAGAAATAGCATGTTTAGTTCTTGTCGATGTCAGCAATCGATTATTGGCTAGGGCACAGGGCCTTGCGCCGATGCAGAGTGATCTATTCGTTGGCAAGAGAATAATGCCAGTGCAAGAAGGGATCTTTCGCCTACTCAGATGTAAGGTCTGTAGTGGCGACGTTGTTCATGAATTGGCTGGGAGAGGGTGTCCTGGTGCGAGGGTGGGTTTATTCGTTAGCAAGGAACAATGCCAACGCAAAGGAGGAGTTTCTGCCGATTCGGGCGTAAGGCTCGGAATGGCGCATCTTTCTATTCTATTGGGGTCTAGCCAGGGTAGAATGCCTACTAGACCAGCAAAGGGCGACTCGGCCGGGGTGAAATTTCGCTAGACCAGGGAGAGTAACTCAGTCGAGGCGGAGTGCCATTGAACCGAGGAAAGGTAGCTCGGCCAGGGCGGAGTGCCGCTAACCAAGGAAAGGTAGCTCGGCTAGGGCGGAATGTCACTAACCAAAGAAATCATATCCTGGCTAGGGCGGAGTGCCGCTAATCATGAAAAGGTAGCTCAGTTAGGGCGGAGTGCCACTAATCAAGGAAAGGTAGCTCGGCTAGGGCGGAATGCCACTAACCAAGGAAAGCGTATCCTGACTAGGGCGGAGTGCCGCTAACCAAGGAAAGGTAGCTCAGTTAGGGCGGAGTGTCGCTAACCAAGGAAGGGTAGCTCGGTCAGGACGGAGTGTCGCTAGCCAAGGAAAGGTAGCTCAGCTAGGGCGGAGTGCCGCTAACCAAGAAAAGATAGCTTAGCTAGGGCGGAGTGCCGTTAACCAAGAAAAGGTAGCTCGATTAGGGCGGAGTGTCACTAACCAAGGAAAGGTAGCTCGGTTAGGGTAGAGTGCCGCTAACCAAGGAAAGGTAGCTCGGCTAGGGCAAAGTGTCACTAACCAAGGAAAGGTAACTCAGTTAGGGTGGAGTGCCGCTAACCAAGGAAAGGTAGCTCGGTTAGGGTGGAGTGTCACTAACCAAGGAATGATAGCTCGGCTAGGGCGGAGTGCCGCTAACCAAGAAAGCGTATCCTGGCTAGGGCGGAGTGCCGCTAACCAAGGAAGGGTAGCTCGGTCAGGGCGGAGTGCCGCTAACCAAGGAAAGGTAGCTCAGCTAGGGCGGAGCACCACTAACCAAGAAAGCGTATCCTGGCTAGGGCGGAGTGTTGCTAACCAAGGAAGGGTAGCTCGGTCAGGGCAGAGTGCCGCTAACCAAGGAAAGGTAGCTCGGTCAGGACAGAGCGCCACTAACCAAGGAAAGGTAGCTCGGCTAGGGCGGAGTGTCGCTAACCAAGGAAAGGTAGCTCGGCTAGGGCGGAGTGCCGCTAACCAAGAAAAGGTAGCTCGGCTAGGGAGGAGTGCCACTAACCAAGGAATGGTAGCTCGGGTAGGGCAGAGTGTCGCTAACCAAGAAAGCGTATCCTGGCTAGGGCGGAGTGCAGCTAACTAAGGAAGGGTAGCTAGGCCAGGGCAGAGTGCCGCTAACCAAGGAAAGGTAGCTATTCCGGCGACGCCGGTTGAGCTGCATGGTAGAGTTTTATATGCTTTCCATTGAGGGGAGAGAACTGGACGACTCCTTTATGGTCCACCAGGATGTAGGCGCGTTCGACAAAGTGTTTCAAAAAAGGAGTGATAACATGATGGATTCTCATCCTTCTTAGTCACCCCCATGCTGAGCACGAGCCCAATCAAGTAGGCTGGGACTGCTCGATCCTGCTTATTAGGAATACACTGTTGGATGACTCATTCAGTTGTGCTCTGGCCTTAATGAAATCTTGCTTCATCCCCGATTGAGACCGCAGGTCAAATACCCAGGGAGGGTATAATTTGACCGAATTGGTGATATTCCAGTCTCACGAACATATGCTCGCCATGGGTTCCATGGGGTCTGTCGGTCAATGACATGTTCCCCTAGAAATCCCCTTGCACGGTTAAGACATAAACTGATTGACCAACTGGTCACATATGGACCCTCTGGCAATCTTCCCCAGGTCTGTGCGAATCCTTAGTAGGTTGGCCCTCAGGATTCACGGTGCACTGACCTCGAGTTCTGAGGTAGTCCCTCTGGGATCTCCCACTTATGGTTTGACACCGGATTTCCCCCATGTGTTGATCCGCTTGATATGTAGAGCAGTCTCTATTATGGGGAGATGCTGCCCAATTATTTTCAGATGCTTCTACGATTGGTCAGGGTACTCATGCATCTATGAAAAGATCGTGCCACTACATGGTGTTCTAGTTTCACTAGTGTCAGATCGTGACCCACATTTCACCTCCGGCTTCCGGCGTAGTTTTCAGAAAGCTTTGGGCACTGAGCTTGTTTTTTCTTCAGCATACCACCCTCAGTCTGATGGTCAATCAGAAAGAACAATTCAGACCTTGGAAGATATGTTGAGATCGTGTTGCCTAGATTGACAGGGTTCGTGGAGTCAGCATTTGTCACTAGTTGAATTTACTTATAATAATAGCTTTCATTCCAGTATTCGCATGGCTCCGTATGAAGCATTGTATGGTCATCCTTGTCGTACTCCATTGAACTGGTTTGATGCCGGTGACCGACTCTTAACAGGACCAGACATGGTACAGCAGTGCACTAATGTGGTTCGTCTGATCAGGCAGTGATTGTTGACAGCCTAGAGTCGACAGAAAAGTTATGCAGATCGACGCAGATGTCCACTCTAGTTTGAGCCCGGAGATCAGGTGTTTGTTAAAGTATCTCCGATGAAAGGTGTTTCAAGATTTGAGAAACGTGATAAGCTTAGTCCGCGGTATGTTGGCCCCTTCCCTATTGTGGAACGTATAGGCCAGGCAGCTTATCGTCTTCAGTTACCAGCGGCTACTCAAGCTATTCACGATGTATTCCATGTATCCCAGTTGAGGAAGTATGTATCTGACCTGTCTCATGTCCTCGATGATTCAGTATGGTCAGAAGTGACTGCCGATTTATCCACGTCAGAGTTTCCTGTCAGAATTGAGGACCATCGTGAATAGCAGTTGGTGCAGACACCCGAGCACATGAGCGGTCCGGGTCAGGGAGCTACCGGTATCGTACACGGAGCACCACACGAGCCACGACAGCTTTCATTTGGCTCGGAGACAGTTTGGAGACTCCCCCTTGAGTCTTAGTATTTATCATATTTATTTGGACTTTATTTGTGTGCAATGTGTGCTTATTTGATTTTATTTGGAGTGTAATTTAGATTGTACTTAATGAAGGCCTACTACGCCATGGTGCGCTTGACGCTCGACCCACGGGAGGCGCGGAAGCCAGGGGAGAAGCGGCGCGTGCAGATGGGCATGTGGCTTCAGTATTTCTTCAGTGGGGAGAAAAAGTATGAAGACTTCCCCACAGCTACTCCGACAGCGGTGAGGAAGAAGTTGAGAGCTCGCCACCAGACGACCCTTCCTCCCGTCATGCAGAGAGGCCGCCAAGGCGGTCCGAACCCCATGGGAGTTGACGCGGTCACACACTGTGCTGCGTATTTGACTTATTGGCTGTGCTCGTTTGCCCTTCCACAAGGTGACAAGATGGTGATTAGGCCAGCAGCCATCTATCCCACGTGCTTGATGGCTTGGGGGATGAAGCTGTCACTTTGTCCGGTGGCTCTGTGCCTGACATATAAGATGTTGGGGGATCTGCACAAGTCACGCATCCCCCGAAATTCACGGTCAGTTGTTCCGCTCCACTTCTTCAATGCGTGGGTCTGCACCCTATTTCCGGAAGTAGCTTCGCGCTCTCTTCAATCTGATCATCTGGTACCAAGGATGATCGAGTTCGCCCGCGCTAAACCTTCTTCATTGGCGGATCAGCTATTTGCTATTCGGGGGAAGCTGACCGCAGTTCCAATCGACTCGCCAGGAGTCCTCCATTTCTGGAGCCTGGCAGCTAGTTCTAGCCCCCTCGTGAATAGAATTCGGCAATGCTGTTTGTACGAGACCGAGGAGTTTGTTCATTCATTCACCGGCGCCAAAAGCACAAAGCTGATATTAGAACCGGAGCTGGTCGACTAGGCCCTGGCCATTCGCCCCAGCGTACTTGTCTTCCGGAAGAGCGGTCTGCTATGGCTAGAGTCGTACTATCCTTTTCGGTTTAGCTAAAACTTCAGATATGACCAGCAGATCCTACCTTCTTCGGCTCGCTTCAGCATCCCCAGCCGCCATCAGGCTGGCCAGACGACTACGGACGAAGCCTGGTCGTGGTGGGACTACTTCCATCATCGCGAAGACGTATCTTTCAGGGTGTCATCCCCTGCCCACTTACCTCGGGTGACTCCAGAATTTATTAAGTGGTGGAATGCGCGGATCGGCTTCTACCACACCTCTCAGAAGGACTGCTGGCGAGTTGCTGAGCGTCGCTTCATGGACACCTAGCCGGAGCTAGTGTTGGACGTCGACCCAGCCTACTTGAAGAAGTTGAAAGGGTGGTCCAGCTCCGAAGTCATGGTCTATTTGGAGGCGCGAAAGACCGCAAAACGTGGCTCCTCCAAAGCCGACCCGAAGATGTCGCCGGTCTAGAAGGATGACTATGTCAAGACCCTTCAGGGGTTGTGTCGGGTCAACAGCGAGCGGGTGGTTCTCCAAGTAATCCCAATCCCGACGGAGGACCCTCTTCCAGCAGTGGCGGATTGGCGTCCGGAGTCTGACCATTTTCATCCATACCGGACCTTTATCAGCAGGAAGGATAGGCGAGAAGGCATGTATGCCAATACCCCCTTAGTATTCACCCTGCTTCACTCACATGGGCTTTCTGTGGCTGGCTCTTTGGATGCCATCCGGGACCATCCACTGTCGGTGTCCTTCAAATATTTATGAAAGTCAAGAATATGTATATAAATGTGATAGATTATAAGAATATATATATATGTGAAAAACTTTTTTCTCAATACCATAAAGCATGCAAATAGTCCCGTTATCATTGTAACACATATTTGCACATATATGCTCCTTTCGGTCCAATTTGTAAAATGAGCTCCTGAGTTTAGAGGCTTTAACAAGATATTCCAATAATAACCTTCCCTAGCAGGAGGAAAATCCCTAGGTTTGTCAAAATCTTATCCGGTGGCCTAATGTCTTATCATCTATTTTCAAAATTGTCATTTAGGAAAAGTAGATCATCCCAAGGTAGTCATCTAAGTTTAAATGCAATTTGTTGGGTAACACTTAGGTTACATTTGGTAATGCGATGGGGAGAGATTTCAATCATTGGAATCGATGACACCCCCACCAACATTTCCAAACGAGGCAATGTAAGTCTTGGCTTGCACGTCCGACGGATTCACAGAGGTGAGAGAGTGTACACACAAGAAATTCAAAAGCTCAGAATCGACGGAAACTCCAGGGAGGGAGCTTCCCAGGCGGCGGTGCAGATTCTAGTAGTGCATTTTCCGAAATACCCTCGCCCTCACCCAACCGTAGTGCCGTTGCACTCTCCCTCCCCCCTCAGACGAAGGCTTGCTCGCTGGTCATCGTCGTCCACTCTTCACCCGCAATGGAAGCCTCGCCGGTTCCCCCCTGCACCCGCAGTGGATGCTGCCCACCCTTGTCAAGTCCCACCTCCACCCTTGTCGTTGCCCCTCCCCTTAGCCCTTTGTGCCCGTCGGAGCTGTAGAAGCTTGCCTAGTCGTCCCACCCAACTACAGGAAGAAGATAAACAGTAACCCGAATTTGAATTGCTACTACAGTGTCGCGATATTTGCTACAGTATTTATTGTAGCATTTTTAGAGCACTATTCATTTAAAAATGATTAAATGAGGGGTAAAAAGGTAATTGAACTTCGCACACCCAAAAAATCTCATCCCACCCAAAATGGCCTCATCTCACTCAAAACAGATTTTAAATTTTTTTAAAAAAAAGTTTAACATGTTGTACATTGTGCGAGAATGTGGATTTTGAAATTTTTTGGAGTAAGGCAATGCGTTTCCAAATACGGCCTTAAAATTTGTAGGAGGGAGATCGAGCAACCTAGCTTATTCGAAGGAAGTAGAGTTCCCCGTCGACAAGCCGAGTGATGGAGCCGAGCTTGTCTCACATACAAAGAAGAAGTTCTCAAAAGAGGATAAGATATCTCTATAGAACTCTCTAATGCTCAAGTCAGGCTAGGTGGAGAGGCAGAGAAAGCAAAAGTATTCAATAAGGGAATGCTAGTTGACATCTATGATGATGTTTAAGGGCTAGATTTCATGTGGATGTTTCTGGCGGCACTACCCAACGTCGTTGTGTGCAAACTTAAGATAGCTGGGCGAGGGATCGACCGTTGGAGGTGTTACTGAGAGGGAAGCGGGCCTAGGGCCATTGGTCAGACGAGCTTGGAAGTGATAATGGTATGGAGCGCCAAGGTCACCGCTCAGTTGCGCCTATAGTGAGCACTACCATTGGTGGATAAGGCTGTTGTCCGACCGCTCTTGAGGTAAGGGAGGGAGAAGTTAAGGCCAGATATTGGCCATGCCTATGTTCGGTGACCGAAACTAAGGCTAACGTTCAGTCGCACCCAATGTTAAGGAGAGAGAGCAATGACTAGGGCTAAGGCTGTCGTTCGGCTGTGCTTAAGGTTGGAAAGTGAGAAAGTAACGAACAAGACTAAGGTCATCGTTCGGTTGTGCCTAAGGTCAAGAAACAAGAGAGCAATGGATGGGGCTAAGGCCGTCATTCAACCATGCCTAAGGTTAAAAAATAAGAAAATCACGACCGGGACTAAGGCCGTCATTCGACTATGCCTAAGGTCAGAAAACAAGAGAGCAATGATAAAGGCTAAAATCGTCGATCAGCCACGCATAAGGTCAGGAAACGAGATAACAATGATCGGGGCTAAGGCCATCTTCGGTCGTGCCTAAAGTTTGGAAATAAGAGGACAATGACCAGGGCTAAGGCCATCTTCGGCCGTGCCTAAAGTTGGGAAATGAGAGAGCAATGATTTGGGCTAAGGCCGTCATTCGACCACTTCTAAGATCAGGAAATGAGAAAGTTATGACCAAGGCTGAGGCCGTCGTTCGACCGTGCCTAAGGTCGAGAAATGAGAGAGTAATGACTAGGGCTAATGCCATCGATGGCCACACTTAAGGTCAAGAATTACGAGAGCAATGACCATGGCTAAGGCCGTTGATCCACTGCACCTAAGGTCAAGAAATGAGAGAGTAATGATTGGAGATAAGACCATCATTTGGCCATGCCTAAGATCAAGAAACGAGGGAGCAATGACCAAGGCTAAGGTTGACAATTGGCCACACCAATGGTTACAAGGAGAGGTGACTGGGCTAAGGCCAATAATTGGCTACACCAAAGGTCATAGGAGCTCAGTAATTAGGCTAAGGCTGGTAATTACCTGCACTGATGGTTACGAGGAGAGGTGACCAAGCTAAGGCCGACAATTGGTTACATCGAAGGTCACATAAGACTCGTTAATTAGGCTAAGGCAAGTAATTGGCCACACCGATAGTTACGAGTAGAGGTGACCAGGCTGAGACCGAAAATTGGCTCCACTAAAGGTCATCGAAGGCTCAGTAACCAGAGTAAGGCTGACAATTGGCCACACCAAAGGTCACATGAAACTTGATAACCAGGGTAAGGTTATCAATTGTCTACATCAAAGGTCACAAAAGGCTCAGCATCTGGGCTAAGGCCAGCAATTAGCCACACTAACGGTTACAGGGAGAGGTGTCCAGGCTAAGTCTGACAATTGGCCTCACCAAAGGTAACAAAAGGTTCAGTAATCGGGCTAAAGCTAACAATTAGCCACACCGATGATTATGAGGAGAGGTGATCGGGCTATTATTGATAATTTACCTCACTGAAGGTCACAGGAGACTCGGTAATAGGGTAAGGCCAGCAATTGGCCACACCGACGGTTATGAGAAGAGGTGAGGGTCTAGCCCTTAGATCATGGGGTCATTCCTGGGGCCAGCACACGAAGGTCCTACTGTCGAGTTAAGTCATACTTGGGGGTGGTTCCGTACTATTACTAGCGTGGGTAGCCAAAAGGGTATGTGAGCGAGGGGTGCGGCGATGTGTGAAGTCAGTAGTGTATCATGGTGTCAGGTCACCTAAAATCTAGTCGTATGCGCTTGACCATTCTATCCCAGTTTGTAATTAATACATTGACAAGTTTGAAATTGGGTGGCTGGTGTCAAGCACAATAGGAAGAAGTCATGTGTCTAAGGGTGGCGGTTCGTAAAGAGAACCCACATCGAATGGATGGTTTTCGGGGCGGCGGCCCATAAATGAGCAATGATTGCTCCGACTTCCAAGAAACGTAAGTTAGCTCAAGTCTCAGTGTCATTTTGGCCATTGGCGTCTGACTAATGTGCCAGCGCCCTAGCCAGTGGCAATATAAAGGAGTGTGCATCTTTGGCCGATAATGCTTGTGCGAGGGGAGGCCCTATAGGAGGTGGGTGAGAGGGTGCCATGTGAATGGATTTGGTGGGTCGTTCGGATAGCCCATGCCATAATTCAATGGTGTTGACACAACCAACTTATGTAAAACTACAACAACACAAATGAAAATCATTACTATACATACTTTAAACTCTCTCTTTCCTAAAATTCTACCCATGGTTTGTCGGATCGTTGTAGCATGGCCTGTACCGACTGTGCCAAATCGTTTCCCTAGAAATCCGACACGTGGCACATCGACACAGGTGCAATCTGGCAAACTTGTCGACAACAGCCGATGTAGAAGTGGAAACAGCAACAACAAGGTGCTCAATAAGGTCGACAACAGGGCGATGGCCAATTGCGACATCCGATTGTAGACACGCCAAAATTGACATTATTTTGAGTACATCTCATATTACTTTATAACACCCCAATTTGACCCTCAAATTATCTTATTTGAGTGATTGAAATACCAAAAAAAAAGAGAAAAAAAAGAGAAAAATAGGGGTTAAAAATAGAGATACCCCACCAGCTTTGTTCCTGTACTAGGACAAAGGCAAAAAGGGCTATAACCCCACTGTGGCGAAAACCCGTAACGGCGCTACAGGCAAAATTGGGTACCCCACCACGTGAAAATCGGAAAGGGCGCGTGGGCAAAAGCAAGAGGGGGCTAGCTTCGGCGAAAACCCGAAAGGGTGCCTAAGTCAGTAATGTGTTAAAAAAATGACGATGTAGTAGCGAGGTTACCTTCGCTCACCATTCTACTTCTCCCACCCTTTCGGCCCTTGTCACCATCGGCAAGACCGGCCATCCTTTCGACCCTTGTCACTATCGGCGAGATCGGTCACCACCCTTTCGGCCCTTGCTACCATCGGCAAGACCGGCCATCCTTTCGACCCTTGTCACCATCGACAAGATCGGTCGCCACCCTTTTAGCCCTTACCACCATCGGCAAGACCGGCCATCCTTTCGACCCTTGTCACCATCGGTAAGATCGATTGTCACCCTTTCGGCCCTTGTCACCATCGACAAGACCGGCCATCCTTTTGACCCTTGTCACTATCGGCAAGATTGGTCGCCACCCTTTCGACCCTTGCCACCATCGGCAAGATCGGTCATCCTTTCGACCCTGTTCACCATCGGCAAGATCGGTTGCCACCCTTTTGGCCCTTGCCGCCATCAATAAGACCGGCCATCCTTTCGACCCTTGTCACCATCGGCAAGATCGGTCACCACCATTTCGGCCCTTGTCACCATCGACAAGACCAGCCATCCTTTCGACCCTTGTCACCATCGGCAAGATCGGTCGCCACCGTTTTGGCCCTTGCCACCATCGGCAAGACCGGCCATCCTTTCGACCCTTGTCACCATCGGCAAGATCGGCCGCCACCCTTTCGGCCCTTGCCACCATCGGCAAGACTGGCCATCCTTTCGACCCTTGTCACCGTCGGCAAGATCGGTCGCCACCCCTTTCGGCGGCAAGACCGACCATTCTTTCGGCCCTTGTTATCATTGGCAAGATCGATCGCTACCTTTTTAGCCCCTTTGCCACCATCGGCAAGATTGGTCGCTATCCTTTCGGCCCTTGTCATCATCGGTTGGATCGGCCACTACCTCAAATCGGGCCTTCCATCCTCATTGGTAGACGTACTGTCAGTACTTCGACATATAACCCATGTCGATGAATGAACCGCACTCTCAGACTTTTGTCACCAATGGCAAAATGAATAGGGTGCATCCACCTACTTTATCTATGTCCCACCTTGGCCAAAGCTCGATTCCGGGAATAGTTAATCCGCATTGGAGTGAACTCCTCACCCCTTCGCTGAAGGCGTGAGCGCTCTCTTGCGCTAGTAACTTATATCCCTGTATTGAGCTACTCGGTTGGAGGGAGAAAGAAAAGAAAGTAAAAGAAAAAAGGGGATAAGTCATGGTCGGAGTGACGAATGAAGATATTTCATTAATATTGAATGTCAGCATACATTATTGCTCGGGACATTCCCCAAGGTACGTGAGCTCCAAGGACAAAAGGAGTGAAAATCGGTTACAAAAGAGGGAGAGATGAAGATTAGGACAGGGGCGTTATATGGCACATAACGCACCTCCCTCCATCCGTTAAACTCACCCGAACACCTATGTGAACATAAGCACACAGACATGCTGACCATAACGCACCACCACTGGGGCGTTATGTTTAGCATAACGCACCTACCCCCGTGCATTATATTCAATTGAACAATGGCGAGAAACCAAGAACACAAATCATAACGCACTCAGCATGGGGTGTTATGTTTAGTATAATGCACCTCCCGTGGCCCGTTATACTTAACCAACCAATGCGATGTAACTAGAAATGTAGGACATAATGCGCTAAGCATGGTGCGTTATGCTGAGTCTCACGCACCTCCCATGGCCCGTTATACTCACCCGAAAGAAATCAGAAACCACAGAAACATAATGCACCAAGGCTGGTACGTTATGAGGATATAACGCATGGGTCCGAGTCCGTTAAAGTCACCCGAACGCCCAGAATCAACAGAAAATCCATAGTTATGATGCATAATATAACCCACCAGATCTGGGGCGTTATATGACTATAACGGATCTATCCTACACCGCTATGCTAACCACCTTACTGAGTCAATGGTCAAACGACCAGTCAAGGGTCAAATGATGGACCTGGAGGAGTCCGTCAAAGGGTACATAATGCACAACTTTAGGCGCGTTAGAGGACTATAACGCACCGATCTTGGCGCGTTATGTTGATTGGGTTATGGTTTGGACGAGTTCGATATCGAACTCCCTCCCGGTCGACCGAAATCGATAGGGGACGCGCGAAAACAAACTAACCTGTTCAAGAATACATCCATACATCCATTCTACAACTAAACATGCCATTAAAATCACAATATGATGGCTATGGAAGTAATTTCATAATTTAATGACTAAATTATGCTAACATGGAACAATGCACAGAAAGCGATGCAACTGGCGTCAGATCACGGCGCATGTGGTACCGACGGGTTCCTAGCGAGGAAGAGAGTTCATCCCCCTACCTCTGACACGACGAGGAAGCCTATCAAGTGCCGAACGGATGACGAGGGCCACAGTGAGCTCTTGACTCCATGAGCCTCCACGCTCCACGGATCGTGGGAAGAAGGACGTCCACGCGATCCCAATGGCACCTCCCACGCCTCGATTAGTGACCGTCTGGACTAAAATCGAGCAAGGAGAAGAAAAACGCCAAAATTAGGACTAAAATTCTCAAAATATAGTTTAGCATGTAAAACAATGAAAACGTCCGCCATCGGTGACGCATGAGGCGTCAAAACGCTCCTGGCGAGACGAGGAACTCATTCCCCTACCTCGATCGCGACGAAGCCCACAAAATGGTGCAGATCGGACGACGGGGCGTCGCGGGTCCTCTCGGCCCATCTCGTCTCCACGCTCCCCAAACCGCAGAATAGAGGGTACTACTTCGACCTACGCGTCGAGCCCGTTCCAACGGCGCCTCCCATGACCCGGTCCGACGTCGTTTCGACCGAAATTGAGAGAGATTGGGAGAGAAAGAGATAGAGCATTTAAGGGAGAGAGAAAGGAAGAGAGAGAGAGAGAAGTCGCGAGTGAGGAGAGAGAAGGGGGGCGTGGGTTAAAAAACATTAGTTTTTATACTTATTGCTCTAATGACACGATCTATATAGACGCGTCACGCATCCGAGAAATCTTTCGCGCTCGGGGCGTGACATCAGCCCAATTGTTTCATTAGAGGAGGATGACCCACCACCATTAGAGGACATTGAGGACATAGAGTTCCTCTCTCTAGGTAGCTTTTACCATGAACCCTTTGACCCCTTTCAATGAGAGTACGGATACCCATGTGGCCCAACCACCTTACCCACCACCCACCTTTCCCTACCCTAACCCATCATGATTGACCTAACCCACCACCTCCTAGACTCGTGCCTCATATGGGAGCCCATAATCATGGAATATTATCACCTAGGGAACAAGGAAGTACCTCACTCCATAACGCCCACCTTCCTAGATCCCTTTGATCCTTTCAAATGGAAGCTCAAAGGCCGTCTCGCAACCCCCCTCATGGAAATCATCTTTGGAGTAGGAATTCATATGTCTTGGCGCCACACATCACTTGGCATGAATAATAAGTCGGGCCCTTTCATTCATGACACCCATATGTCAAATCGGAAGCATGAGTGGTCCATATTCGGGTGTAATGTCCCTCCCCCATTCATCAATGGTCTGACACATGTTAGGAGCATTCATGGATGCCCGGGTCCCCCGGTATTTGTCACCCCCATGCATGATAGATTCACCTACGGATGCCCCGACCCACCTAGGACCACCAAAGTCCCCATGATAGCATTACATAATAGGTCCATATTCGGTTGTCCTGGCCTACCCTTGCACACTATAGTCTTCACACCCACACCACATCATGATGCATGGTATAACCATACAAGCAAGCAAGTCACGATGAGCGGTGAGGTTCATGATGAGCGGGTAAAAGCTCGCGAGTGCCAGTTGAGATTTCAAGTAGGCAGCCTGGCGATGGAGGCATTAGAGTGGCTCTACCCTAGGGTCAGCTCCATATCGAGGGCACGAGGACTTACACCTTCCATGTTCCGAGTGGCTTTGGCAACCTGGCTTACGAGTTGGACTTACCGATGAGATTTTGGGATATACCCCACTTTTCACGTGGCGGATCTAGCACCCTCTAAGGGCACCGCAGTGGATCCCAGTGAGCACCTTGAGCTTACCCCCACCTTTGTGAGTGACACTCTCGGAGAGCCTCCACATATCAGCTCGAGAGTCTGACGTGTGCACATGTAGGTAATACTAGGAAAGTAGGGTACCATCGCCAGCAAGAGGGTGTGCCTGAGCCACCTTGAGAGGATGAAGAGCCGTCCCCCGGCTAAGGATGTGAGGTTGAGTTTGGAGGTAGTAGCTCGCCCGGAGCTACATTGGAGGACCTCTTCCCTGGTGGACCCATACTCGATGGAGTCGAGTTCTTCGCACCCCGGGGGTATGATGGGGGCATCTCTCGCCCTTCACTTTTTTTCACAGCTCCTGTCACGCCCCGAGCGCGGAAGATACTCAGAAGTGGTGTGACGATGTGTATAACGATCATGTCAATTAGAGCGTAGTGCATTCAACACATACAGACAGAGCGTGCAATATAGAAATAACCCAAGCTTTATTAATAACCTTGTTTCCCTCAAATAGTATGAAGACTAAATGAGTAGAAATTGGCGGTCGATCAGAATTTTACAGACAGAAAGCTCCCCAACACTAGGGATTTCGATCGATCGACACCCCATGGGCGGTCGACCGAAATCTGGGTTTTTCCCAGACTTTATGTATTTTGATCTCTTAACCCCATGGTAGCCCATTCACGTTTAAGGCCTCAAACTCCTTTGATATTGGGGAATATATATTGAGTGTTTTGATCTGTAAAATCATAGAAAAAAGATTAGAACTTTAGGTCAATGATCCATATGATAAATGCATAAAGTATATGCATGAAACCCTAAGAACTAGGTGCATGAGAACACTTTGAAGCACAAATGCGTTAAGCTAAAGATGAAGAGATATTTCTATGCATGTGAACAAGGTATAAGCACCATTTAACCAAATCTACCAAGTTTCACATGAGATTCAAGCTTGAGCACAAACAACTCATTTTTGCCAATATTTACATGATGAAATCAAACATTTTAAACTAGCCACAAAAGTCTCAAGTAAGAATATGCATGAACCTATGCAAGTTAAATGAGCATCATGAAGCAAGTCTTTTCTTGATTATGAAACATGTGAATTCTGAAACATATGAATCATAGCCATGATCATGAAAGCACAATCATACAAAAAGTTTAGTTATCAACAAAATCATATACATAAAGTATAGTTATCATCAAAACAAACCGTATACAAGGCACACAACATGGTGCTTGGCCTTCTACACCTTCTCCAAGGTCGGCGCACATGAAAGACTTCTTCAGTGAGGTCGATGCATTTGAGGTGCTTGGCCTTCTACACCTTCTCTAAGGTTCGTACACATGAAAGACTTCTTCAGTGAGGTCGATGCATATGAGGTGCTTGGCCTTCTGCAAGGTCGGTGCACATGAAGAACTTCCTTTAGTAAGGTCGGTGCACATGAAGAACTTTCTTCAGTAAGGTCGACGCACATGAAGAGCTTTCTTCAGTAAGGTCAATGCACATGCAAAGCTTCCTTTGGTAAGGTCAGTGCACATGAAGAGCTTTCTTCTGTAAGGTCGATGCACATGAAGAGCTTTCTTCAGTAAGGTCAATGCACATGAAGAGCTTCCTTCAGTAAGGTCGATGCATATGAAGAAGTTTCTTCAGTAAGGTCAATCCACATGAAGAGCTTTGCAGGATATCTTCACACTTAGACACATCAAGAGATGTCATGAATTTCTGAGCCAATTGGCTAATGACTCATGGTCTGACATCATCAAAATCTCATGTACATAACATTCTCCCCCTTTTTGATAATGACAACAATGAGTCATGTGCTTCCTGATTAGAAAAGTAATTTTGAAGAGCAAGGTAAAAATTATGCAGCAGGATATGCTGTGAATAAGATATGTAATGTATGCAAACTCCCCCTTAATGCAAACCCCTCTAAAAGACTCACAATCTATCTCCAAACTCCCCCTAAAAGACTCACACTCTCTCTCCCCCTTTGACACCATAAAAACAACAGAGGAGTAAAAATAGGGATGAGAGCAGAAGAAAATATCAGAGGAGAGGTTCAGAATTGAGACACACATTGGTAAACCTAGACCATCAAATTGAAGCATTTCCCAGCAGGCTAGCATGGTAGGACAGTAATCGTACCTTCGACGAGATTGGAAGCTACAGCCTCTGCTCGAGAAATGTGAGTCACCTTGCCTTTCATCTTCCTATCGGCGGCTGTAGAAGACTGATAAGAAGATGTTGCCGAAGCCTGAAGGGGCATCTGTTGAAATTGTTGAGATGGCTGCGGTGGTGGGAGTGGAGGTCTGAACTGGGACTGAGACGGCTGGGATGGAGCTGCAGAAGCAAACTGCACTGGGATCGCTCGCATCGGACAGTCTCTCACTACATGACCTGGCTGATCACATCGGAAGCATACCACTGGCAATGAACATGGTCTGCCTGGGTGACTACCACCACACCGCGCACAACCTTTTGATTGACTCCTTGCAGAACCCTGGCACTGCTGGAAAGAAGGAGCTGACTACTGAGTTGTACCAGACAAAGTCAGACGATCAAATCGTCTCCTAGATCTCTTCTTACTCTTGTATGCCTTAAACTGAGACCTGCTAGAAGAAGTTGCACCACTAACTGCAGAAGTGGCAGAAGGAAATGCAGGAACAGGAGGTAGATAACTCGAAGGAAGTTGAGCTATCGGCTGCACTGACAACGCCGGAGAAGGGATAAGAGACCTTGCCAAATCCAGTTCTAATGCTGCTACTGCCTGATAAGAGACGTTGCCAAAGCCAGTTCTAATCTGGGCAACAATCAGCAGCTGCCTCAACTCAGCACGGAGGCCTTGTCGAAATTATTCTGTCTTCAGAGCCTCATTAGCAAGGATATGGGGTGCATAACGGCCCAATTCCAAGAACCTGTTTTGATACTCGAGCATCGACATTCCTCCTTGAGCAAGCTGTAAAAATTGGTGCATTTTATCCATGCGGAGATAAGCCGAGCTAAAAGTGGTCTCGAAAGTAGCAACGAATTCAGCCCAAGAAATCTGACGGAGTGGGTGAGATTGGAAAGAAATCTCCCACTCGGTGTTCCACCATGTTAAAGCTGCTCCTTGAAGCTGAAAGGTACCAAGCATCACCTTTTCATCATCCGCGCATTCCATAGAACGAAACGCACGCTCGATGACATCCAACCAAGTTCTAGCAGCATCCGAGTCGGTCTGGCCTTCAAATGTTGGCAGGTGAAATAGCAAGAATTCCTTCAATGTCCGCCCGCGACTGCCAGGCGCATCCTCTTAGACTAGAACAGCAGGAACTGGAGCAGGTACACTACACTCTTCCTAGGGAACCGGGACTCTCCGACGTCGAGGCGGCATCTCGAACAACTAACAAATAAATAATGGATAGAAAAATTCATTAATCATACGAAAAACATCCTAAGCTAGTATTGGATAGTGTAATTGGACTAATTCTGGACAATAGTAGTGCATTTCAATTCCTTAAACATTCCTCAACACCGCTCTGATACCATCTGTAATGACCTAGAGTTCAGGGTACCGATAACCCGATACAAGTATCGAAGCACCACCACCAAGAACTGGGGATGCCACCCAAGAGGCTGATGAGGCCCCTGAAGGGTTGGAGGAGTTTGTCGAGGGAATGGATAACGAATTGAAATACACAATGCGCAGATTAAATTAAAACAGTTATAATGAACTGAAATGCGGAAGCAGTTGAAAT
>JANBPO010003155.1:0-10432 GCA_024336825.1 Amorphophallus titanum
ACCAACTTGGGAATGCAATCCAGAAGCTCCTCCTTTCTAAAATGTTCCTCAGAAGAGAACAGGCCTTTAAAATACTCCACAGCTCCATCTAATATAACCTCCTGATCACTAACCCAGGCCCCATGAATCTTAAGTTTCTGAATAAATGCCTTCTGCCGTTTAACCTTGGTATAATTATGAAAAAATTTAGTATTACGATCCCCATACTGCAGCCATTGAATTCTGGATTTCTGAAACCAGAATATTTCCTCTCTATGGAGGGCTTGTCTCAATATAGCACTGGCTTTAGACAGATTAAGTCTGTTTTCAGAAGAAGGGTGACTGTCAAAGGCATCTTGTGAATGATGTAACTGGGATTCAGCAACTTTAACAGCCAAATGAATATCACCAAAAATCTCCCTGTTCCAGATCTTGATAGCTACTTTAAGTTTTTTTAGCTTATTCTGAAGAGAATAGAAAGGATGCTGAAGAGTTTCCAATTGCAACCAAGTGCTAGCAATAAAGTCCCTGAACTCAGGATGAGTAGTCCACATCTGTTGAAAAATGAATCTGCCAGGCAATAACTTCCTGGGGCACAGATTAAGTAATAATGGGGCATGATCTGAGGGCCCCCTAGCCAAATGTTGAACCAGTAAATGATGATCAGTACTCACCCACTTGGAATTAACAAACACTCTGTCCAGTCTAGCACGAATATGAGAAGCCCCAGCCTGATTATTTGACCAAGTAAAAGAGGAACCAGAGAAGCCAGCATCAATTAGACCGGTAGCTGCAACAAAGCTCTGGAAATCCAGCATAGAACTGGCCGAAGCCAGCAAACCACCCATTTTCTCATCGGGGGACATAACACAATTGAAATCCCCCCCAATAATCCAAGGAAACTCTTCATTATAATTGAAAGCCATCAGAGCATCAAATAACTCCCTCCGAATGGAAGGACAGCAAGAGGCATAAACAGCAGTGAAGAAGAACTTAGTAGAACCATCATCCTTAATTGCAACAGTGATGAACTGATTATGCAGTTCAATAATCTCCAGAGTAATGTTAGTATTAAAGAAAAGCCAAATGTTAGAAGAATCCCCATTGTTACCAATGACATAAGGAAGACTAATACGATGGGCCACTTTGAGTGCACGATTAAAAGGAATATGGGGCTCAGAAACAGCAACCATGCTAATATTATGCGACTTAACCAGGTGAGCCAAATTATTGATAGTCGCCTTATTACCAATACCCCTGGCATTCCATATCAATGCAGCATCAGTCATTAGAATAATATGAAGAGTGGGAGGCTAGAGCCTTCGATTTGGCCCTAGTGATACGAGCATCATTAATAATTTCACCAGGAAGCCCTGAAATGTCAGATGAAATAACCTGAACAGAATTCTGATCCTCCATTACTCTGAGGTTTTCCGACTTGGCAAGACTAGCAACCTTCGAATTCCTGCCCAGAATAATTTCTTCCGGATGAAGATTAGTCGCTTGAGGAGGATCCAATACTGAGTCTATAAGCATCTCATTATCTAGCTTGGAGCTAGGATAGTCAATGGTCTCCGGAACAGAGACTGAATTTCCAGGCAACTCCTTAGCCATATTACTCGTGAGAATACCTCCTTCCACCTGAGTATTGGGAGAATTGATCTTTTCCTGGAGAGAGCTCAGATTGCCCAAGGAATCCAGATTCTGCTCCATCCCCTGGGGGAGATCTTCCAAATGATCAACCAGAGGGGCATTATCTCGAACAGCTGACGATGCAGATGGGAGAGGGATAAAGACCTGCTTAACACTTGTCAAATCTGACTTAGGCCCCAGCGGGAGACGGCTGCGATTGATCTTCCGTTTGCATTCACTGCTAGAATGCCCCAACTTATGGCAGAATGAACAAAGAGCAGGAACCCGATTATAATTGATAGGCTGCCAAAACCCATATCCATCCATGTCTATCCATAATCGCTCCCTGCGCGGAGCTAGAAGATCCAATTCTAAACAAACTAATGCTTCTGAGGTATCAGCCATCGACAAAGACTTATCATGAATGCGCAGCACCAAACCAAAGTTTCCAGCAATGGAACGAAGACAATCTTCATGGTAAAGATTAACAGGAAGACCGGGAAAGCCAATCCATACCGGCGTTGTAGGCGGGTCGATCTCAAAATCAAAATCGACGGTCCACCTAAAGAATCTAAACAAAAAACCTTTTATGTACAAATGTTTTTGGATAAGCAGCTTAGTGAAGTCCTCTTCACTATCAAATCTGAAGAGAAGGTGCCGCGGGTTCAGTTTGCTGATAATGAAGCCTGTCGCGAGAGCCATTCGTTGCGAGAGGAAATTCTTAATCTCTATGAACCCAGGCCTACCATAAGAGCATTTTGCCACGATCGCAAACTGGAAAGGCTGCATTGATGTTTGGATATCAGATTTGGAGAAATATACCGCAGGTTCCCCCCGCTCTGTAAACGCCGGTTCCTTGATTGGAATCGGGGAAGCAACTCGATGAGATCTCTCCAGGAGCACTTGCGCGTAGGACTTCCGAACAGCAACTGGTGCAGACTCCGGAGCCTTCTGGGAAGCACCACGTCCCTCCGCCGGCAACAGGAGATCCCCCGCCGCACCGGCCATAGCCGGCCGGGAGGGAGGAGAAGCGCCAAAACAAATATAAGGGTTTTCCAACTTGCTCTAATTGAAATATTTCTTACTCATGGGATTGACCTGGATTCACTACTTTACTTGATTTTAAAATCTTTTTTGTGAGTGAGTGCTATATATTTTTGAAATTGTGGCACGACATTTAAACGTGTGTTGGTGCGCATCAAGCGGCAACACCTGGGGATGCGCACGAAAGCGGCAACACCCCATGTCCCTATTTGGGCACGAAAATACCAAGGACTAGTCTACGAGGGAATCCGATGACCCGAGGGATGCCACAATCCCGATCTTGAGACATGGTTTAAATCTGTCATCGCATTACATGGCCATCAATATCCATCCTTTTCAAAGGGATCGCCCATGAACCGCACTATGAAGAAGTGAGTCCCCGGTGATCAAGGGATGATCAAGACTCCGGAAGCCAACATTCCCAAAGAAAATGATTGATTTGGGATTAAATCCCATATTTCTCACCCCTTTGGCATCATGGCTATCGAATTGGTCCAAATCTCATGGTGGGGTTTTGAGAAGAAAATGATATCGTGGCGAAGCGAAGATGAAGTTCAATAAATGTCCGGTGGTTGGCTATCTCGAAGCCACACTCAATGGTGTGAGTGAGCCCTGGGCCAGTGGCCACCGAGATAAAAAAAACTACACTATCGTATGGATAGCATGCTAGGATTTGCAAAGAAATCAACTAATCTACTGGAAGAACAAAAAGAAGCCCAAAAGAAGTAATATATCATACGTATCAAAAAAAGGACCATCATGCTCATGAGGGAAAGATTAGAAAATCAGGGCCAAAAGCCCAAAATCTCATTCATTTCTGCACCTATAGATTTATATCTGGACTTATGCAAAGCCCCATGAGACGTGGAGGAGAAAAGAAAAGGAATACAAAGACCCAACCTCTATGGATGGCTCTTCAACCCCTCACTCTCTCTTTCACTCTGCTTCTCTCACTTTTGGGCTCTATGCTCCCTCTTCTCTCCTTCTACAGCTGTAGCCTCGAAGGGGATTAGTGGTGGGCTTCAAGCAGGTTAGAAGGCGGAGCCAGAAGAAGAGCCACTTTCTGGCTCGCAGGGTGCCTTTTATAGGGGTTAAGACCCCATGTTCGAAGGGAAAGCCTCCTCTATGCTTTTCTTTCTTTTTTTTTCTTTCTTCTGCTATCACTATTGCTACTGCTATCATGTCACCTGCTACTACCGTCGACTTGCCATCGCCGAGTTGTTGTTGCTGCCGAACGTGCCATTGCAATGCTGTTGCTGCTGCCGCTAGCGTGCTGTTAGGCTTGTTGAGCTATGGTTTTGATGATAACTAAACTTAGTGTGTAATGCTATGATTTTGATGCTAACTACACTTCATGTGTGATTAAGTGAATGCCGGTTAAGGGCTTTTGCCACGCCGTTTTAAGTACCGAATGGATTCTTTTCGAAGTCGCGACCATTTATATGAGTGCCGGCACTCCCCGGATGTTTTAGTTGCAACGCATGGCATCTGGAATATTTCATTTGCCATTTCTGAGCATCGATCCGAGACTTTGCGTGCCTTCCGGCATATGCCGAGACTGTGCCAAAATCTCTGAGTTTTCTTTGATTCACCTCTCGGCACGGCCGATCGTAGAGATCTTCTGCTCGGGGGCTCCCTTAATGGGTAGCGGACTGCCGAGCGGGTTCTCGTCTTGGCCGGGCGAGGTATGGGTTCATTCGAACTTCCCGTCTTCGACTCACACGTAGACGAGAGTGCCGTATGATCGTCACCGTCATTTTTTGACGTCCACAATGACTTCCCAGTTCCGATCACAGAGACGATGGTCGACATGACCACCGGACATGAAGCCCTATCCTTCATGGATGGGTCATCGGGCTACAACCAAATCCGGATGTCCCTCTGAGACAAGGGCTACATAGCCTTCAGATCCCCCAAAGGGATTTTCAACTACAAGCGCATACCCTTCAGTTTGAAGAATGCCGGCGCTACCTACCAGAGAGCCATGACCAAAATTTTCGATGAGATGCTACATAACATCGTCGAATGCTATGTTGATGACCTCGTCGTCAAAACCAGAAGGCGAGAAGACCACCTATGTGATCTGCGTCAAGTCTTTGACCACCTCCGGCGACATGGGCTCAAGATGAACCCTATGAAATGCTCCTTCTGTGTATCCAGTGACAAATTCCTTGGTTTCGTTGTTCGATACCGAGGAATCAAGGTGGATCCCAGCAAGATCAAAGAGATCAGGGAGCTTCCGCCGCCCAGCAACCTCACTGAACTCAGGTCACTCCAGGGTAGACTGACCTACATTAGGAGATTTATCTCCAATCTCTCCGGTCGATGTGCGCCTTTTAGCAAATTGATGAAGAAAGATGCCCCTTTCATTTGTGACCCAGAATGCCAGACAACTTTTGAGCAGATCAAGGAGTACCTTCTCACTCCTCCAGTTTTGGGAGCACCCGTCAAGGGCAAACCCCTTATACTCTACATCGCCGCCATGGACGCTTCTTTGGGAGCTCTACTGACGCAAGTTAACGAGGAAGGTAAAGAGTAGCCACTTTCTTACCTCAGTCAAAAACTAATCGGTGCTGAGTACCGCTACTCCCCTATGAAAAAAGTATGCTTGGCATTGGTGTTTGTCGTCAAAAAGCTACGGCATTACCTCCTATCCCATCAGGTTGAGCTTATATCCAAGCACGACCCCCTGAAGTTCCTCCTCAGGCAACCCGTTCTCTCTGGCCGACTGGGGAAATGGGCACTCCTACTCATGGAGTATGACATCACCTACGTCCCAATAAAAGCAGTCAAGGGACAGGGCATTGTTGAATTTTTGGCAGCCCATCTAGTACCAGATGATTCTCCCTTCAACGTGGAGCTTCCAGATGAAGAGTCTCTTGCACTCGACATGGGTGTCAAATGTCTCAAAGCCTATGGAGATTCTCAGCTGATAGTCTAATAGGTGCTTGGCATCTATGACATATGGAAATCACTCCTCACTCTCTCGACTCCTCTCTCTCTCCTCTCTCTCTCCCTCACACGTTCTCTCTCCTCTCTCCCCCTTTCACTCGATTTGCGGTCCAAACGGACCCCAGTCGACGCGTGGGAGGTACCGACGGGACGGGCTCGATGTGAGGATCACGTCGGTACCCTTCATCCCTCTGATCGTGGAGCGTGGAGACGCGTGCGAGCGGAAGGACGGCATGGCCCCTATCGCCAGATTTGCACTGATTCGCGATCTTCGCCGCGCGAGAGGTAGGGAAACGGACTCCTCGTCTCGCCAAGAATCCGTTGACACCTCATGCATCGCCATCCATCGCCATCTTCATCATTTTTCGTGCAAATTCTATTTTAGGTGATTTTGAGCTAAATTCTCGATTTGTGTTCCTCTCTCGATTTCTAGTCCAGACGGCCGCTAATCGAAGCAAGGGAGGTACCGTTGGATGGTCGCGTCGCAAGGATCGCGTTGACGCCCATCTTCCCTCGATCCGCGGAGCGTGGAGCCGAGTCAGACCGGGAGGCGCCGGGTCACCCTCTCGCCGGATCGGCATCGAATCACTGTTTTCGTCGTAATCCAGGTAGGGGGATGGATTCCTTACTTCGTTAGGACACCGTCGGTACCACTTGCGCCGTGGTCCGACGCCCTTTGCCTCATTTTTCATGCATGTTCCTACTTAGCTCATTTTTAATCCTTTAATACTTGAAATCATCTCCATGGGCATCGTCTTTTAATTTCTAGTGGCATGCGTAGGCTTGAAATGATGGTATGGCTTGGCAGGATGGTTTGGTTTTGTGTTTTCCCGTATCCCCCGTCGATTTCGGTCGATCGGGAGGGGGTTTCGATGCCGACTTCTGGAGTCTCGAAACCTAGGTGACATAACGCGCCTACCTCGGTGCGTTATAGTCATTTGGCGCGCCTGTAGTGGTGCTTTATATCACGCGTGAATTGTGAGTTTTCTGTGGATTTTCAAGTTTGGGTGCCTTTAACGCACCTCGTCTGGTGCGTTATAGCCCCTGCTTGTTGAGTTGGAGGCCTGTTGCCTTTAACGCCCCTGTCCCTGCCCGTTACATTCATATGACGCCCCTGGTTAGGTGCGTTATATCCCGTGTTTAACTGTGGATTCAGATCATTCTAGTGGGCATAACAGCCCATGGGAGATGTGTTATGTTCCTATAACACCCCACTCTTGGTGCGTTATAGCCTTTGTTCATTGTGTTGTATGCCTGTTGACTTTAACGTCCCTACTCCCGTGCGTTATAGTCCTATAACGCGCTTGCCTTGGTGCGTTATAGTCCCGTTTAACTGTGAATTTGTATGAGTTCTGTTGAGTATAGTGGTCCTGCCTTGGTCCGTTATGGTATGTAACGAGGTGGTCTTAGTACGTTATATGCCTGGTGATTTCAAAAGCATGTGTATATAATTTCTAATGCAATTCATGTTTCATATGCATCATGTTTAAAATATTTTGTACACTATGACATTATTTTACATCCCAAAAGAGCAGCTTTCTCTTTTCTTGTGATGGAACCACTAGTCGTAGCCCGACGACGTCCGTGTCGGCCCACCTGGGAGAGGTGGCGGGGTATTCCCGTCATGGGCTCTCAGTTCATAGTGGCGGTAATTCGATACCTAGTATCGGGTTATCGGTATTATGGACTCTGGGATGTTATAGATCGTGCCCACTGTACCGGTGCAGAATTCCTACAAAGCACTGGAGAAGATGAACGGTAGAATGACACCTGCTATCTAGGGCAAAGTACCAAAGAATACGCCAGCCCCTAGGCCGGCCAAATCCAAGCAAGTCTGGATCCCCAAGGGAGCCCAGATTTCCCCACTTGCCCAAGCAGGACCCCGTACCTTCCACCCTTCAAGGGCACGACAAGAAGAGAGGGTCAAGATAGTGACCCCTATTTACCAATCAGCACTTGCAACACCGGCACTGTCGGAAGTCACCCGCCGCCAACACTAGAGGCACTATCACCAAGCCGCCCACACAAGGCCGTCAGTTTACATCCCTGACGTCATTGTCGACACGCTAGCGCCGGCTTCTGCCGCTGATCATGATTGGGAGGGAGTGGAGCAAGCCATGAGAAACTATCCGCGCGGCCCAGGAAGCACTCCTTTGGGTCGCCAGAGATTACTTGGGGTAGTAGCCTTCACTTTTGAGGCAGAAGAAGCCCGGCCTGTACCCAGTGCAGAGTCGAGGAGCCACTCGGAGGAGCGACATCAATCCCCTGTGCGGGGGGAAGGAAGGCCCTGGAGGTCGGTCTTTGATAGACTGGTTTTTCCGGGCAGGCTGTCAAGGAAGACGGCAAGAAGAGGCAATGACCTAAGGGTCTACACTTGCAACATGGCAGGAGTGTTCGGGCGGTATGGAGCCCTACCTACTAAACCCGAAGAAGTGGCTAGGCTTATCGCAAGACCAGACCCTCTCACCAGACGAGGGAGAGCTGCGAGCGAGATGGCACAAGTTCGCGCTGAAGAGGCTGCCCATTAAGAACCCTCCACAGCCTTGGCCGCCAATGTTATTACTACCGGAGGCACTAGCGACAGAGCGTCCACATCATCTGAGGAGACGCCAGCCGAAGAAAGGGGGGTTACTCCTGGCCTCCCTGTGAGTGAGCCCGCTATGTTACACATGATGTAGAAGTATTAATGGGAGATTGAACTGTTGAAGAAGCAACTCGCCGAAAGAACTGCTCAGCCTTTAACATCTGGGCAGACTGAAGCCTTACCCAAAACCCCTGGGGACAACAGTCACGGCTCGGAGGCATCTCCATAGGTGACAGTACATCCACCAATGCCCGGCTACACTGGGGGCATCCCCCTGCAACATACACGCCATGTAACACCAACCTCATCGCCGACCTTGCCCTTCCAAGGGTCTATTGTCGCTCCACAGGCGACAGTGCTGACGGTGTCGTTGGCTCAACCGGCCCACTTCTATTCAAGCCCAGCTGACCCGGCGGCAGTAAGTTGGCTGATGCTTGAACAGATGATAGATATGAAGCTGGTGGAGAGGGGCGATGGTGATCACACACCATTTGACTTGTATTGAGTGCCTTACCCAGCTCACTACAACGCCAAGAAACTGCCGGTCGGCATCACCAAACCGTCAAAGTTTGAGAAATTCAACGGGCAAGGGTCTCCCAGGGAGCACATTGCCTACTATGTGAATGTCATGGGAGATTTGACATCATTGCCTGGGGCATCCCCCGAGGTACATAAGCTCCAGAGATAAAAAGAGTAGAAGTCGATACAAGAAGAGAAGGGAAGACTACTGTAGTGGGCGTCAAAAAATATCCTCCCGCTCTAAGAGACCCATGGAGGGATATTGAGCCAGCTCTTGTAGTCGAGACTCCGTGGCTTCTAGCTGCGACAGTCTTTCGTCAAGGGAAGCAAGTTGCCCTTCAGCTAAGTCAGCTTCCTCTATGCTCTGAACTTTCATGCACTCAGTTTCCTGCAGTTCAGCTTCAGCCCTGGAAAGCTCGGGCGCAGTTCTGCTATATGCGCTGTAAGGAAGGACCGGTGCTCTGAAGAAGTGCTGGCCGCATCTCTTAATTTCCCCATCATCCCTCTCAATGAGGCAGCGGTGGTTCGGCAATCGGCTCTCTCTAGTTTCACGGCCGTTAGTTGATCAGATACTTCTCAGCTGATGTACTCCCACCTGTTGGCGTGCTTCAACAGCATTACAACCCGCGGGGTCCAGTCATCCATTGGGTAGTCGAAGGCCAGTAATGAGTGGGAGAGGTGTTCTACCAAGCTCCTCAACTGCGCATAAGTCAAATTTGGGGTAGCTGACATGGCTTGCTGAAGGTTACCCAGAGACTGCCACACCATGTCACTGGAAAATTGCAGACCTAGTGGCGAAGTTTCAAGGATCTGGAAGTCCACCCTGCTATCTACCTCAGCCCAAATATCGTCGCTCACTCCAGAAGATGTTGACGACATGATCTGAAGGGCACTGGTGGTAGAATCAACAGCAACAGCTAATTTGACAGGAAGAGTCTCTACTACGGCAACCTCTTTGCCAACCTCCCAAGTGGGAACCGTACCAGCCTCTTCGATAGCCGAGGATACTTGATTCTCGCATTCAGTCCCACTGGCCTCCATAGGAGAAGATTCATTAATGATGGCCAAGGCCCTAGAAGCATCGACCCCTTCCTCAATGATCTCTCCCGTCTCTATCTCAGGGAGACTGCTCTGCTCTGGCAGCAATGCTTCATCGGTAGCAGGCGGTTGGGATTCTACAGCTTCCATCGATTCACCGACCCCTACAACTGCTCCGGGTCCCTCTGGTCCCTCTAAGGCCGCTGCAGCCGCATAATTCTTCGGGAATCGCAAGGCAATGGGCCACAAAACTGGCAGGAGGGTCGGTTGGCCCGCGCCTAAGTCTGGAAGGGGTACTTGCACCGTTATGGTTGGCGGCGCTGTCCCAGCCTGCATCATATATATATACGTCAGCCAGTTAACATAAAAATGACAAGAGGAGCTGCAAGCGGGCGGTGGAACACTTCCTACCCCAACCAGCACTATGTTCAGGCCTCCAAAGGCAGCCCCTGCGGATTTCGTCCCTTCTCTCGCAAGCGGGTATGATGACCCGGGTTCAATTCCTGGCAGCCTGGGAGGACTGAAGGTCATAAAGTCACTTTCATAAGTTGAAGAGGCCCCGACGTCCTCGGTTTCTGTCTCAATCGGTGGGAGCTCATCGTCACTGGAGCTGCCACCATAATCAACCTGCTTAGAAGATGAAGAGTCTTCTGCCTGTTCACGAATCTCCAGCATTGGAGCGGG
>JANBPO010003157.1:0-21639 GCA_024336825.1 Amorphophallus titanum
CGTGCTTTCCTAGATTCAAGATGCCGCCTCGAAGGCGAGGAGCCCCAGTTCCTCAGAATGAGGCTAGTGTTTCACCTACTCCTACTGTACCGGTTCCTGCCCAGGCTGCACCTGTTCGTATTCCGCCTGCGGAGCTACCTAGTAGTCATGGACGGGCACTAAAAGAATTCTTGATGTTCCATCCACCGATGTTCGAGGGTCAATCGGATCCCGAGACAGCGAGGGAGTGGTTGGATGCTATCGAGCGCATTTTCCAATGCATGGAATGTGCCGAGGATGAATGGGTTATGCTGACTTCTTATCAACTTCAAAGTACTGCACGCACGTGGTGGACTATAGAGTGGGAAGTTGCCTTCCCTTCTCGTCCGCTTTGACAGATCAAATGGGCTGAGTTCGTTGCTACATTTGAACATGTCTACACTGCAGCCTGCCTAAAGTTAGCCAAGATGTATCAATTTCTGGAGCTGACAAAGGGCGAGATGTCAGTGCTGTAATATCGTGATAAATTCATTGAGGTGGGCCTGTATGCACCTCATATCTTTGCCGATGAGACTGTGAGGACTCAACAATTTCTGCACAGACTGAAAGTAGAATTGAGCCTGTCGCTGTTCGCTACACGTGTGACTGAGTTGGATTCTGCATATCAAGCCGATGTCCCGCTAGAGTTGGAGTTGGCGAGGACTCGAGGTTTTGCTCAGACTGGAATGGTTCTATCGGTCGTGCAGCATCAGCCGTCCCACCAGTCATCTGCTTCTGGAGTTTCTCCCGCTTTCTCTCCTGCTGATAGTGCTTCTTTCCAGCAATCTCAGGGCAGAGGTTTCCATCATAAGAAAAAGAGGAAGAGGTTTGATCAGCCAGTGTTTTCTGATCCGAGTCAGTAGTTCAGTTTTTTAGTTCGGTCGCGTCCAGATTTCGTTACTTTTCAGCCAAGGTTATGTTCCAGGTGTGGTGGCAGTCATCCGGGTGTGCCATGCTCCTTGCCGGTTGTGTGTTACCGTTGTGATCAGCTGGGGCACATCTCCCGTAACTGTCTGTTGAGGCAGCAGACGGTGCAGTTCTCACAGACTTCGCAGTCGCAGCAGCCACAGTTCCGTCTTCCGCCGCCGCCTCAATCTCAACCGTTTCAACTGCCAGTTCTTGCACTTTCTCAGCAGTCGTCTGTCGCTACTCATCCATCGAGAGCCAGAGTCACACACATCACTCGTGCGGAAGCATTGGCGTCTAATCTGATCGAAGGTACGATTTTGATTTATGATCGCACAGCGCATGTTCTTTTCGATTCAGGTGCGACGCATTCTTTCATCTCAGAAGATTTTATTGCTCGTATTGAAAAGCCGGTGAATGAAATTTCCTGCGATATGCTCGTGGAGTTGCCGTCTGGCGATTATATGTCTACTCCTCTGTGCTTGAAAAATTTCCCGGTTATGGTCAATGGTCGGAAACTACCAGCGAGGCTTTATGCATTACAGTTAGCCGACTATGACGCGATTCTTGGTATGGATTGGCTAGAACTTTATGGTGCCGTGGTTGACTGCCGTCTCAAGCGAGTCTACTTCATGCCACACGGAAAGTCAGCCTTCTATTTTCAAGGTATCGATTTCAATATTTCTGCCCACTCCACACAGGGAGGTAAAGGGCTACACAAGGAATCCGGGAGTGACGCGATCGGGTTGACGGGTAGCACTCGGGGCCGCTTTGACAAGGTTGGCACGCGTACTCGTGGGGCCCAGGTCCTGGATGGCGGTCTGGGGAAGCCGGAAGGATGCTGCAGCGTCGATGGCCCCTGGATGGGCGGTCCCGGGGGTGGTGGGGTGCTGGTCGGCCTCGCGGGAGGCAAGGCGGTCGCTCCGGGGATGGTCGCCGGTTGCCGTCCACGAACCAGATCTACTGTCCAGCAAGAACATGTCCAATCGATGAGATACTATTTAGAAATATGATTTAATCAAACTTGAACGCATCCTCTTGAGCGGATGCGATTCAGGAATACATGTCTCCTTTGTCGGACGTAATTTATATTATTATTATAATTTTTAATAAAAATTACTCTTTTGCAAAAATAACTACTTGTCGGCATAGTGCATACAGCGGTACAGTGAACCTTGAGTTTTAAGGGTTTGTGGTGGAATGTTAACGGAACGCAGCTTATTACCTAAGAAGGGTCCTCTGCCAACCTTCTCTGTCTAAGAGAGGCTCAAAATGATCCAATAACAGTCCTTGCCCTCTCTAAATGTTTCACCAACTCAACAAGTGGCAAGTGGGTCCTGTGGACAAAAGAGTGGACACCGTTTGGTTTGTCAATTTAGTGGTGCCACTCCTACAAATGGGTCTCCCACCCTCCATGCCAGGCTTGTGAGTAAGTATTGTCCTAGTGAATTGGTTGTTCATGTGAGTTGGTATGTGTAGTTTGCTTGAGTAGCATTGTGGGTTTCTATACATTGTATGCATAGTTTTTCTGTTTAGTTCTTGTAACCTTTTTCTCCCATTTGTTCTTTTGTTTGGCTCTAGGGATGCAAGCACAGGGGTGCCTACACTTTCTACAAAGTTGGTTTCTCAAGTTTTAGCTTGGTTTTACCAGATTAATTTGCCTGATGGGATTGGGTTTGAATTAGAAAAATTAGATTTGAGTGGGCAAATGCAACGGTTCACTTTGGTCTCCCCAAACTCCCACTTAAAATTACAAGGTAGATCTCCAAGGACACCGTTCATAGGAGGTACAAATTGGATGGATTCAAGAAGGTCCGACCTGGATTTGATTCATATATCTGGACCCATTTCACGATATCTACCCCGAGATCCAATGATCCTGAGGTCTTGTTTATCGGATGTGGATAACCTGGCAGATCTCCATGAGTCCATTTTTTAGAAACTAAACAAAGAACTTGAAAACTCCTTGGGTGGTTGAAAACTCCTAGCTCGAAACACAAAACCTGTGTAAAACACATTGTTGTTGCTGAGATTCTGCAAACAGGGAGGTGTTTTCTGCCACCACCTACTCTCTTGATGCCAATTTCGACAGAAACATTGTGATGCATATTAATTTTTAAAGCACATGAAAGAAAAATGGGAAAGAAAAGAACTGATTCATCTGGGTCTTGAAGAGGGTTTGCCAGATCGAAGATCCAGATTAACTTGGATCCCCCATGATCTGGTATGAGTCAGGCTGACTCAGCCGAGTTGCTTGTTTTGGTTATGTTTTGATTTAAACATAGGGAAATAAACCAAAGACCTAGGGACATGACTCAAATAATACATCAAAATGACTCAAATAAAATATAAAAGTTACATGACATGACTCAAAGAAATGTAAGAGCATGATGGTGCTTGACGACGATCCATTCGGGCTTCGAAAAAATGTGGAGAGGGTAAGTGATGTCCCCATCAACTATGGCTCCGAAGTGGCCATTCTACCTTGGGGGTTATAAGGACTGCCATAGAGGCTTCCTAGGACCCCATCTGCTTCTTGTCTGTCGAATGTGATCGCCGTAGGCTCCTTCCCCCATCATCTGGTGAGGTTCTTCTTCCCTTCTCTGCCCCTTCTCTTTCCTGTAGCCATGCTGGCCCATAGGAGAACTCTTAGGGTCACCTACCTCTTTTGTCAAGGATGCGGATCCTAGCCGGGGTGTCACCCCGAGCACTTCAGGCGCTGGCACCAGTCGTCCCTGTTCCCCACCATTAGTCGCCTATACGGTAGTACGCAGGCTGCGAGAGGCCTTCCAGATTCCTCCTAACTTCGACATTGTCTTTCCCACTGTAGACGATGATCAATTGCGCCTGCTTCGGGGTGGCATTATGGTTCCTGTGGCATCCTTCCAGGCAGACCTCTGCCTCCCTGTTCACCCTTTCATCAAGTCTGTCCTTTATTATTATGATCGACATCTGGAGGAGATATCCCCCAATTCCTACCGCATCCTTTGTGGGTTCATCTTCTTGTGTCGGAAGGCTTCGGTGGAGCCGAAAGTTCACCTCTTTCGACAATTCTACAGCCTCCAGAGCTCTCTAGTCGATACGACCTATGCGTACTTCAAGGCTCATTCTGGTCGCAATATTGTCCGAGTCTCCGCTGCCGTATCCAACCTCAAGGGTTAGGCGCAGCGCTATGTATATATCACCAAGTTGAGCGATCGCGATTCTTCTGATGGCTGGTGGTTTAGGGGCTTCCCTCTTGTCTGGGTGGACAGGAAGCCCTTGGCCACCGCAATGGAGTCTAAGAATATAAAGGCTATCCTCAAGTTCCCCCTCATTAACACTGACTTTGTGCTGACTCTGACGGTGCTCCGGGAACTGGGGTTGAGCCCCGTATTACCACTGGGTGCTAATCTTGAGTCTTCATCAGGCTGTGTTGGTGGCAAACTGGGCTGACTAGGTTTGATTTGATTACGGGAGTTCCAGAAGTATCGCTGTGGCATTACAAGATAGTGTAGTTATCGTGGTGCACCCTTGGTCCTGTGGACCACATTGAGCCTGGGGCTGGCTAGGTGACCATCGTCACTCCTTAAATCGCAGTCACCATTGCTCTGGGATGTCTTTAGTATCTCATCCCTGCGACTGTCCCGATATCATGTTCCTCCGCAGTGTCTGCGGCCAGTGGGGGGTCAAGTGTTCAGAGGGAAATCTCTGAGGGTGCAGCCAGTGTTGCTGAGGCGGACTCCGCCATGCCTGGCAGTGGTCGCATTCCGCTGGATGTAGATGAGTTGGCAGCGCTGGATAGCTAGCGTCGTCCGAAGAAGAGGAGTAGAGCTTCTACTTTAGCTCGTGGTCAGACTGCGTCGTCGTTGCCATCCAAGGTTCCACCTCCTCCTGAGGTTCTCCTCCACCCCCACCGATCATTGAGCCTGTGGTCACCCCCCTAGCCCCTGCTTTTGAGAGGGAGGCTCAAGAAAAGGGCAAGGCCCTCGCCATTGATGATGATTCACTCAGTCTGGAGGATATGAGGGCCTGCCTCCCATCGCCGACCATTTCTTTGGGTCCTAGCTTCCTACCACCGGAAGAGACCATCCTTAAGTCCCACCTCTAGATGGAAGCAGAAGCCTTCATCAACAAGACCATGCATCCCTGGGACTGAATTGGGGAGTTCGACTGTGGGGCCGAGGATGAGCTGGCGGACTTGGCAGTGAAGAACTTCGTCGTGCTTGCCAGGGTGTTTAGTTTGTGGCAGTACCACTTTGATGGCGTCGCACGGGACTTGAAGTCTAGCCAGGCCGGGTAGGCAGGCTTGATGGCCAAGTGTGAGACGCTGGAGGGACGCTTGGAAGCGTCCAAGGTGGAGGCTACTACACTCAGAGAGTAGTTGGAGCAGGTGGGGTTGGCCCTCACTGGGATGGAGAGGGACCCTGATTTCATCTGGGTCTGGGCTGAGACAGCCGAGGCCCATGCGTCCAAGTTGGGGACATAGGTGAAGACCATAGAGCTCTGGGCTTAAGAGATGGAGGCATAGCTAGCTGAGCTGCGCTCGCCGATGTCGACCGTCGGTGAGGAGGCGGTGGAGAATTTTTGCTCATCCTCGATTTATCAGGATGAGCTGACGTCGATAGCCTTGGAGATCTTTGATCTTGCACATGATCGCGGCTTCAAGTGGGTTGGGAGGCCGCTGTGCATGCCATGGCTAAGAGCTCGGGGACCTTGGCACCTCTTCTCCCTCCTCCCTCGATGCCTTATAGTGCCGGGAGCAGTGGCGGCGAGGCGGAGCTTGGCAGTGAGGAGATTGCGGTCGAGGAGCAGTGGCCAGTGCCGAGTACCAGCAGGTGAGCAGTCGAGGATGCCTCATTGGAGGAGGAATGCCTGGTAAACTTGATGGATGACCTACCCATCGTGGAAGTCACTACTACGCGTGAGCCCGAGGGTGACGGGTCACATGACGTTGCTTCCGGGGCAAGTGCCTGAGCAGAAGTCTACTATTTTCCTTCCTTTCTGAGTAGATTTTCCCTGTCACTGTATTGAGGCGTTTGCCTCCTTTTGAACCCTTTTCATCTTTTGAATGGAAAACTTTCTTCTTTTTTGCAAACTCTAAAATCTCTATGGATTTGCCACGTATTTTACTTTCTCTGCCTGCATTGAGATCTCCTGGGGATACGGAGCGGTGCCTCGAGGACTACCCCTATAGGGCGCGACCTTTGGGAACCATTGCTTTGGTTTCTAAAGGTATGGAGAGGCGGTAGGACTCCTCCTTACTTCGGGGACCTTCGCTTCCCTCTATAAATAGAAGGTCCGGTTACACCACCAGGGTATCCTCAGTTCACTGGGCCATAGAAGGGGAGTTCTTGTGAGATGCCATCAGAGTATTTTGGTACTTCATTTGATGATGGGTCCTTCCAGATCCCGAGCCAACGCCTGCATCTTCGGAGGGAGCCGCTGCTGGCACCTTGGCTACCATGGTCAGCGCCAGGAGAGAACAGTGATGCTACTTCTGAGCAATACAAGCTTGGGTACTTGGATGGTTGGCAGGAGGCCTTGGAGAAGGTCAACCGCCTATATTCTGGCTGGGAAATCCTACTCCTTAAGTTAGAGAAATTCTATCCTTAGTGGGACAAGATCTCTCTTTGTAATCCTCCCCTTTGTATCTAAATAATACTCCTTTTCTTCTCGTCCTCTTCGCCTTTGTGTCATGTGGTTGCTTTCCAATTATTTTTCTTGATCAATAGGTGTGCGACGAAGCATTTCCCCTTGTTGGTGGGAGCATCTCTCTTTTTGTGGATAATGGTGATAGCGGCCGCGGAAGCCATCCTCCTTTTGCCAACTTGTAGGTATGGCCAATTGCCTGGCCGGTGTTAACATCGTTGCTCTACTGCCCTCCGTCGACGATGGCGGGTGGGACAACCAGCCTCCATCTATCAGTTTGCAAGCATGGCCAATTGGTTGGCCGCCGTTGGCCTCGTTGCTCCACTGCCTCCTGTCAACGATGGCGGGGGGGACCACCAGACTCCTTTTGCTAGCTTGCAGATGTGGCCAGTTAGCCTGCCAGCGTGGAGGGTCCAGCTCTTTTCCCTAGGGCAGGCCTCCTCACATTCGACTTCTCCATCTGGTCCCCTTCCATAGAACAGATGGGTCGAAAGGCAGTCCTGTGGGGGTCGTCGCCGTGGTCACTGGTAGGTGACTAATTGGACCGAAATGTGTGTCGTTAAATATAATGGCTGTCAATCTAAAATTTATTTATCAAACTCGTAATAAAAATAAATGATGTAGTATTAAGGCGAGTCTAGGTCGATCCCACGAGGAGGTTAGAATTTTAAAATTCCAGGGGAGGGGGTTTACGCGGACCAGCTTTGGCCCTTAGGCTAGTCCTCGTAAACCCCATCCAGGGAGGGGGTTTACGCGGACCAGCTCTAACCCCTTAGCCAACCCGTGTAAACCCCTTGACCCTTCAACTTCCCCTATAAAAACCCCTTAGGGGCTCAGGGGACAACATACGGACACTAGAGGACACTCAACTCAACTCAACTTGGCTTAACTTAGTGCGTGGATCATCTGGCATCTGGTTTCGAGTGGGCTCTCCACAACGAGCCGAGGAGAATTGTGTGTGTGTGACTTGTCAAGCGGCTTAGCATGCCAAGGGTATGTCCCTTGCACTTCCCTCGCGTGTTAACTAGCCATAACACACAAGTCCACGCCCGCCACATGTGAGACGCTAGGACAAGGGTAGACACCCCCTCGTGCCGGGGTCGCCCCTCACGTGCCTGTCAGCCATGACCATGCGCGCGTCATGACGTCTTGCTCCCTCTCAGTAACGAGGCCACACCGACTGCTCCACTTGAGCCATGATCGACCCTCATCCAGATACCAGACCGATGTGTCCCCTCAACTGCCCAGTCAGCCACAAGCTCCCATTCGACACCGCGGCCACGACCTATGTCACAGGAGGAACTCTCTGTGAAACACACATGTACTTATACGTCACGCCTCAACCCAAGGATTGACTAGCATGTCGGAATTTTCCCGAGGTATGCCCCTATTGTACCCAGGCCGTCACGGCCCACCTGTAAAAATAGATACATCTTAGTGTTACACCGCCAGTGGACGTATGCTCTCACATCCACGTTCGGGCCTCCAGCCACCCTCTGTGTCAGCTAGCATGAACCCCCAGCGCCCTTCACCTCCGACCAACACGACCCAGCCTAAGATGAACCTACAGCTGCAAAGTACTTTCGGGTCTTCATCCCGGGGTTCAGGAATACGGACTCTACTTCGGCATGGAACGAAGGTCTTCGGATTCAATTCGATGTAAATAAACACCGACTGCTTGTGGTCGGTGGGGAAAGACGTCCTGTACATGACTCCCCATGGTCACCCGTGCACTCGCACCCACGGAACCGTTCTTCCCTCCACGTGTCGCTCATCCCCCGAGTCCACGTGTCGCGCCCTGGCGACGCATCCCCAGTTAAACGTTCGGTTTCACGGGTGATTGTCGAGAAATCGACTGGCACGCCCGCATCCCAGCCACGTTTCCTGTTAACCTGAAAAACCTCCCACGTCACTCGGTCTCCCCTCGAATCTCCATAAAAGGCAAGTGCACGGTGCCACCTTGAGGTGGATCCGATCATGAGAGGGGGTGCCTGAGGCCCATTAACCTTTGGCATCCCTCCCGTGGCTGTGTCCTACCCCTCACTCCGGTCACCGCACACACCGGCCCCGGTGGAACCCTTCTGAGATGGAACAAAAAGGATGGCACTCCCGGTGGGACGTCTCCTGCTTTCCTTCTTTTTACTGATGCAAAAGTCCATGCTAGCCCTGAAGTCCAAGTGCCCTTTTCCTGTCCTTGTAGGAGGGGGTAGCAGAAGAGCACCTGTTCGTACTTCCCAGCAGCTTTCAGTTCGTCTCCCAGTTGCCAGACCGCGTTCAGGTCCAGGACCAGACAACTTGAAGGCTGGCCGCCGGGGCCTACTAGGCGACTAGGGCTTTGGCCGCCCAGGGGTGCAGACGGTAGTTGGTCTGGCCATTCTACATGTTTTACATGTTTTTGAAACCCATTGTCTGGGCAGCCAAAGTGTTGGCTGCCCAGGCTCTTAGGCGGCTAGAGAGGTGGCCGCCCAGGCCCCAGTCAAGCCCAGGGTGGGCGGCCAGAGGCCTGGCCACCCAGCCTTTCTGGGCGGCCATCTCCCTGGCCGCCCAATAGGTGCCCCAGGGTTGGAGGCCAGTGCCTTGGCCACCCAGCCCTGTTGGGAGGCCACAAGTCTGGCTGCCTAGCCCTCTGGGCAGCCAGCACCTTGGCTACCTAGTACCCTTCAGCCCGGGGGTGTAGCGTTTTGCGGTTTGGTCTTTCGGGTTGTCCGCATGAGGGATGGCCTTGTGGATTGCGTGTCTGCGTGGTTTTGTGTGATATGTGGGTGTCGGGGGGTGTTGGTGTGGGCCATCCCCGTCTATTGGTAGAGGGTGGATATCCTTGTGTCGGGCTGCTTGTGTCGACTGTCCTCGCGAGAGTTCCGTGATCGCGAGAGGTATCCCTGCGTAAGGGCTATGATTGCGGCTAAGTGTCTTCGTAGGAGTTGTGGACTGTGGTCCATGTTTTTTTGGCCTACGCTTTGATTAGTCATCTGTGGACTGACAGTCTTGGTTTAGCTGTCCATTTAGTGGTCTTTGGTTCTCGTGCCAGTGAGCCACCTCGTGGTGGCTTGGTGTGGACCGGTGGTACTCCGGTGGTTTTCTTAGTTGCAGCTAGTTCTTGGTGACCCTACCCACTAGACATAGCTGACCTGGGCACGTGCGCGTGCCGACCCACCTGGGAGTGGTAGAGGCTTGTCCCGTGTAGTGGTTTTTAGGCCGGTTACCTGAGGGCCCCTTGCCTTTGCAGCCAGAGTCCGGGTGGGGGGGAAATCGGCTAGAGGACTAACCTAGAGCAGATGGTCTGTGTGTGCACACGTAGTCAGGGATAGTGGACGCGTGCTGATGAGCACGACCCTGGTTCTGTGTTGCTATCTCAGTTTTCACCGGAGGGCATGTAGGGAGACACGTGAGGCTGCAGTATAAGTCGTCGGAGGACGCTTTCGGCCTCGTGGTCAGTGGGTTTATACTCCTGTCACCTGAGAGGGTTCAGCGTGGCTTTCTACTTGGTATGGTTTACCGTGCTGGTGGTTTGGCCCATTCCGTTTGGTGTTAGGCAAGGTTCTCACCCTATGCCGTGAAGGTGGAGGGACAGACTAGACTGTCGTGGCCCTTTCGAATGAGGGACCGGGGTCACCCTATGTGTATGGGCATGGTTCTTTCGCTAGTCTTAGCTCGGGGTCGAGAGATTCTCCCGAAAGGTTCTCCCATTTGGTTTTAGCTCAGAATCGAGGGATTCTCCCGAGGGTGTCTGTAATGACCCATAGTTCAGGGTACCGATAACCCGATACAAGTATCGAATTACTGCCACCAAGAACTGGAGACGCCACCCAAGAGGCTGATGAGGCCCCTGAAGGGTTAGTGAGGGTTGTTGAGGGAGCGTATAAACAATTAGAATTACCGGGGTCAAGGTTGACTCCACCCTCATTGACACGGGAGCATCAATTAATGTTTGACCCATGAAGATCATTAAGAAAATTGGCTTCCAAGAGGAGAACCTAGAAGAGGTATGCACCACTATCTCAGCCTATGATAATTCCAAAAGGTGCGCGAAAGGGAAGGTGACCTTGCAACTCGGCTTAGGTCCAATGGTTATGACATCGGACTTCTTCATCCTTGATATCGACCCTGCATATAAGGCCATCTTAGGATGACCTTGGATTGAGCAAACCCTTGGAATTCCATCAACAGCCCATCAGTATTTTAAATTTCCTTACAATGGTAGGGTGATCAAAATCAAGAGTATCCCGTTGGTGAAAACTCTCAATGCCATTACCTCCGAACAGATCCCCTTCATGACCATTCCTGATAAGGGCAAGAAGCTCGTCGTCTCCATAGAGGGCGTTGTAGGGCCTTTCACCTTGAGTCCACCTGATTCCCCATTCCTTCCTTGGCCAATCACGCATTCCAACATCCCTCTCAATAAAGGATGGGAAATCATGACCAAGATGGGCTTCACCATGGGTAAGGGTCTAGGTTAGCTTGAACAAGGGCCCACGCATAGGAGAAAACTCAAGGTTGCCAAAGGTCGTGCAGGTTTGGGTTACTCCTCAGAAGAGCCGTCTAAGGCTACTCAGGGTAAAGGATTGGTGTATGACCATTTTGTCATAGGACCAGTTCAGCCAGGAACTTGGCAGGAGCCGAGAGAAAAAATTGAAGTTGTCCAAAGAAAATAAATCCCACCTGATTCGTCATTTGAGGAAGACTTTGATCTTCTCTCCCTCTTTCATCTTGATAAACCCCCCATCAAGACTTTGTCCTCGGGTATCTTCCTCGCTCTAAACAAGTCCGCGCCTATCTTCTTTATTTCCTTTCTATTTCACCCACCATTTCCTCCGCTCCTTACTTATCCAGTCAAAGGGCAGCCCAGCCATCGGGTGTGTACCTTCACCCATGACCACAAAAAAAAATGCCAATTCTCAAACGTGAACCTGTGATTTCACTATTGAGGAAGCGGCCTCCTTGGAAGATGGTTCCCTTGGCCAAGGGCCAACACTTCCCACCTTGAATCCCCTTCCACAAACTTCCCTTGTACATAGTAGGGTAGAGTCTAAGTCAAGTCCGGGTTTGTACATAGCATCTCTTCCTTCCAAGAAGTCTTGTGTCCATCAGGTTCCCGCGCATTATATCAGCTAGCTGGCCGATAAATGCGCTCAGCTCTGTCAGGTCTCTGAATTCACCTCCACTCCCATTTCCCTAGGGGTAGTTGAGCTAGACGGATCTCCAGTAGATGATGGTCTAGGGGTGTACGTCTTAGAAGAGGAACATGACACCGAAGAAGAAGAAGAAGAAGAGCCATTAGAAGATGGTGGTGATCCTATAGCTTCCTTCGTCATGGGTACTAAGAAATTTGATCAACCTAACGTTTCCATTGATGAATCCACCAAGAAAATCAATCCAGGCACCAAGGACGATCTAAAGATCATATTGATAAGTGCCAATCTAACTCATGAGGAGGAAGCTGCTCTTGTAGCTGTTCTAAGGAAATTTCTCGATGCTTTTCGGCTAAGCCCTGTCCTTAAGGATGAACTTGCCGGGTAGGTGAGGTGGGTTTAAGGTGCAAGTCCTCTTATCCCAGTCAAAGTTGGCTTTCCTTTCTCCCAACCATGTTTGCCCTAAAATGATGCATGGACCAGCAAGTGTGCCGATCTTGCACCATGCTCCATCGTAACATAGGATGTGGCCCACCCTCCATTGGAACTCGACAAATGCTAGACCACCATCGAGAACAATCTCCCCGGTCTTGGATAAGGACGCAACAATGTCCTGAGAGACGTAATTGGATGACTCCTGAGAGATGAAGCCAATCTCCGTATGCGACCCATTGGGTAGAATGGCAATGGACACTATAGGGTGCTGGGACGACTCGCTTGATGGGTTTGGGATTGGGTCAACCAGTGGTTGAACACTAGGGGCGAGCCCTATGGGTCGGGCCATGAGAGCCTCAAATTGGGCCACTAGGGCTGCCCACTTGGATGGGTCTCAGGGAAGGGCCATGGGCTGGTGGGTATTTGGACAAGCAAACAATTGAATGACACTCCAAACTGACTAGACACGACCCTAAATGCAGACCTGACTACAAACCTAGACTCGAAGACACCTTAGACTAACCCAATCTCCAGTACGTGGCGGAGGCAATAACCCGAAGGTCCGACTCGACGCGAGGGGCTACCTTCCGAATAGGCGTATCCTAACCTTCCAGCAATGTCTTTTGAGATACTGGAGTGTCAGGATGCAATGCAAATTTTTTTAAACACCTTTTTTTGTTTTAAAAATAATGATAATCCTAGACTCGACTTAGACCACGCTTTGATACCCTTTTTTATTGTTTTGTTTTATGTAAAGACTAATCCAAGACTACCCTAGACTCGACTAGCTCTGATACCAATTTGATGCAGGACTAAGACGCGGACTCGACGCCAAGTTGGATGTGCAAGCCTTGGGCTCTAGCAAGCTCGAGTTCATCCCTAAGCGTGGGAAGCGTTTGAACCTACACGGTTGAGAAACCGGCAGCGAGTCAAGGGTGGTCTACTCACTCTCGTGCCCGGGTCAGGTCACGAGACGGGTCTCGCACTCACAACTCACAGCGGTGATTGATTTTGACGAGCTAGGAGTTAACTAAGTGCATGCAGATGTAGTAAGAACTTATACTAAGAAAGCAACTACGACTACGAGGGGGGGGGTGGCGAGTGTACCTCCACGCTCCGAGCGTGGGGAAGACTTCCCGACCGACACCTCATACTCCCAGTAAGACAATTACCAAATTATAGAAATGAAATCTCTTGCCCACTCCACGTAGGGAGGTAAAGGGCTACAATGTGGGCCCGGGAGTAGCGGGTTTGGGTTGACAGGCAGCAATTTTGGACCGCTCTGGGGATGGTGTGCGTCGGCAACTGTGGGGCCCACTTGCTGGTCGGTGGGCCTAGTGGACCAGGAATGGTATTGCTGCAACGGTGGCTCCTGGAGGGGCATTCCCAGGGAAGGTGACTTGCTGGTTCGTCGTGTGGAAGGCAAGGCGGCCGACCCAGGGGTGGTCGTTGGTTGCTGTCCACGAGCTGGATCTGCTGATCTGTAGTGCGCGATCGGGTGAGAACTGCTGCTACATTTTTATAGTGACTACACAAGGTGCATCGACCTTGATGGAGATGACCTCTATTGCACTGACCTAATGCTTCAGAGATTATGAACAAACTAGCGTCGACCTTCTAAACATGCATTGACCTTAGCTACAGTTGCTAGGTCACTAGCATCGACTTTACTCCAACCGCCAGGTTGCAAGCATCAACTTGTGTATAAGGTGCATCGACCTTGTAGCACAAGTTGTGAACATGATGTATGAGATGCTTCGACCTGATAGTGTGTGCTATATAAAATATGCATCGACTTGGCAATGCATTCTGTGACAGAGTGGATCAACCTTTAAGATGAATGCTGCATATGTGCATCGACCTTTAAGATGAATGCTGCATATGTGCATCGACCTTTAAGCCGTAGTGACATATGTGCATCGACCTTCTTGGTCTGAAACACGTATGTGCATTGACCTTTAAGATGCACAATGCACATGTGCATCAGCCTTCTAGTGATGCGAGATGACAACGATGGACTCGACGCCAATTTGAAATGCACACCTAGTACTCTAGCAAGCTCGCATTCGTCCCTATCGAGGGAAGCGTCCGGACCTACACGGTTGAGAAACCGACAGCGAGTCAAGGGTGGTCTTGCTCACTCTCGTGCCCGGGTCGGGTCACGGGACGGGTCTCGCTCTCTCTCTCGCAGCGAT
The DNA here is from genome assembly GCA_024336825.1 of Amorphophallus titanum. NCBI lineage: Eukaryota > Viridiplantae > Streptophyta > Magnoliopsida > Alismatales > Araceae > Amorphophallus > Amorphophallus titanum. The sequence goes on from JANBPO010003157.1 coordinate 14,315, forward strand.
GATTAATTTGATCAAGCTAGGAATTACTACTCACATGCAGCGGCAGTGAGAACTTATACTAAGAAAGTAAGAAACTACGACTACAAGGGGGTGCCGAGTGTACCTCCACGCTCTGGGCGTGGGGAAGACGGTTCCGGCCAAGATGGTAACTCCCGAGTAATACAACAATCACAATAATTTACAGCAATGAATCTTTGCCCACTCCACTCAGGGAGGTAAAGGGCTACAGCGGGCCCGGGAGGACCGTTCTTGCGTTGGTGGGCAGCACTTGGATCCGCTCCGTCGGTGCCGTCCGGAAGATGCTTGTTGCTGGTTGTGGGGCCCACGTGCTGCTCAGTGGGGCCGAGTGGGCCCGGAGTGACACTGCTATGGCAGGGGCATCTGGAGGGATGCTCCCTTGGAAGGCGGCATGCTGGTTCACCTCGTGGGAGGCGAGGAGGCTCCGGTCTTCAAGCGTTGGGTTTGCTGTCCACGAGCTGTCACTTGCTATTTTGTAGCGCGCGACCCAGCGAAAACTACTGTTGCATCCAGCCCTGACATCGGGTTGATGTGAGGTTAGAGGCGTTAGCAAGATGACTCAGAGATCTACGCTCCAGGGCTGAGCCAGGAATTTAAAACTCCTCTTGAATGGCCTTTGGTGATTTTACAATCTTCTAGTTTACAGAGCCAAGTTTGACAGGATAGAATTGGGATTTCCTGAGAGTCGGCACTGACCGTGGCTCAAACGTCAGATTCAGGAGTTGGGCTCTTCATGAAAGTTGTAGCCATGGAAGTAGCGAAGATGGAGGTATTTTTTTGGTGACCTGACATAGAGTGCTTGATTATCTAGGGGTTTTTGAGTGACTGGGGGTCGGATCTGAAACATAGTGGACAGACGGAAAATGGGGGATTGCAGGAATTTTAGTGAGGGCTAAAAAATTCATACTCTTAAAACATACCTTATACTATTCTGTTGTATATTATGTAATAGATTGCTCCCAAAGAATGAATGAGTGAATGACATAGTATGGCAGCATGGATTTATGTTAGAGGGCAACTATAGCTGCTAGCATTGTAACTACTGCAAAAAAGAACACATAGGAGGAGGTGTCTCTCAGTTGAAAAAGTATTTGGCAGGAGCGGTAGGTGCGGGATACCCTGAGGTTGATGGCTGTACACATGTACCCAAAGAAGTGAAACTTGCAATGGCCATGCACCTATTGGAGAAAAGAGCTGAGATGCAACAGAAGGAAAAAAAGAAGAAAATGATGAAGAGGCAATCATCGGAAGAGTAGTTGGTAGTGACGAGGAAAAATGTACGTAGATAGCTAGTGATGAAGATAAGCAACAACATACTCGCCAGCCTAATGAATATGTCACGGTCAACGATCCATATGAAGCGCAGTATCGTGAGATAGTACACTTGAGCAGAGAAGAGGCAAGACAACTAGAGGAGACGAGAGCGTGAAGCATCGAGGTGGCAAGGATCAGAGCATTGTGTAGTCGTACTTCATCTATTGCTCGGCAATCGTGGGACATCAGGAGTTTCTAAACTGGTAACTCATGTTTACAAAGAAAAAGGACACAATCAATTAATATTAAAGATGTGGAGCCCGTTGCACAATCCCCAGAGCATGGCAAGCAAACAAGGATGGAATATGTCTATGGCAAAAAGGGGCCAAAATGAAAACTCGGGATGGTCGTTGCAAAATGGTGGCATCACGTGAGATTACCTTTCAATGCGGCCAACAGCCCTTACTACAAGCCGATATTACAATAAGCACAATTACTTGGGTTACATGTGCAACCATCTACAGAGAGAGAGAGAGAGTTGGCCGTTACATACCTTGATGAACAAGTTGTTGAAATCATAAGTTATGTGGACTCCGTCAAACAGAAATGGATCAAGTATGGAGTCACACGGATGTGTGGCGGATGGTCGGCATCACTAAAAGTAGCTAATCAACTTCTTTGTGTATTGTGACAGGCATATATTCTTTCACAAGTCGGTGGATGCGTCGGGTCATGTCCACAATTACCAATATATTTTGTCATTGACGGAGCAAGTGGTGATTGAGATCAGGGAGGAGTACATTATGTAAGTGGTCACATATAATGACTCAAACTATAAGAATGCTAGAGAGGAGTTGATGAGGATCAGGCGGCACCTTGTCTGGACCCTTTTTGCAGCACACTGTGTGGACCTTATGTTGAATGGGATTGGTCAGCTTCGTGTAGTCAAGTCTATGGTGGAGGTGGCACAGAAGGTCACCAAATATATTTACAATCACACACTTATATTGGCGTGGACGAGAGAGCATTGTGGTGGTAAACTACTGAGGCCTGGCATCACATGATTTGCTACATGGATGCCGTGGCTTCCAACGTTAACGCTTCAGTCATTCTCCCCATCCCGGTAGAGCAACTGAAGGCTGCGTCAACTCTATGGGATCACTGGGTTGACGTTGTCTATGCTAAGTGTCAATTCCTTTCAAGTGAACTCCGTGCGTATCACCTCTGGTGCCAGATCAGCATAAGGTCATAATGTCAGATTATGAAATAAAGATTTGATTTTATCCATTTGTTGTTCGTACTCATTATCTGAGTCTCTTGATCGACCCGCTTGTATAACTATTCACGTCTTGATATTTCCGCCTTGTTCGGGGCGTGACACCTACGATTTTTCCATCGGAACAGTTTAGCTGTCTTACCAGAGACCGCAACTCAATAGTGGCAGCCCTATGGGTGATCGCTACTTTGTGCTTTATGTTGGCTAAGTTGGTTCGCTAGTAGCGGCCATGTGATTGACCGCCATTTCATGTTAGCGGTCTTATGGGTGACCGCTAATCTGATTTGATGGTCCATGGTAGACCGTTATATGGTTTCAAAGGTTTTTAAGTCAGTTCGAGGTAGCGGTCTAGCTCCCGACCACAACTTGACGTTGGCGGCCCTGGGCTGACCACCAATCTCATGTTTATGGTCCAAGGGAGACCGTTATCAGGTTTCCACTATTCTAAGTTGGTTCAGGCTAGCGGTCTAGCTCCCGACCGCAAATCAGTTTAGCAGCCTTAGGTGGACCGCTAAATTCCTGTAAACGGTCCTAGGGAGACCACTAGGTTTTAAGTCGGTTTGCTGGTAGCGGCCATGCGAATGACTGCCATTCTGGTTTAGCGGCCAGGTGTAAGACCGCCACTTGCCCAGAATGTTATTTTAGCATCAATTTGGTTTTCGGTTGGCTTGGCCTCAACCCCTTGGTTATTCCATTGTCCGTGGATGTCGTGGACGTCCTATGAGGGCTGTGACCATGTTGTAGGGTGTCTGAAAGTGCCATTGTACCAAGCAGTGTTTCGTGCATTTCAAGAGTCAATATGCTTTCTGGTCAACCTGGTTGTGACCCAATGGTTGACACGTGACCTCGTGAGTGTCTCGGCTATCCTATGAGGATCGAGAGTTTGGTTTTAGATGCTTGGTGGTATCGTCTTACCTCGATTTGTATGCCTATGTGGTTTGAGGGTTTTGGTGATCCCTCATGTTCCGTATTCTGTGTTATGCGGAATTGAGAGTCCTATACGCAACATAGGGGCTGAGGACTTGTGTTTTACTATAGTTAGGCTTAGGGACTAGGCTGATTGAATGGTATATTATCGTGATGTGTGACGATCTTGACCTGAGATGTGTGACTCAAGGGTCATTGTGTGTAGGTCTAGTTGTTTATCCTGAGTCTGGCGACAGTTCTGTGTGCTACTTTGTGCTTCGTGGTACATACGACAGGTGCGTGCTTAGCCTAGCTGTACTTTGATATTTTTATTTTGAGTCTCTGTGTCTAGTGGGCCTCCACTAGTCATAGCTTGACGACACTTCAGGTGTCGGCCCACCTGGGAGTGGTGGCGGGGCGAGTTCCCAATTGAGACGGTTCGTAGGCTGGTTGCCGTGGGCCCCTTTCTCTAGCCGTTAGAGTTCGACGGGAGGGAAAAACTAGCTAGAGACTTGGCTCAAGACATTGGGCTTGTGTGTGCACACGTGCACTACAAGAAAAATGGTAATTACCAATAGTAATTTTCGACTAAAAATTATTCGTCAGAAACACGTCGAAAATATTAAACTTTCTGATGGAAAAATATTCCGTCAGAAATTCATCGGTAATACGTGCGTCCCTCTCCCTCTCTCTCGCCCATTCGATCGCAGTGAGCTCTGTTCCGGCTGCAGATGGCGACAGGGCGACGGCGCGGTGACGGCGAGACGATCGCATGGACGTGCGGCGAGCGTGGGAAGCGCGGGAGGGTGGGGTTTTCAACAGCGTTCTTCATGGGATTGAGCTCGGATTGACATCTCGTCGCGAATCGTAGGTAGGGTGATGATCCTTAGCTCAGTGTCGTTCCATTCCCGTGATTTGTAGGCCAAGGCGAGGTAGAGTGGGGTTATTTTCACGCCAGAAAGGGAAAATCATGTCATGGGGGCAAGTTCGCCCCATCCGCCGTTTCACACCATGATTCCACGTTTCGAGGGTATAGAAGCATGCTAGGGGCCTTGGGGGTTCTTTTCCCATCGTTTCCCCCTTCGTGGGGCTCGATTTGGGGCCGAATGGGCAATTCCGACGAGGTTCACTGTTTTCACGCCGGTGAGCCATGTGCGGTCGAACCAGGGACCGTACATCCCTTGTGCGGTCCTGTCCTGGCCGCCCAACGGCTCGACGTGCTGCGAGTCAGGCTCGGCACGTAGCGGGGTTGAGCGGTCTATCGTGGGACCGCATGTCCCTTCGTGCGGCCCTAAGGTGACCACCCATCTCCTGGCATTTTGACCGTTGTTTGAGACCGTCATGTAGTGCTTGGGGTGTGCGGCTAGGGACTGGCCGTATATCCCTCGTGCGGCCAGGGTCTGGCCGTACGTCACTTCATGCCGTTGGCAGGTCGTGCGGCCAGAGTTGGACCGCACCTGCCTTATGCGGCGAGGTCCTAGCTGCCCTTCCCTTGTATGGCTAGATCCCAACCGCACTTGTTTTCTTATCGTTGGAGGAGGCGCGGCGAGTGGTTGACCGTTCATCCCTTGAGCGGCCCGAGACCGACCGCGCGTCCCGTGAGTTTCTGACTATTGGTTGTTACCGTTACGCAGTGTTTGAGGTGAGCGGCTGGGGTCTGGCCGCATATCCTGAGCGGCCATTATCTGGCCGTTCATCCTCATGCATGAGCGGCCCAGGTGGGACCGCCCATGCCTTTGAGCGGCGGGATCCTAACCGCCCTTTTCCCGTGTGGCCAATGATGGACCGTTCATCGTCTGAGACCTAGCCGGTGGTTTTTCATGCCGATTTGAGTCCCAGGTGAGCAGACCTCGATCCACGTGTTGACCCGTGATCTGAATGATGCTGAGCATCATGTGGGGACCAGGTGTGGGGCACCGTGGGGGTCCCGGGGTGTGGCGTGCCGGCTTACGTCACCATGAATCAGTGTTGCATGAGGAGCGATCCTTGTACTCGTTTACTTTCGGAGTCAGTTTCCGTGACGTGAGGGTCTGTACTTCCGGTGACCCATCCACTAGTCGTCGCTTCCACGGCACGTGTGTGTCGACCCACTAGGAGCACTGGTGTGACACACCCGAGAGAGACGGTGAGTAAGCTGGTTACTGTAGGGCCCCCGCATACCGCCGAGTCTGGGCTGGTGGGAAAATTACCAGTTAGAGGACAGACCTAGGGCGTATGGTCTGAGTGTGCACACGAGGCTGAGGGTTCAGACCCGCGCTGACGAGCGCGACCTCGTTACCTCTCTCTCTCTCTCCCTTTCACCCCCTCTCTCTCCCTCTCACGGTGCTCTCTCTCACTCTCTCTCCTTGGGAAGCGGAGGAGACGACGCTGGATCGTGATGAGGATGGAGCCGTTGGACTTGCGTTGTCGAGCGGAGTGCGTTGGCGCCCTCGTTCGTGCAGATCGCGGCTCGTGGAGGCAGGTTGGGGCGAGGAGGAGCGCGGAGGCCCGTCGCTTGTATGCGGCCCTAGAGGCCATTTCGGACCGTTCCAGGTAGGGGGATGGAATCCCCACCTCCGTAGGAACGCACCGGTGACGCATGCATGCCGCCTCGTGGTCAATTCACACGCCTATCGTCAATTTTGAGTTTTTAGTTCCATGAGTGTAATTTTGCATTTTGATCTTGCATGGGCGTCGTATTTGCGTTTTCCAGCTTCAATTGATCGTTATGGAATGGGTTGTGAGCAGGGAACATGTTTCTGGCGCGAACCCCGTCGATTTTGGTCGACTGGGGGGGGTTCCAATTTCAAACCGGACCACCCCGCTACCCAGCTCATATAACGGACACTCCAGTGACTGTTATGTACATGACGCGCCCCATTGGGTGCGTTATGTGGCTTCGCGGACCTGGACAGGTCCGTCATGACATGAAGATAACGGACGAGTAGGGGTCCATTATGTTCCCTGCCCCTTCCCAGTTCTTGAAACACTGTTAGCATAATGGACTAGCCGAGGTCCGTTATGGTGTTGGAAAACTATGGATTTTATGCCGTTCGGGTGGGTTTAACGGCCCTACAGTGGCGCGTTATATCCCTGGGCGTTCTGCTTCAGAGGAGACCTAACTCGTGAGGGCATAACGGCCTGGAGTAGGCACGTTATACTAATATAACGCACCATCCCTAGTCCATTATACTCATAACAAAACAGAGATGGTCCGTTATGTGCCCTGGCATTGTAAGATGTTGCAGATTCCACTCATGAGGCTTTCCTTATTGCACACCCACCATGTTTAAGTTATTTTGCAACTAATGGCTTGCTTTTAGATCCCAGTAGAATGCTTCCACTTCCTTGTGATGGAACCACTAGTCGTAGCCCTGAAACTTTCAGTGTCGGCCCACCTGGGAGAGGTGGAGGGACATTCCCATGGATCGGTTCTTAAGCTAGTCACCGTGGGCCCCCAGCTTTGACCGTAGCATCCTTAGGGGGGGACTAGCTAGAGGCCTGGCCCTAAGCAGGGGTCAGTGGGTGCACACGTGGTCAGAGGCTGGGACTGACACTAACGAGTGTTACTCTGAATAGTTCTTGGTTCGGTATTACTTACGCCTCTCGCTTGTGGTAGTACACACGAGTTGCCTGAGACGCAGTGTGAGCCGTCAGTGGATGCATCTGATTTCTACCTTCTAGTGGGTTTCCTCTTCTGTCTCCTGTCACTTGGTTAGTTGAGATTATTCTATTGGTAAATTTAGTTTCAAATGCTACTATTTATGAACAAGTCGGCACGTAGATAGCTGTTTAAACTGCTTAGTTAGGTTTATAGTTTTTCTACACTTGTGTTTATTTACGCCAGTGCATGTTTATCGTCTTAAATGCATGCTCTAATTGCCTTATCTTT
>JANBPO010003162.1:0-36327 GCA_024336825.1 Amorphophallus titanum
ATACGTAAAAATAACCGAAATGATCCTCTCAAAGAGTACATCGCAACTGTAACGTCCTCGAGTCGATGAACTGAGAAATAAACTTACCACAGGATTCCGTAACTTGTACGAGAGAAAAATCCATATGGATCGTCAAACTCAACTCGGGAGCCACAAAAGTAATCCGAAACCCTCCAATAAGGATCCAAAAGACCTAATAAAGATCTAAGAAGACCCATTAAGGATCCAGGGCATTACACCAGCACCTTCTGTGATGTTGGTTCTTGGTGCAAGAGTGTCACCTCGAGCATCGGCAACCCTATTATCGGCTCGGGCAAGAGCTTACACTCGAGTCACCCAACCACCGGCTCCTGATACGGACTTCATGCCCTGGGGGCCGATCCCAGTACTCTCTGCTGACGGCCTCTCACCGCCAACGATGGGAGATCGGGTCTTCTTGGTCTACCATCTCAGAGTAGGCTCTTCCTTGGCTCCCTAGAAGAACCGTTGCCACAGCCGCAAAGGCAGGCGACTCGCCGCCACAACCAGTAATTCTGAAAAGACCATCCTCGTCGGTGATCTGCGGATTTGTCTCGACGGGGGCAAACCAATCATACCTCAGGAACGGCCAGTTCTGACGGTTCCTGCCACCAACCGCTTCAGCCTCCTGCTGCAAATGCGAGAGGACAAATTAAGCGGAACTCAGAGAAGCAGGCACCTCGGCAACAGCCCGAGGCACCCACACCAGTCTAATGTACAAACTCCCAACTCTTGTCAAAGGAACAACGACAAGGGAGATCAATAGATCAACTTGAGAAGAATCTGGGTTACCCCAGAAGAAGCTCAATCCGTTCGGAGGGCACGTACCAGAAACCCTCTTTGAGCACTCAGGCGAGGCGATAGACAAGACGCAGCCGATTCCATAATGGCACCGTCCGACGATGCCCAACCATCTGATGTCTCTCGCCTAAATAAGCAGAAACAATGACGGGCTCATTCTGGGCCTCGCCAGCTCCCAGCTCTGAGCTCTCCCCAGGCCGATCTCCTAATGGAGGCTCCACTACAACGAACCTCGATCTTCGATAGGCTGGGGGCACCCGTCTGCCCTAGGAAGCATTCCCAAAGAAGGTGGATGGTCCAGTTCATCAACGACGCAGTTAGGGTGTTCACGTGTTATGCCACCGGACACCCGCCCGAGACTCAGTTTGATGATTTGAACTAGCCGCTGGCTCAGCTTAGGAGGCCTCATCACCATACCCAACCTTTGGCCCCTGCAGGCCACGTTGGCACTTCTGCTGAACGTCAGGCATCTGAACGAGTAGAAGAAGTTGACCGTGCCGCTCCTGTCAATGCGGATCTGGTTCACAATGATCCTCTAGCAAATGAGGTTCAAGAGGTAACTCTCGAGACTCTCACGAAGGAGAACCAGCACTTGAAGGCCCTCCTGCAAGATCTTCTTCAGGAACGAGGCCTTCATCCTCAACCACTTGCTAGGCCTCCGACCGAAGCACCGGCCTCACTAGTTGGGCACAACGATGCCAACGCCTCAGCGGTAGCTACCCTAACCCCTACAACAACCAGGTTCGACATGCCCCCAATCGAAGCTCAACCATGAGCATCCAACACGCTAGTGCCAGAGAGCCTCATGGCACAATGCCAGATGATCGAGCGGATTGTCGAGACAAAGCTCGCCCAGTATGGGGAAGGTGTCACAACTATAGATCTCTATAGCGTCCTTGTAACGACCCGAGATCCGAATACCGGGAAAGGCCTGATAACCAGAATCCTGAATCGCCACCCACGAGTCCGAAGACTCGAAAGGGTTAAAGGGATGGTGTGGAAGTACACGTGAATCTAAAATAATTATAAAAATACATAGTTTATATGAATAAGTAGGAAATAGAATTAATATTAAACAAGTTACATGGTCCACAATATAACAGCAGCTTAATAATACAACAGTAGTACACAACTTGTACAGCAAAGAAAGGAAAGTATAACTACACGGGGCATACCTCGTCTTTGGCAACTGGCAACTAACCTTGGGCACTAGAACCACGTGGAGCCTCAGACACACTCCTCTGAAGCCTCGCCTCACCTGAAATGCGGTAAAAATGCAGGGAATGAGCCTCATAACAAAAAGGCTCAGTAGGGATCACTCGGACCCCTACCTCACAAAATGAGAAACTGTAACGTAAAGCAGCTAAGGGCGAGTACAACATGAATAAATAAACGGAAAAGCCCTGCTAAGCCTAACACCGGTCTCACAGTGGGAAACCGATACACACGTCATGGTGAAAACTAAGAGTGGCTACCTGACAAAGACAGGAGTACCAACCACTAGAAGCAAGGCCGAATGGGTCCCCTGACGTCTTACACCACGCCTTAGATGTCCCCCTCGTCGCCCCATGCGGAATGAGAACACCGTACAAGTAACCAAAGAATAAGGACTAGCTAGGGTCATGCTTGTCAGTGTGGGTCCAACTGGCCCCAACCACGTGTGCACACACTGACCATGCGTCCTAGGTCCGGCCTCTGATGGGTTTTCCCCTCAGCTGGACTCTGACTGCAAGACGTGGGGCCCTACGGTAACTAGTCTAAAAACCATCTCTCGGGATAGCCTCACCACCACTCCCTGGTGGTACCAAACGCGTGTCGAAAGGCTACGACTAGTGGAGGGTCGCTGAAGGAGTAGACTCTCTAGCCAATGGGAAACAACGCCTAAACCGAACAAAGTACAAGGACTGCTCCTCCTACCGACACCGACTCATGGTGACACGAGTCGAGAACACCACCTCTCGGGACCCCATAGCACCCTAACACGTGGCCTCCACACGATGCCCAGCATCAGTCGGACCACAGGTCAACACGTGGATCGAGGTCCACTCACCCGGGATTTAAATCGGCAATAACGAAACTCCGGTTGGACCGAACCCAAGTGGCGGTCCACTCTGAACCGTCCCAGGGTAAAAATAGTCAAACGATAGGCTGCAAAGATAGAGATGCAGTCACCCAAAGGCCGCCCCTAAAAGGAGAGAAACGGTCTCCTTTAGACCGTTAGAGACCTAAGCGGTCCACCCCTGGGCCACTTCAAAGGCTAAGCGGTCCCCCTTGGGACCGCCAAGCCACCAAACCACGCCATGGCCAAATGGTCACCTTGTAACCATTGGAGACTAAAACGGTCTCCCTTGGGACCGCTAGACTAGGATAGACGGTCACCTCATGACCGCTAACCCATGGACTGTTCAACGGTCAAAACACAACGGTCAGAAATGCCTCGGGAGTCACGCTGGCTCCACGGGGAAAGCGAACGGCCTCTAGGCCATCATAGGGTGAAACAGTCAAACGATAGACTACATACCCCACCAACGCTCCCTGGCCAGTAGGTGGTCCTTCTTAGGGCCGCCTAGGCTAAAAACGATTCCTGTTAGGACCATTTTCTTCCCAAAAAATTGAGAACGATGAATCATGGCAGAATTCGCCGCTCCATGCCCCGATCACCCCCAGGTGATGCGAAAACAATGGGGGAACCCTTCCCCATGCCCCTAGGCATCCAATGGTGCCCTCAAACCATCAAATAACGCAGTAAAACTCTAGATCGGGTGCTCGATCCCAAGAATATGGTTTTCCCTTCCCATCATGAAAGGAACCCCTCTTGACCTCCCTTCGGCCTAGAAATCGCGGGAAAGATAAATGACGAGCTAGGGATCCGTCACCATACCTCAAGGCTGCTCGAAACGTGACGGATCACCGCCGATCTTCGAAAAATCACTTGAAGACCCCCAAGCTCCCATGAGCTCGAACGAACCGCACGCCATTGAGATTGTCCCACCGCCGCCGTTGTCGCCACGCCGTCGTCCCACCGTCGTCTGCAGTCGGAGGGAGATGCCGCCGCTGTCATGCCGCGAACTGATAGCAGCGAAAAGCATTGCTCGGAACATGACAGTGAAACAGTCGTGTTAATCAAAGTAAATAAACAACAGATGATATTAATAATGACACATTGAGGCCACACTAATTTGACAAAAATATAAATTCATTGAGAAATTGCTCTCTCTCTCTCTCTCTCCCATTCTCTCTCGTTCTCTCACCCTCTCGGCTCCGGCTACAGATGGAGGCGACCGTGGGCGAGGTGACGATGTTGGGAAGCTGCTGAGACACGTGGCGGAGCGAGGATCGGTGCGGTTTTGGCGCGATCCCGAACGGTGGATTCAAAGCTGGCGGTTCGGTTCGCATGGTGATTTCGACGCGGTTTAGTCGCCTTGGCGCTCGGTTTCTTCGGTGGAGGTAGGGAGACGGATCGCTACTTTGTTCTACACGTTTTCCCTACTCCTATGCGCAGTTTGGTGCTCGATCGGGGGGAGATAGCGCCGGTTTAGTGAAAACCATAATTTTTGGGGTTTGTAGGGTTCACCAGAAAATGACAATCATTCTTAGCCTAATTAGTGTCAAAACGATTGTTGGGATGTCAGGATCCCATTCCCGTAAGTTTCGTGTCGATCGGTTGTCATTTGGGGCCGGTAGGAGTCCGGGAACTCTGGTGACTCATTTAAGGTCGATTCATCGGAATCGCCCCGATCTCGCGTTTTAACGCTTGCATGCGGTGTTTTTAGCCTCCAGGAGTGTTGTATTGTCGTGTGGCTTTGTTTCCCCTACGCTTTGACGTGAATGGGGCGTGGAACGGGCCGATTCGGCCGTTCCCCTATTTTGCTCGCCAGATTTGTGTAACGGTCGTACCAGAGACTGTCACCTGTGTGACGGCCCCATGATAGACTGCCACAACCGTTGGTCATTTCACGTTCTTCGAGAATGGGTTGGTGTGACGGACCAGCATAGGACCATCACATGGCTGTAACGTGCCTATGGTGGTGCGTTACGTTCTGGGTGTGACAGACCAGCATAGGACCATCACATGGCTGTAACGCGCCTGGCTTGGTGCGTTACGTGCTAATGTTTTCGAGGATTGTGGCTGTCAGTCCCTCGACGACCGTGTCTGCCTCGAAGATTGGGTCAGTCGGTTAGCCCTGACAGACCTCCCCTTGTGCGTCACATTGTGTAACGCCCTTAGTCTGGCGCGTTACATGGTTCGTGTTAGGTTTTTAGGCCCGTTGGCCCTGACGCCCCTGTCTTGGTGCGTTAGATGGTGTGGCGCACCTGTCTTGGTGTGTTACATGGTCCGAGTTGTAGCTTTAGGCCTGTTTGCCCTGACACCCCTACCCTGGTGTGTTAGAGTAGGTAATGCCCCTATGGTGGTGCATTACAATCTTGTTGATTGGCCATGATGGCCGTTGTTCCGTTCTGTGTCTGTTCGTGAGTTGGTCTGTCTTAGGTTTGTGTTCTAGGGCAGTGTTTGTACGTCAGTGATTTCTGGATCGGTCAGTTCAGGTGACTAGGTGTGGTCTTTTCCTTGACTGCGATAGTTCCCTAACGACTTGATCTAGACCTACCAGTGTCCTTGACTCTGGTCTTGCAGCGGCTTTCCTTGACTATCAGGTTCGCCTAGCAGTTGAGTGATAGATCACTCTGCCTAGAGTGTAGTCATTGTCCACCGCTCCGATTTCTGCTTGTCTTGACTTGATCTCGTGGTTTGCCCATGACCCGTGGGTGTCTGTTGACATCCTATGAGGGCAGTGACCATGATGGGATGGCCGGTTATTGAAGATATTCCTGTTGAACAGATTCCTTCAGTTTTGACTCCGGTAGGGGACCAATCGGTAATTGTTTTTTATGAACATGAATTGGCTCCTCAGCCAGACAGGAAATATGCTTTGTGTATCACCGTGAACATAAACAAAGTGCCTATCAGTCAGTGTTTGATAGATACTGGAGCATCCATCAATGTATTGTCCCCTAGCACTCTGAAGACGTGTGGCATCCCGGAAAGTGAGATACGACCGTCAACCATTACGGTCACTGCCTATGTCAACACGAAGAAGCCACCTATGGGCATGATCACCTTAAAGGTTGGGCTGGGCCCCGTAACAGTTACGGTAGATTTTCATATCTTAGACATGGACCCCACCTTTAATGGTATTTTGGGCCGTCCGTATATTCAAGTACTCGATGTTGTACCTTCTACGAATCATCAATGTTTGAAATTTCCACATAAAGGGAGCATCGTCAAGGTTACTAGCATGCGCATCTCACCATCAGTCGACATTCACTCTGCTACATTTGTACCCTCCATATGGCCTACCAACAAGCCTTTGTTATCCGTACTAGATCTTGCCGACCCGCGGCATGATTTATTAAGCCCTCTGGTTTCAGTTTCAACTCCAGCTCCAAAGCAAAAGAAAAAGAAGAACATGATGGACACCCTAGGGTGGAATATTGTAATGGGAATGGGTTATAAATCCGGTAGAGGTCTGGGGGTTAACCTCCAAGGTAGATTGAAACCCATCAAGAGTCAAAAGCTCATCCACCGAGGTGGCCTAGGGTATAAAGGGCCAAACATAGAAAAATCTGGAAAAAATGAAGAGGTGCTATGGACTACTATGAGCTCTACCCTCAAGATGAATCAGCATCCACTCACATGGACTTTATATACATATTTTGTGAAGGGGCCCACTGACAGGTAGGGGACCAAACTACCATAATCACCTCTATTCTGGATAACAAAGATGTGTATGCACGCCAGTTTGCTCGTCATATAGCCCCATTGGTTACATATAAAGCTTTGGAGTCGTTAATGCCAGATAAGAGAAGAAAAATGGATGACCAAGAATGTGAGTGGTACAGATGGTTTGACATGAATGATATTGCCATAGCTTTAAGTCGACTGTTCATGCCAACCGATCCAGAATGGCCGCCACTTGTTCATGAGGTAATAGAGAAGCTGGTAATCATCACTAATAAGAGGCAGATGCCAAGCTATTACACTGTTACAGGAGAGCCAGACGTGCCATTCGAGGAAGGTTTCATGACTGACAGGCTGTGGGCCAGACTTTTTTCCCTCTCTTCCATTCACGCATCGACGATTTCTATAATATGCTCTAGGTTTTTCAATAACATTCCTAGACCACCAGCGGTCTTGATCTCTTTATCTCCAAGATTCATCCAAACTCCATCGATTCCTCCTTCACTCATTGAACAATTTTCCCAACTTTTTATCATGCCCCCGCATGGGCAATCAATTAATCAAACTTTGTTCCATGAAATCTCTAATCTTTCTATTTCTACACCATCATATACTCCTCCCCTTCATTTTTCACGATAACTAAAAATGAAAAAAAAAGGCCAATTTTCCAACACATCTATAAGACGTGCCAAAAATGCACTAATTTAGAAAAATACGTAAAAATAGTCGAAATGATCCTCGCGAAGAGTACATCGCAGCTGTCACGTCCACAAGTCGATGAACTGAAGAATAAACTCACCGTAGGGTTCTGTAACTTGTACAAGAGAAAAACTCACACGGATCATAAAACTCATCTCAGGACCTACAAAAGTAATCTGAAACTCTCCAATAAGAATCTGAAATATCCAATAAAGATCTGAGAAGACCCAATAAGGATCCAGGGTATTACATCCTGTTGCTCTTAGGAACGAGGACTACGTTCGCCACCCCGTCAGGGTACCAAGTGGGTCTAAGTAGCCCTGAGTGCAATTTCTCGCTCACTTATTCCCTGATAACAGCTTGTCGCTCAGGGTTACAGTGCCTTTAGCACTGCTGAATCGGGCAACAAGTTGGGTCTAGCTTGAGTTGGTGCATGATGATCTCCGGTGGGATTCCGGGGAGCTCATCCTCAGAGCAAGCAAACATGTCTTGGTTCGCCACCAGGAAATTGGTATAGGCTTCCTTTTCTTGCTTGAACAGGGTAGCTCTGATCCTCAGTGTCCTGGTCAGATCGACCCCCACCTGGATGAGATATAGATCCTCAGTCAGGGTGCTTGTGCTCTGATTGGGGTCTCCTGTCCTTGCTTTCTTCTCGAGCGGCGTCTCCACGGGTTGCCTATCACGTGTCAAAATAAGGTAACACCTTCTTGACTCTCTTTGATCTCCCAAGACTTCTCCCACTCTGTGAGGCGTGGGGAATTTGAGCTTCTGGTGATATGAGGAGGGGACGCCCTGAAGGGTGCCGAGGATTTATTGCCCTATGAGGGCGTTGTATCCGATCATCGCACAGATGATTGTGAAATCTATCAAGAATGCTACGTCTCGGGGTGCGGTCCCGAACGTGATTGGCAAGAAAATGCTTCCTTCTAGAAGGACGGTGGTGCCAGAGAAGCCATACAAAGGTGCGTGCAATAACATGATTTGTGACAAGTCCACACCCATGAGCACAAGACAATCGTACGAAATAACATCAAGACCACTTCCATTATCAACCAAAATGCGACGTACGGTACATTGATTGATGGTGGCCAAGACCACCAACACATCGGAATGGGGAGTGGTTACACCATTCAAGTCATCATCTAAGAAGACGATGCGGCCTTTCAGGTGCTCCCAGGTGGTAGCTTCCCGTAGGGTGCTGTCACCACGCTCCGCAGTGTTAATAGTCAATGAATACCGTCATCGTTTACTTGCACTATCTCCACCTACGGCTGGCCCTCTGGAGATCATCATGATCTCCTTCCCGTTGGGTTGGTTGTCGAGAGGCAGAGAGGTCCGCTGTCACTTTTTCGCGGCCTTGGCGATGAACTTGTCAAGGAGTCCTCGCTGAATGAGGTCCTCGATGGCGTCCTTCATGTTGATGCAGTCGACCGTGTCATGGCCATGGTCACAATAGAAGCTGCAGTAGTTCCTCTTGCTCCTCGTGCTCGGATCTGACTTTGATGGGGTCATCACCATCTGATCCCACACTTGGGGCCCGTCTTCTCACCACGGGGACATCCAGCATGGTCAAATTATATTGTGCTATCTCTGCAGTTACTTTAGCTTCTTACACACCCTCACACCATCCCTTTTTCCCTTCCGAGTCTTCGGGCTCATAGGAGACGGGCCGAGGTTCGAATCGCGCCGGTTCCTTTCCGGTACTCGGATCCCGGGTCACCACAACTGGTATCAGAGCGAGGTTGTGAAGGTGTATAAGAATCTGAAATGACTGCAGTGGTCCAGAAGATCCATGAATGTCCTGTACAGTGAGCGACTGGCTTAGGGTCCATGTGTTTTATTGATTTGCGATTGTTTTCTTGATGCCAGGTGTGATATGGCACTACGGTGGAGGGCTCATTCCCAGTAGGGGGAGTCGAGTAGTGGTCCAGAGGAGCATAGTAGAGCCTCAATTCCAGAGAGTGCAGCTGGAGGTGCGCGAGCTCCAGGGATGGACGATTTCTTCTGAGGCATGTTTGACTATGTCTTCCAGCAGCAGCAGCAGGGAGACCAGCAGCAGAGAGGTGATGCTGGCGAGGGTTCATTTTCTCGAGGTGATCCCGATCAGGTGCTGAAGGAGTTCTTGCAGTTTCAGCTGTCTTCTTTTGGTGGGCAGCCAGATCCAGAGGTGGCCAGAGAGTGACTGGGTGATTTGCAGACGATCTTTAGTGCGATGGAGTGTGCTGAGGAGGAGCAGGTGGTGTTGGCTACGCATCGCCTTTAGGGAGCGACCCGGACTTGGTGGACGTCAGAGTGGGAAGCAGCATTCCAGTCTCGTCCCCTTTGGCAGATCACATGGCAGGAGTTCATCATGGCATTCGAGCGTGCCTTTTGTCCATCTTTCGTCAGGATGCAGAGGCTACGTGAGTTCGTGGAGTTGACCCAGGGCGACATGTCAATGATGCAGTACCGTGCCAGGTTTGTTGAGTTTGGCCATTATGCGTCTCACATCATGGCGGATGAGGAAGTGAAGACCGATCAGTTCGTTGGTGGTCTGAGGGTCGAGCTGAGGCACCATCTTCTTCCTTCAGGTTTGACTACCTTGGATGCAGCGTGCAAGGCAGCGTCGGCATTGGAGAGAGATTTGTAGAAGATTCGAGGGTAGGACAGTGCTGGTCAGGTCTAGGCAGGTTTCGGTTAGCCGATGGAGGTTCAGCAGCAGAGTACTGTCCAGCTCTCAGCAGGTGGTTCCATGGTAGTGCAGTCTGTAGCTCCCGTGCCAGAGTCGTCATCCTTCAGCTCAAAGCTCAAGAAGTTGTTCAAGGAAGCTGGTTTTGGCAGGAGATGACAGAGTCGCAGCAGGAGTCGATGGGTAGTGTTCAGCAGCCGGTAGCTTTTCAGCGTCAGAGTTCGGTGAGTGGTGCTCGAGGCGGGTGTCTCAGGTGCGGTGGTTCTCATCTAGGCAGGCAATGTTCAGCGCCCGTGGTTTGCTTCATGTGCGATCAGCCAGGGCACATGGCACGTGACTGTCCGCAGAGACTGAGTCAGCCGCCCGAGTTTCAGCAGCAGCAGTAGTTTCAGCCCCAGTAGATACCATCACAGCTGCAACAGTACCAGCGACAGGAGCAGTTTCCTCAGTTATCTCGGTCAGCTACTGTAGGGAGGCAGAGATCCCGAGGCAGAGTGACCCACATGACCGGCTAAACTATAATTTTACTTTCAAAAAAAAAAATCACATTTTTTAAAATCCACGCGTGCGCTCTCTCTCTCTCTCTCTCTCTCCACTCGATCACTCTCTCTCTCTCTCTCAGTTTTCTCCCCCCTCACTCTTTCTCTCTCCTTCGTTCACTTCTTCATCCGTTCTGGGCCGTGCTGACCCCAGATCGAGGCGCAAGAGGTACCGTTGGAACCGGCACGTCGCGAGGATCGCGTCAGTGCCATTCTTTTCACAGTTCGAGGAGCATAGGATCGGGTCGGGTCGTGAGGCGTCCCGGTGCTCCGTCGCCCGCATGCGCGCTTATCGAGATTTTCACCGCGATCGAGGTAGGGGGATGGACTCCTTACTTCGCTAGAAATATTTTGGTACCACATGCATGTCCATCCATAGGCGTTTGCCGTCCTGTGGTAGCGGGGGACTGTGGCCCGTCCCCATTGGTTTGCTGCTCCCACAAAGTGGGCCCCAAATCAGGGGCAAGTGGCCACCGGGTGCCGGAGAGCCGTGCGGCCTGTGGTGCACTGCAGTGTCGGCACGACGGTTGACCAAGACAACCGCGGCCTCGGTCAACAGGCGACTGGAATTGGGGATCGCGACCTCACGCGGGTTACCACCCGCGTTACAAAAGAGGAAGAGGAAGAAGGATCTTGTACGCGGCGCAGTTACTTGCTCCCCTTTTTTTCCCCACCTTTCGAGCGTGGAAGAAGAGGAAAAGGAGGTCAAACTGTCAGAAGAAGACGGCACCCGGCGGAGGAGGTCAACCGGCGAACGGGTCGCCCTCGGCTCGCTTTGAGTTCGAGCTTCCCCTCACCTGCTCATCCCCGGTTTGTGCGTGTGTGAGAGAGAGAGGGGGCACAGGGGAGGAAGACTTCTTCAGTGGCCACGACAGGTCCCTAGCTCAGCCAGGTTTGGTGCCTGCCTCCCTCTGGTTCCGTGTTGTAATGGATCATGGGTTATCGGCATTTATGATATTACGATGCGTATAAGTAATCAGGTCAAATTATGGAAATGGTTAGTGGTAGCCCATGATGGAGGCTGCGTTTCTTCCTAATCTCCTCGTCCTCTTCGCTGCATCAGATGACAAGAAATGAGGTGGTTCATCCAACCTAGGAAGAACAACAACAACGTCTGCCCCTATACCCTCTCTCTCTCTCTCTCAAAACAGCAGCGTCAGGATTTGGGAGGGGCAACCCGAAGCACCGCCGGAGGAAGCAAACAGTTGGGGCCGTCCTACTTCGTTGTCTTGCTCCATAGACCCTCTTTTTGCTTCTTTGTTGGAGTTATCTTGCAGGTTCGACTAACTCGTGGTGCTCCTTTGTTTGATTCCCTTGGTTTGCGCTAAATAGCTTCAAAACTCAGCCATATTGGAACAAGCTTCTCTGAAAGAATCATGTCAGAACTATGTTGACCGGTTGCATTTTATTCGTCGGAAAGAAGACTGGAAAGGAGGGGATTTTGGTTGATGTATATGGCAGGAGCCTTTACCTAACAAACCATCTTTGCGTCTTCCTGCCATCTGTGTTCTAATTTCTATAACCCTGTCCGGAAAGGGGTTTTTCGACAGAGTTTAATGTCTCTAATTAAGGGCTCATGTGGAGAGGTAGATGCTCACTGAAGGGAAGCATCAAACCTTGACTCGAATGGTTCAACCTCTAGAGCGACCATATATGAGTACGCCAAAGTGGTCACATTGTGGCAAAGTAATTCAAACCGATAATGAAGCCGCAAACTTCTCCGGAACTCAAGTGCGATCATGGCGCTCTTCTCTCCAATTGCATATCGCAACCGATCCTCTCCGACTCCATATCGCAACTGATACTCATCGAAGTCCCTAATGTACTCAATCACGGAATTGTTGCCTTGGATGGGTTGGCATGGGTTGGCCATAGTTACAAAAAGATGGGGTTGATTCCCCTAGGAGTGGGCATGCATGGGAACACTTTTCTTTTCTTATGCAAAACTAATGCAAGCACCTAGACACTCTACATTGCAATGTTGGAATGCAGACCCGACTATAAACCTAGACTTAACCAATATCCGATACTCGGCGGAGATATTAATCCGAAGATCCAACTCTACGCAAGAGACTATCTTCCCAATAGGCGTAACATATCGTTCTGGTAACGTCTTTTGATATACCGTTTATTGTGATGATATGCAAATGCAAACCAAGACACTCTTTTTTTTTTCTTTTAAACAATGACTACCCTAGACTCAAACCCGCTTTGTTACCAATTTGATGCGGGACGGCGACGCAAACCTGGGACTCTAGCTCGCGACTCGTCCCTTAGCGAGGAAAGCGTTTGGACGTGCGCGGTTGAGAAACCGGCAATGAGCTAGGATGATCAACTCACACTTTCGTGCCCAGATCGGGTCACTGGACGGTCTCGCTCTCTCTCGCAACGGTGATGAAAGTAAAGCGAGCTAATTATCCTATCACTAGCAGCGACATATAAAAACATATACGAGTAAAGCAAATGCCGAGATGGGGAGTGGACACGATACCTCCACGCTCCGAGCGTGGGGACGACGTTCCCGGGCACGAACGGTAACTCCCGGTAAAAATAATCACAATAATTACAGAACACAATTCACTGCCACTCCACGCAGGGAGGTAAAGGGCTACAATTGAGCCCGGGAAGACCGATCTTGGGTTGACGGGCGACTTCCGGGGCAGCTTCGCCGGTTCCGGTACACTGCCACTCGGGCGGCAGCTTGCTGTCCCGAACTGGTTCTGCTATCACAGCACTGCGCGATCCGGCGAGAACGCCTGCTGCGATCAGCCCCGACGTCGGATCGACGCGAGACCAGCGCCGTTGGAAAGCCCTTTCAGAGATCTTCGAACACAGACTGTTGCTGGAATTTTGTCTGCCTCTGTAGTGGCCGTGGTTGAATTTACAACTTGCTGTCTCCTGAACTCAGATCTGACTGGGCAGATTCAGACCTGCCTGATGATGCAGGTTGACCGAGGCATAAACCATGGATCTGGGACTTGGGATTTTTATGGGAGATAGAGGGGAAAGTAAGGAAGACGCCAATATTTTTTGTGGATTTTCTAGAGCTGGTTTGACAGGGGAAATGGATTTTTGACTGGACAGGGGTCGGATCTGGACTGCACAGGACAGAACAAATTTTGGCCTGAGTTTTAATTTTTCAGAGGGGTAAATAAACTCCCAAATTCGTGAAAAACATGACCCATTGGGCCCAAACAGGTGGCCCAATTAACAAAAGACGACCAAACATAAATATCTATTTGATAATTTTCTTTGTCGGAGCCGTTTGCCGATCTTGTCAAACTCAACTTTGAATCTTGAATCTCGAACCCACGATCTCATCACTTGCACAGGACCCGCCTTCCCAGGGCTTTGCAGATGGTTGGTCCATTACATTTCTTTAATGCTTAGGTCTGCACCCTATTCCCGAAAGTCGCTCCTCGAGGACTGCAGCCATCGCGGCTTGTTCCGAGGATGATAGAATTTGCGAGCACTAAACTGGCATCGACAGCGGAACAACTCTTCGCCATTCGGGGAAAGCTAACCAAGGTTCCCATGGATGCACCCGGAGTTCTGCACTTTTGGAGCATGGCGGCTCATTCCAGCCCACTTGTGAACAAGATGCGGAAGTGTAGTCTTTCCAAGACAGAGGAGTATATACATTAGATTTCTCGTGCCAAGTGTACAAGGCCGATCCTGGAGCCAGAGCTAGTTGATTGGGCACTGGCTATTAGACCAAGCGTCCTTCTTTTTCGAAAGAGCGGCATTCTATGGCTGGAGCCATACTATCCATTCCGATTTGGTCAGAATTTTGGCTACGATCAACACATCCCTCCTTCTTCTACGCAATTTACATTGCCGAACAGGCACAGAGTCAACCGGGAGGCTAATGATGAGGCCTGCACATGGTGGGATTTCATTCACCATTGAGAGGAGGTGTCATTCAGGGTACCGGCCCTTGCTCGTTTCCCCCGTATCACCCCTGAATACATTAAATGGTGGAATGTGCAGATGGGATTCTATAGGAGCTCCCGTCAAGACTGTTGGGCTGTTGTAGAGTGCAGATTTTTGGACTCCTAGCCAAAGCCAATCCTAGACATTGATCCTTCTTACTTGAAGAAGTTGAAGTCTTAGACCAACATCGAGGTGAGGGCTTATCTGGAAGCCCAGAAGATTGCGAAGCGCCGCTCACCCAGGGCCGATCGAAAGTTGCCCAAAATTAGCAAGGATGACTATGTGAAGACACTTCGGGGATTGTGCCACGTGAGCAATGAACGGGTGGTCCTTCAGTAACTCCCTTTGTTGGTGGAGGAGCCTATCCCTTCTGTGGCCTACTGGCGTCCTGATACTGACAGTCTGCATCCTTATTGAACTTTCATCAGAGGGGAAGACATGCGGGATGCATTGTATAGCATTACCCCCTGGTTGTTTGCATTGCTCCACTCTCATGGGCTCTAAGTAGGCGGCCTGAGAGAAGCTATTCTAGATCAACCTCTTCTTATCTCCTTCAAGTATGCTGATGGATGGGGGCTGGAGCTTGTATTATTATTTGTCTTCTCGCGGCCACGCAGACTTGGCGCCGCTGGTCGAGCAGAGCGAGAAGATAGGAGATGTGTGTTGGCTCGTTCGCGAGGCAACCTCAAGAGACAAAGTGCCCTTGCTGTTCTACTGGCCTCTTTCTCCTTTGTATATTGGGCTGACAGGTATCTTTTATTTCTTCATTTTAGCTTCCTGAGCTGTTTCCTTTCTAGTTCAGTATGTGTCATTCTCACCTTTGTGATTGTGCAGTTTGACGCTAAAGCACCGATGCTAGAGCTTGCAGAGCTGAGGTTTCTTGGGGCCCCTAGCTCTGATTTGTTCATAAGTAGTTGGAGTAGTAAAGCGACCACTAGCAGAAGTAGCCCAGACGCATCTATCCTCATACGACTGAAGGGGTAGGCCATCCAAAATATGAGGATTGGGCAGCAGATTCCTGGTGGGATGATTTTCCTGCTGGATAACTTCCCAAACAGTAATAGGAGGACAAGAATAAGGTGCGCGCAATAGGCCATTCAGAGGTTCATTCCCCATCCACACATGATTAAGAAAATCCGTGGTGCTGCTGTCCCCAACAATCCACTGTGTGTTTTGCTTGACCACGTCACATGCCAGTGAGAGGAATTGCTTTGAAATGCCATGAGGGTGCTCATGCCGAGAAGAGTCGCCAGTGAGATGCTTGAATCGGCCCCGGGCATATCTAGCCCATATAGAGGAGCCATGGAGTATGTTCCACACATGATTCCATCTAGGTCATCGTCGGAGAAGATGATCTCCTAGACGGCCTGGGCTGGAATTCCCACGCGGAGTGTTGTCGCCTTGGTCGGTGGCGCGGGCCGCCGTCGCATACTGCCGCCTCCTGCTAGCGCTGTCTCCCCCCGCGGTTGGTCCCCTGGAGATCATCATGATCTCCTTCCCGTTAGGCCGGTTGTCGATTGGTGGGGGCGTCTTCTACCGCCGTTCTGCCGTCTTGGCGAGGAACTTATCGAGGAGTCCCCTCCGGATGAGGTCCTCAATGGTGTCTCTCAGGTTGATGTAGTCAGCGGTGTCATGGCCATGGTCGTGATGGTAGAGACAGTACTTCTTCTTGCTCCTCGTGCTCAGATCAGACTTCATACGAGGAGGCCACTTGAGGAATGGC
Source organism: Amorphophallus titanum (assembly GCA_024336825.1). Classification (NCBI taxonomy): domain Eukaryota; kingdom Viridiplantae; phylum Streptophyta; class Magnoliopsida; order Alismatales; family Araceae; genus Amorphophallus; species Amorphophallus titanum. The sequence goes on from JANBPO010003162.1 coordinate 16,119, forward strand.
TCCTCGCGGATCTCCATTAGTATCTGGTCCAGCGGAGCCGTCAGGGGTGTGTAGCGGTGATAGCTGTCCCTCTCCTTCTCGGGGCGATTGTGGCAGTCTCTGTCACATCGCTCTCGCTTGCTCCGACTCTCTCGCGGGGGGTCGACAGATCTCTTGCGATCGGACCGATCGGCTCTGGACACGCGGCCTAGGGCCTCCGTGTTCTCCTCGCAACGTGCGTGCTTCTGCACTAGGGCAAGGAGGTCTGGAAGAGTTGCTGGGGCCTCAACCTCGAGGGCGTGCCGAAGGATGTGGTCCAGCATCCCTTGGGTGAGCACCGTGGAGGCAATGCTGATGTCGAGGTGTGGGACCCGTAGTACCTCCAAACAAAAATGGGAGACGAAATCCCACAGCGTCTCTTCATTACCCTGCTTGAGTGCGAGCAGGGTCACCGCAGATTTGGCCACCTTTCGGCAGCCAACAAAGTTCTCCTTGAACAGCTTCTTGAGCTGCTAGAAGGAGGTAATAGTCTCAGTTGACAGGGACTCGAACCAAGCCCGGGCGTTCTCCCAGAGGGTCGTAACGAATGCCAGGCACTTCACAGTGTCCGAGGCCCGGTGGAACACCAAATGGGACTCAAAACTGTGCATGTGGTCGGTAGGGTCGGTGGTGCCGTCGTAGGAGGTGAACGACGATAGTTGAAGCTTCGGCGGGATGGGGACCTCCATTATTTCCCTGGCTTCTATTATGACATGAAATGAGATGACTGACCCTGGAGTTTCTTGGATGCAGCGAGGGGAGGAGACCCAGCGGCAGGGGACCGATGCTCCTTCTTCTTCCACTACACAGACCTCAGCCGACTGAGTGGAGCGGGAGGCCGAGTTCCGGCAGATGGTGGAGTGAGCCAAGGCGGCTGAGGTGACACTCTCCCAGTGGTATGTTTCCTACACTTCCCCTTGTAAATTATGCTTCTATATTAAATGCAGTTGACTAATGATGATGATGAATGCAAGCATGTGACAGAGCTGACAGCCACCCTGGCGGAGAGTACCAGGGCAAGGAAGGAGGCGACTCACCTACGGGGTGAGCTTGATCAGAGTGCCCGATGAGGGAGGCGGCAGAGTGGGGCCAGGTCGCGACACAGGAGGAAGTGGCCCATCTTTGACAGCAGCTGGCACAGAGCTGGCCCACGGATTCACTGGAGATGACACTCCTCCGAGCTGAGTTGGAGCGACTCCGAGCCAGAGCTGCAGAGGCAGAGCGCTATAGGGAGGAGTGGGATCACGCTCGGCTCGAGGTGGCAAGGCTAGAGGGCGTGGTGGAGGGGTTTCGAGAGCCGAGCAGGGTGAGCGACAGCCGAGTGGCCCCGAGTGGCAGCAGAGCAGTCCCGAGTGGTAGCCATGCCACGTACAACTCTGCCAGGCAGTACTTAGCCACTTCCTCTGAGCGGCGGAGGAACAAGGAGGATGACCGACACCGTCGTCTGGAGCGAGAGGAGGGTGCAACCTCTGTTATGGCCCCGCCATCGAAGAGGTAGGAGGGAGGAGGGGACAGTAACAGGCCAGAGGGAGCAGTCTGATTTTGTACTCTAGACACCTGTACATGATGATGTGATATGATATAGCATGGTTTGATTTATTTTTTTTGTTGATTTTCTTTGTCATGAATGAATATATGTATGAAATGCAAATGTCAACCAACCTACTCGAGAGAGACGCACTAATGAGAGAGCGGTGAGGAGGGGGGAGATGACGATCGATTCACGAGTGAGATGCGAGAGAGGGGAAGTACATCGACTCACGAGAGAGACGAGAGGGAGAGCGACGCCTTATGAGAGTGATGATGACAGGACAGGGAGGCACGTCGACTCACGAGAGAGACAACGAGAGTACAGGGAGGCACGCCGACTCACGAAAGAGATGACAAGAGGACAGGGAGGCACGTCGACTCACGAGAGAGACGACGAGAGGACATTCCTACTCACGCGATAGATACGAGAGAGAGAAAGAGAGATACACAAATGGTGCAGCAAGGAGAAGGGCGGTTATTGATTGGCTGCTCAAGGGAAGAACGGTCCTAATTGGACCGCACGAGTGTTACTCATCCCAAATTAATAGAGATTGGTGAATGGTCCAAGATGAATCATCCAATATTGAAGAACGGCTCAGATTCGGCCGTTCACATTTCAGGACCGAAGTGTGCAGGAAACGATGAACGGCCTATTGTGGACCGCTCTAGAAGAAGGACGGTTGAAAGAAAACTATATGTGAAGAGAGGTGCAAAATGGAGCCATGAATGCAAATGATGAATGATTTTTATGGGATTTTTCAAAATATCTATCCTCAGAATCTCTAGGTATGGCCGCTCCTAAGGAAGATACGTCTACTCGCCAATTCAGAAATATGCCGGGCGGCACTCTCCTAACTTCACTACTTCGTAATGATAAGGGTCTAGGTAAGGACGTACTACGTGCGCTAGAGAATGCATCATCTAATGTAGCAGTCTATGAATCCCTGTTCAATAACTATGCTGGTCAGTTCGACAAAGAACTACAGAACCTCGCTGACAAGCGAGGAACTACTGTGGAAGAGCTGAACAAAGAGATTGAGAAGGGCATGGATGAAATATCCGGTATGGACGGTACTCCTTCTGAGTACAAGGCAGCTTTCACTAAGCTTGCCAATAAGTATGGAGATGCAGGCCAATGGCTACAGAAGCTACGTGATCTGAATGATGAGCTATCTATGGGCATGGTTAATGCCTATCTAGAGAAGGGCGGTAAGCTAACCCCCAATGAGGTCAAGCAACTACAGTCTGTCATCAATAACATGGGGCGGTATGTTCACAGATTCTATGCTGCTCGGCAGCCCGGTGATCTTGGTAAGATTTATCAGGACTCCGTACTGGAAGCAGTAGAGAGGGCGAAGAAGGGTAAGAACCTGAACGCTACCCAAAAGGATCTGCTGAATAAGTGGCAGGCTGCGAGCCGAGTTATCCTAGGTCAGACCTATATTCCAGATGACGCTGCGCTGAATAAGATGTCAAGTGATCGGGTAGATTACTTGTATCGTACATGGTTCGGTAATGTAGATGGAGGCGAGAGTAAGGAGCAGAAAGTTGCGGCGCTATCCGAACGGAGAGCAGAAGTTACTCCTGAGGAGCTACAGAACAAAGTAGAACAGTCCCTCACAGACCTTGTGCGTGGCATAGAAGCTACCGCAGCTACCCAGCGATGGGGTGGTAGCCAGAGAGACAACACAATCCTACAGAAGCGTACAGACATTCCTAAGGAACTCCGTCAGCTAATGGGTGAAGTGAAGGATCCCGGTACAGCCCTAATGGTAACGGCAGCTAAACAGGCCGAATTCGTAACCAAGACTCGTATGTTCCTAGAGCTTAAGTCGGCTGCCGATCCTAACGATCTGCAACCACCTACTGCCGGCGGCAGTAAGCGCGTCTTAGACAACAACATGAAGCCACTAGAAGGTGAGCAGTATGGTCCCCTCAAGGGATGGTATGCAAGTCCTGCAATGCGCAGCATGATTGAAGATACTCAGACTTCTCTGGCCGGTATTGGTGAGGCTCTGGCTAATGGTGACTACGATGCTGCGGCTCAGTCGCTAGCGAGTAAGGGTGTGAACCTATGGATGAAGGGGGCTAGTGTTAAGAAGGCTCTGGATATTGTGGGTAACCTATATCGCTATATTCTGAACGTTGCAGGTTCTCCTGCCATGCTCATCAACAATGGTGTGTTCAATCCAGCTTCATGGGCCCGTGGTGGTAAGGATGCTCTAAATCTTATTCGCTATGCAGCAAGTCCAAGATCGGGTCTAGGTAGTGCTGAGGATGCTGTCAAGTACAACGTAGTAGACTCTGCCACCGTAGGCGATCTGAAGACTCTGGATAGAGGTAAGCTTGAGAATCTAATCCGCGATATGTCAGGTAAGGGTCATGGCAGTTTTATGAAGGCCGCAAAGAAGGCCGGACTAGCCGCTCGTGAAACCTATGCAATGGCAGACGTGTGGGCAAAGATTGCTAGCTTCCATGATGAGACTAAGCATCTAACCAATCTCTACAAGGCTGCGGGTATTCCCAAGACTGCGGAAGAGATTAAGGCAGAGGCAGCAGACACAGCAAACCGTACCAACATCTCATACTCACATGCTCTTCCAATCGTGAAGGCTTTGGAACGTGGCGGCATCAGTCGCTATGGTCCGTATATGTATGAGGTGATTCGTAGTCAGATGGCTAATGCAGGTCAGGGCGTATATGAACTATACCGCTCAATGCAAATGCCTAACGCTGCGTCGAAGGCTCTAGCCTTCCAGCGTGGTGTGCGCAGACTAGGCGGGCAGGCTGCGGTGTGGAGTGCGTTTGGTCTAGCATCTAAGATGCTTGGTGATAGTGTGTGGGGAGATGATGAAGATAAGAAGCGTCAGGCTGGTCTGTACGAAGGGTCTGAGAATTCTGACTATATACCAGTAGGTAAGACAGCCGGAGGCAAGGAACTTCTGTTCCGCTTCTCTGACGTAGACCCTATCGGTCCCGCCACTGATATCATGCGTGCGGCAAGAGCAGGAGATGAAGGAGCATTTGATCGTGCCCTAAGCCAGTTCAAGGAACTATATATTGAACCAGCTCTAGGTGTTCAGGCATATGAAGCACTGTTCGATCCGAACAAGGCTGGACGTAAGGATCCTCTAATTAAGGATCTTGCTCCAAGAGCTTTTGAGGAAGTGCTTAATGTAACTGGCAATGAGAATCGTGTCAAGGCTCTGATCAATCTAGCCGAAGGATTCCTACCCGGCACTGTACGTGCATGGGGCAGCAACAATCCTTTTGCCACTCAGCCAATGAGCGATAGTGGTGTAGATCAGGCAACAGCCGGTCTCTACAATACTCTCAATCTACTAGGAGCTAGAGCTGTGAAGTTAGATCCTGCTGGTAGAATTGGTAGTGCAGGCTGGGACTACTCAGATAAGGTTAAGGATCTACGTACGGACTACGCAGCCTATCTCGCTGAACATCCTAATGCTACGCCCGAGCAGATGCTAGAGCGTGCTACTTCTTATGCAATGCAGGAACGTGATGAATGGAAGAAACTCCAGACTCTACGTGACGGTGCTATCTCTCTAGGCTATAGTCCCGAGTCGGTAGATGCTGTGATGAAGAAGAGCAAGGTTCCAGTGTCGGTAATCTCTCAGCTCAATAGTGGGCAGTTTGCTCCAAGACTAATCAACAAGGCCAGCGTACAATCAGCTGCCGAGAAGAGCATGAAGGGTAAATCACAGAAAGAAAAAGAACAGCTAGCCGCACGATGGGAAAAGGTGTGGGAAATTATAGCTCCATATGCAGGAGAATGATATGTCGGTAATACTTCCTAGTTCGCTACAGCAGGGTATTCAGGAAGCTCTGCCTGTCATCCCCAACAATGGAAATCCTGGGGGAGCTTATAATGCTCCCTCACAGGAAGGGCAGCAGGCAGCTGCTGCTCTCCTGTCCCAACAGCAAGATCCTCAGTCATGGCTTGCACCATCTCCGTGGATGAATGTCGTAGGAAAGATAATGGATGATTGGGATAATAAACTGTTCGATACTATTGGCATGACAGGAAATCCCAATTCTAGGCAGAACTTTATTCCTGTAGTGCAGGGAGGTAGATTTGGTATAGCTGCCGTTAATGATTATGGTGAGCCGTCTAGCTTCAATCCCGAGGCTGGCGGATTGCCCTATGCAGACGCAATGGCACAAGACTATGAGAGGCTACCACAGTACGTGCCTCTTCCTTAAGGAGAAATGATGGAGTGGAATGTAAAGAATGCTCTTAGCAGAGATGTTGAGCGCGAACATCTGAATAAAATCCTTAAGGAGATTCGTAGTACTATTAATGACATTGATACAGGAACGTCTCCTTCTCAAGTAACTACCATCGTTAATACTATTGTAAACAACCAACCTCCTCCAACTCTTGGTACATTCTCTGTTACTTTGTCGGGAGACGTGAGCGGTAGCGGGTCTTCGACCAATCTGTCAAACATCACTATTCCTGTAACTATCGATCCCAGTAAAGTAGGTATTTCAGATGCTCCTGATGACGGCTTTCCTTATTGGAGAGTAAGCCAACAGTGGCAGGCTGTACCCTATCCTCTAGTTAATATTAACGGACTAGAGCCTTCTGGTATTGTGGTAATAGATGATGAGTATAACTGGCTAACTAGATCTATTGAAGTAGCAGTTGGTGAACTAACTATAGACAATGCAGATGGTACAGAAGGCAATCCCCTACTCGGCCTAGCCGATGTAACTACCACGACTGGTGGTACACTGCAAAAATATGGGTTTGATTCTAAGGGACGTAGGACGGAAGAAGATGCTGCGACCACGGATGACCTGTCCGAAGGGGCGACCAACCTCTACTTCCCCGAAGCCCCCAACGATGGGAAGCAGTACGCCAGGCAATCCCTGGACTGGTCCGAGGTCAGCAGCTTTGGCTACGATGACCTCAAGGCATCGCTGGTAGCCGGCGCGAACATCACGATCACGCCGGACGACATGGCGGAAACGCTCACCATCACCGGGACGGGTGGCGGCGGCGGGGGAGGCGTATCGACGGTTACCGGTGGGACCGGGATCACGGTCAACAACACCGATCCCGACAACCCGGTGGTGGCGCTCAGTTCGGCCTCACAGGCATCGTTGGCGCTTGCGGATTCGGCTCTGCAGTCTGCCGCCATCGGCGTCTCTGTGCAGGGGTACAGCGCCACGTTGGACGATTGGGCGCTGATTGATCCGGCCGATAAGGCTGACGCCGGAGCCATCGGCAGCTCAGGCCTGACCATGGCGACCGACCGGATCCTGGGGCGCACGACTGCGGGCACCGGAGCGCCGGAGGAAATCTCCATTGGTTCTGGCCTGTCGCTGTCCTCCGGCGTGCTGTCGGCTACCGGGGGTGGAGGCTCAGGCACGGTCACCAGCGTGGACGTTGCCGGAGGAACCGGGATCAGTGCCAGCGGCGGACCGATCACCGGCAGCGGGACGATCACGCTGACCCTGTCGTCCAACCTACAGGCGTGGAGCGGGATCACCACTTCATCCAAGGCCGATGCTTCCGCCCTGGCAAACTACCTTCCGCTTGCCGGCGGCACCATGAATGCTGGCGCGGCGATAACGCTTCGCTCCGGCTCTATCCCAAACAATACAGCAGCCACCGTCCTCGTCGGATATACGGACAATTCTGCTGGCGCCGCTGCAATCAGCGTTCTCCGCGGTGACGGGTCTGGCGCTACCGGGTGGATCCTTGGGACATCGGTCAATTCAACAACCACCACTCAGAATGTAAGGGTTGTGCCCGATGGGTACATTCAGCTGGTGATGGGAAACAGCTCATCGTCAGTGGTCGCGATTGAGCTGGTCGCGGATAACACGGCCGGCTCATCCGCGATCAAGGTATGGAGGGGCGCATCCTCTACGAACAGTGGAATCATTTTCCAGACAAGGAATTCTGGAACTGCGGTTGATGCCCTGTCGCTGTTCAATACTGGTTCTGCGAGCTTCGCGGCCGGTGTCACGATGGCCGGTAGTGGATCAGAGTTCAACCGCGCCGCAGCAAACTCAACCACCACCACGCGGCAGCCGCGAATCTTCGTGGGCGGCTCAGATCCCGGAGCAGCAGCGGCGAACGGGGACATTTGGATCCCATGACGCTCAATGTAAAAGTAAGCGGAACGATGACCGCAAAGACCGATCTGCGCAAGCGTATTAGTGGTGCGTGGGTCGGAGCGACGGTTGCGTATAAGCGAGTCGCCGGAGCGTGGATTGCCTTCCTGCAATCCTTAGTACGCATCGATAACTGGACTCAAAGTAACGTCAACCCAACCCAGTCTATCGTTGAGGTTGTATGGAATGGCGGAGGCGTCGGAACGGTTCTCTATCAAGTTAATGGAGTGAGCGAGTCATCGTTTTCTTGGCTACTATCTGGCAGCGCAGCAAGCTACGAATATCGCACCGTTGTAACCGCAGGATCTATAAATGGAGGGACAGGTGGCGATTGGCTTCCAGGAACATCAAATTCCAACCCCGGGCTAATCGCAAATTCCGCTAACGGTAACAATAAGTCTGCCACCTTCATAATTGAGATTCGACAAGCATCAACAGGCTATGTCCTAGCGAGCGCAACTTTCATTTTGTCAGCAAGATACACATAACAGCAGCAATTTAATACAGGTAAAACATGAACTATCTAGTCGAAGAACAGCTCCTACAAACTCTACTAAACTATTTGGCAGCAAAGCCATATGCAGAAGTGTATCAACTTATCACTGCCATCCAGCAGCTATCTCCCGTTCAGTCGGAGGTACCAAGTAATGACGGATGAAATTAGTTTAACCAATAGCTTCTTAGGTCTTGGCGCACTAGGATCTATACTGTGGGCAACGTATGAGAAGTGGCAAAGAAACAAAGTACAGAATGCTAATAATGAGAGCAACATTGCTGTAGCTAGTGCTAATGAAACCTTATTCAATATGCTGACACAGAGACTCACTACTCTCGAAGAAGAAGTCAAGCAGCTGCGAGAAGCTTTAGCTAAAGAAAGACTATACACCAACAACCTAGTTAATGCAATGATTGCAGCTGGGTTGCAAGTGCCTCCACATTCTTAAGGAGATATAATGGCTTCACAAGAACTAGTAGCTTTTACACCTGACACAGATCAGAGTGATCCTGTACAAGTAGCTCAGGGTAATACCCATACACTCATCCCTATATTTCACGGCAACTCTGGCTCTGTAGTAGTTAATGTTGTAACAGCTGACGGCAGCTTGAGTCAGATTACTAGATTATCCACTAGACCCGCTAGCAATAAGATCTGGCAGGTGCATGGTCCTGTTCAATATATAGTGCAGGTACGTAACGCAGGCTGCGACTACGATACAGGAGCCTAATCATGCGAGCTATAGGCCAGTCTGTGATGCGCCCTATTATGCTAGGGCTATTCAGGGCTATGAGATTCAGTAGAGATAGAGCACCTAGTCCTCCTCCTATAGATCCCAATGAAGACAACCCACACATGCTGTATGTGCCGGAGGACGACGGATTGGCTACAGCGTCTATAGACTTCCAGTCTGTCACTGGTAATATAGTAGTAAGGATATTTGGTAGGGCTAATACAGCTGGCCCTCTAGATGTAGCCGCTACTGTAACCCAAGCTACGGAAGGAGTAGAGACTGAACTAACCCTGATCGGAGACTCGTGGAATGCGACTGCTGGATCTTCCTATTGTTACATGTTCGCTGGTAAGATTCTCCCTGCCACAGACGCTACTCTCACATTCTCTTTATCAGGAGAGGCAGGCAGAACATGGATACGCATAGGAGATTTGGAAGAACTTCCTGATGACTTTGCTGATAATGTACAGCACTGGAGTAACCTATCTGGGGATGGTACCACAGATAACTACTACGTAGAGATTGCTCCATCAATCAATGAGGGATACCTAATGCTGTCTGTAGCGGGCTGGCTGGAGGCAGGAGGCGATCCCATATCAGGTACGGGGGACAGTATGCAATTCACTGACTCGTCAGGAGATGGCCTTACAGGAGCTTCTGTGTACTTCGGAACTGCCGAGTCTCCCGGAGGGGAGCCAGGATGGTACGGATATGTATTCTATCCAGAGGTAGATAGTGGCGTTACAGCTAAACCTAACGGACTTCTTGTGGCTATACAAGGAGCCACACTTCCATAAACTGCGGACATAAAAATGCCCCGCCGGCTTGCGCTAGCGGGGCTTTATTTTTGCCTGTCACTTTACCGGACAGGTGTAGCCGGGGTAGGGTTCGTGGTTGACTTGACAGAGATAGGAATTGATCGTTTCTTGGAGGGACATAATTGTCGCATCTCCAACGGCGGCGTTTCGTACAAAGCCTCCAAGGTCTTCTGACACTGTTCCGGTGTCTGCATTAGTGCTGCTTGAGGCAAGGGCAGTCTCGGCTGCGCTAGCTCGCTTGAGGGCTGCTTGCCAATGCTGGCGCAGCTGCTTATTGTCAGCGACAACATTATCGACAGTAGCCCTGTAAAGAATCTCTGCATCCTTAACTCCTTTGTTGTAAACAACAGCTTCATTAGCCAGAGCTTTCTCTGTAGCATTGCGGCTTTGATTCAGCTCTGTATAAGTCTTGATTAGATTCTCTCTATTCTTAGCTACATATTCAGTGTGGAAGTCTTGGGCATTGTCTAGCCTAACAGACTGTACAACACCAAAGATGAGAGACAGAACCAGCAAACTTCCTAAGATTCTGGATGTAAGACTCATACAAGTATCACCGTATACTGACTTGGATGGTCACATCTTAGTCTTTCAAATTCTGCTATGAAGGTAGCAAAGTCATCAGGCATTTCAATAGTTTCCCAGAATCTTTCTAGCCTGTCTTCTGGAACTAAATACCAGTGGCCGTCGTCATCTTGAATGAATTTTCTATTCATACTATTCCCTCCTGTTGACATCTTACTAGAAAGTCTAGCACTTGGTCTGCGTCTTCTTCCTGTAGCTCTATAGTGCGCAGTAGATGGACAGCCTCAAATAAGAGGCTGCCCAATACATCTACACGTTCTTGTAATTCCTTCTTAGTCATTAGCGTGCCAGTACAAGTCTATTCTTTCTGTCTGCTTTCTTGTCTGCTACTACTGATCTTGACCACGAACCGCAATCGTTACAATGCCATCGTCTGTACGCCAGTTGTAGGTTTCTGGTGTATCCCCTAGACTGTAAATGGGCACTGCCACAATTGGGACAGACATGAGAGTCATTAATAGCAGAACGATTGACACCAGTAGAAATCCAAGGACGTAGACGGTCGTAGAGCCTTTCAGTAAGGAGAACGTCCTCTTCATTATATTCTCGCATGAGCTTGAGTGCATTCTTCTTTCCCTTCATATAGTCTAGCCACAACTCAAATCCGCCTGTGTCAATCTTACCTCCAATCTGTAGAGCTTCTGAAATGAATGCTAGTTTGTTCGACATGAACTTGGCATTAGCCTTGACTACTTGCATCAAATCAATCTTCTTATAAAGAGAAGGGGGAGGTAGCCCTAGCATCATAAATTCTGCATTGATATGCTTTAGGTCAAACTTATTGGAATTAAAACCAACAGCCTCATCAGCTTCGTCCAGTAGTTCCCAAATAGATTCTACCATAGCCTGTCTACCAAACATCTTCTCGGAAGAGAAGAACACTTCATCAGACCCGGCCCATTTGGCTGCGTAGCATATGATGCTGGACGGCTGTTTCAGTTGACTTAGACCAATGGTCTGATCGAACAATCCCCAATGATAACCTTCGGCTGGTTGTAACTCAATATCCAGAATTAAAGTACGAACAGTGTCCATAATTAATTGATGCTGCGACTAGCATCTAAGTCACCCTCTTCAAGCTCTAGAAGCTGACTGTCATCAATAAGCGCCTCTGTCGCAAAGAGGAAATGTTCAGCTAGCTTAAACGCTGCGGGAGTATATCCTAGATCCACAACTTCATCATCACCTAGGAGAGGATCCCAATGTACTTTTAGATTAACCATAGGCTCATCATCTTTAGATGAGATGGTAATAACTACTTGATGGGTAGGCTTATTAATCACGGCCATTCTCCCACATCGCACGGAGAGTGGCATAGGGCCACAGCCATGTCAGAGTAAACCGCCCAACAACATCTAGCTCTAGATCAGGTCCGGCACTTTCATCGACAACATCTGCAATGACTCCCCCCTGATAAGCTCCCAGAACATATAGTCCAGCAATAATACTTAGTAGTACATAATCAATCATTCTTCTTGCGCTCCTCGGCCGTCTTAATCTTGTGGCAGCCATTACATAACACTTGCAGTTCATCCTGACTACAAAAGAGTCTTTCGACAAATCCGGCTAAATCGTCGTAACTATTCAAGGCTCCTGCTGGTATCTTGTGATCAACACTCACTTCCTTGTTGACGTACCATTCCTTACATTCGCTACACTGGTATTCCCACTTTCTATTTCCTTTGCCTGATACAGCACGCTTAGCGGCATTAAGTACCGCAAACTTGGGAGGGTAGCGATTGTAAGCTGAACGTAAAGCAGATCGTACAAATCCCCAAAACCTTGCCGTACTCCATTCTGGATAGTTTTCAAACGGAGGGGTTTTCATCCTGCCCTTCAGCGGGCTTGCTTTCTTCGCTTTCTTGGCTGTCGCCATCTAGTCTTGATCCATCATAATTAACCCAAGGCTGGCGTTGAATCCACAGAAGTGTTGCATTTTCGTGGAACTCATTACCAATACCTCTACTTTCATACTCTTTACGTACAGCATTGTGCATAGCAATCCAACTGCCGTCCGTCTTGTCTAGAATAGTTTCAGCTGTCTTTGGTCCTACTTTAGGGATGCCTCTGATGTTGTCAGTAGTATCTCCTGTAAGTACTTGTCGCCAGAACCATCTGTTAGCTTGCGCACTATTCACATTGTAAACTTCCTTCTTAACCCAGTTGTAGTGCCAGCCTGCAATCATATCCAAGTCCTTGTCAATGGACACAATGCATGTATCTTCATTGCGGCTCTGAATGATTCCTAAAGCATCGTCTGTCTCCATCCGCTTGACAGTCTTGGCTCCCCAATACTCACGTAGGTACTCCTTAATCTCATCCTTATATCTCGGCACCTTGTCAGGATCACGATTGCCCTTGTAGGGCTGGATGGTGGCGATTCTTTCACGATAGTTACCGGGTCCGTCTATTAGTATTTGAGCTTCCTTCCTACGCTCAAAGGGATCTAGGATATTCATCATAGTCTTCTTGACAGAGTGAAGGGTGAACTCCAAGGGCTCTTCTTCTTTAGAAGCGAAGCCACAACGATAGATGATTAAATCTCCTAACCGTCAATGATTGGAATTAGATTCTCTAGCATTGACCGATACCCTCCTTCAATAAGTCTGAAGTCTTATTGTACATTAGTCTCTCAAACATACATCTTCCTTCGACATTCTGTTTGCTTCTAAGGGACCCTTAGATCACCTTCTGATTTTTGAGGGGAGTAGTGCTCGCCTCTAGGGAACTCTTGGGTTACCTTCTCATTTTTAAGGGGAGCGGTGCTTGCCTCTAGGGAACCCGTAGGTTACCTCCTCATTTTCAAGGGGAGTATTACTCGCCTCTAGGGAACCCGCGGGTTACCTTCTCATTTTCAAGGGGAGTGGTGCTCGCCTCTAGGGAACCCGTAGGTTGCCTCCTTATTTTCAAGGGGAGTATTGCTCGCATCTAGGGAACCCGTAGGTTACCTCCTCGTTTTCAAGGGGAGTAGTGCTCGCCTCTAGGGGACCCGCAAGTTACCTTCTCGTTTTCAAGGGGAGCAGTGCTCACCTCCAGGGAACCTGTAGGTTACCTCTCAGTGATATGTAGGTAACTTACCTTAGTGGAGTATGGCTGGTGATGATTTATTGAAAAAATTTCTTGAGGTTGACGGAGTTCCACGTCCTGGGTATCTCTTCCCCCCCTAGCGTCACTAGCTTGTATGCTCCTTTGCCGAGTGCTTCTGCTACCCTGTACGGGCCTTCCCAGTTTCGTGCGAGCTTTTCGGCGCCCCCCTTGGGTCAGCCACACTTGCTCGCCGTAATACCAAGTCTCCGGGGAAGAAGTGTCGCTCTCTGACTCAGGCGTTGTAATATTGGGCCAACTTTTGTTAAAATGCTACGAGTTTTACTTGGGCGTTGTCTCTCTCTTCTTCGAGTAAGTCCAAGTTCTCTCGCATTGATTGGTTATTCCTGGCCTCGTCAAAGTGTCCCACCCTCAGTGAGGGGTTGGAGATTTCTACTGGTACCACTGCTTCAGCACCATAGGCGAGGTGAAAGGGTGTTGCTCCGGTGGCGGCTCTAGCGGTAGTCCGGTGAGCCCACAGGATGCTCAGGATCGAGTCTACCCACGAGTCTCCTGCTTGGTCCAGCCGGGTCTTGATGCCGTGGAGCAACGTCTGATTAGCATTTTCCACCAACCCGTTTGCCTGGGGATGTCCCACTGAAGTATAGTGATTCCAGATCCCAAGCTCCGAGCACTTCTCCTGAAACGAGGTGCTCGCGAATTATCTGTCATTGTCGGTTGTTAGAACCCTTGGGATTCCAAAGCGGCAAATGATGCTTCGTAGTACGAACTTCCAGGTGCCCTCGCTCGTGATCTTCTCCAACGGTTCAGCCTCGATCCATTTGGTGAAGTAGTCAATAGCAACTATGAGAAACTTCTTTCTTCCTTGCATCTCTGAGAAGGGACCTAATATGTCGATCCCCCACCGAGCAAATGGGCGAGGCCCCATCAAAGCATGTAACCGCATAGCTGACCGATGGTGCATATGGGAGAACTTCTGACATTGAGGGTAGCTTCGGACATAATTGAGGCAGTCTTACTGCAAGGTGGGCCACCAGTAGCCTTGCCGGATTAGCGTCCTCGCAAGTGATCACCCCCCAATATGGCTTTCACAGAGCCCTTCGTGGATCTCCCAGATGGCCTGATCGGCCTCCGTGGGGAACAAGCATTTCAATAGTGGGGTTGAGAGGGAGCGGCGATACAATCTACCATCCACGATAGTAAAGTGGGCTGCTCTCACCAGCGTACGACGAGCCTCGACGCGGTCGCTCGGGAGTTGTTGCCGAAGAAGAAAATCCAGGAGGGGATCCATCCAGGAGGGCTCATAGTCGATGGCATTTACCTGGGGCATCGACTCGTCTATGCTCGGTGCTGACAATTCTTCTATCAGGATCGAGCGTGAGTTGGAGACCACGGTGGCTGATGCTAGGCAAGACAGCGCGTCTGCTCCGACGTTTTCTTCCCGTGGGATGTGGACCACCTCAAAGTGGGAGAATTCCTTTGTCGTAGTCCTGGCTTGCTCTAAATATCTAATCATGGTTGGCTCGCGTGTCTCGAACTCTCCTCTCACTTGGTTGGCGATGAGCATGGAATCGCTATATGCGCGCACGCTGGTCACTCCTAAGTGTTTCGCCATGCGTAGCCCCAAGAGGAGCGCTTCGTACTCAGCCACATTATTTGTGGTTGGGAAGTTGAACCGTAAGGTGTACTGGAGCTCGAGCCCTTCTGGCCAGAGTAGGACCAATCCTGCCCCACTTCCTGCAGCACAGGATGATTCGTCGACATATAGCTCCCATGTGGGTCCGACGGACTGCTCGGGGAGGTCGTTGGTGGGTATAGTGCATTCGGCTACGAAGTCGGCGAGGGCCTGCGCCTTGATTGCAATCCTCGGGCGAAACTTGATGTCGAACTCCCCTAGCTCAATGGCCCATTTGATCAGCCTCCTTGAGGCGTCAAGGTTCTGGAGGATTTCTCGTAGTGGCTAATCGGTGAGGATGATGATAGGGTGAGCCAAGAAGTACGGCCATAGTTTACGAGCAGCCGTAACGAGCGCAAGGGCGAACTTCTCAGTTTGCGAATACCGAAATTCGGGACTCTGAAGTGCTTGACTGACATAGTAGACTGGCTTCATGACTCCTGCCTCTTCCCGTGTGAGGACGACACTCATGGTGCTCGGCGTCACGGATAGATACAGGAATAATTCATCTCCCTTTTTCAGCTTGGTGAGGACGGGAGGGGATGCTAAGTAGCATTTTAATTCTTCGAATGCCAGCTCACACTCCTGGTCCCAGTCAATCTGTCCTTTCTTCTCCGACGCTTGATTGGCTTGCTTGATCAGCTGAAAGAAGGGGAGGCACCGCTCGATGGCTCGAGATAGGAACCGAGCCAGGGCGGTGACGCTACCAGTAAGGCACTGTACGTCCCTTACTCGGTCTGGCCGCTGCATCTCCAACATTGCTCAGATCTAGTCGGGGTTGGCCTCGATTCCTCGGTGGGTTACGAGGAAGCCCAAGAACTTTCCTGACCACACTCCGAATGCGCACTTGGCTGGGTTTAGTTTCATGTTGTACCTTCGGAGCGTGGCGAAGGTTTCTGCTAGGTCATCCAAGTGTTCGGTGACTTTGAGGCTTTTGACTAGCATGTCGTCGATGTATACCTCCATGTTGCGGCTGATCTGCGAGTCGAACATGTGGTTGACAAGGCGTTGGTAGGTTGCCCCTGTGTTCTTCAGCCCGAACGGCATTCGAGTGTAGCAATAAAGGCTGTGATCGATGACGAACGTGGTCTTATCTTGGTCGGGTCTATGCATGCTGATCTGGTGGTACCCGGAGTAGGCATCTAGGAAGCTCAGCATCTCGTGCCCGACTGTCGCGTCGACCAGTTGGTCGATCCGCGGTATAGGGAAGCTATCCTTGGGAGTAGCTTTGTTGAGGTTGGTGTAGTCGACTCACATCCGCCACTTTTTGTTGCTCTCGGGGACCAGGACTACGTTGGCTACCCAGTCTAGATATTGAGTAGGCCGTAGCAGCCTGGAGCATAGTTTCTCTTTCACTTGTTCTCTGATAATGGCTTGCCGCTCTGGGTTGCAGCACCTTTGGCGCTGCTAGACCAGGCGACAAGTGAGATCCAACCTTAGTTGGTGCGTGATGACCTCTGGCAGGATTCTGGGGAGTTCATCCTCTGACCAGGCAAATACATCTTGATTGGCGGTGAGGAACCTTGTATAGGCTTGTTTGCCGCGTTCGGAGAGGTTCGTGCCGATCCTTAGTGTTCTGCCTGGGTCTTCTCCCACCTGAATGAGGTATAGGTCTTCTACTGGGGCGCTCATGCTCGAGCCTGGATCCTGGGTCTTGGCCTTCTTCTCGGGCGGTGTGTCCTCAGGGCGTCGGTCGGACGTGGAGATGAGGTAGCATCTCTGGGACTCCCTTTGATCTCCCCGGACTTCCCCTACCCCCCGAGGGGTGGGGAAGTTAAGCTTTTGGTGGTAAGAGGAGGGAACCCCCCGGAGTGTACCGAGGATCCCTCGGCCTATGATGGCGTTGTATCCTGTCATCGCACGAACAACAGTGAAGTCGGCGAGGAAGGTTACCTCTTTCGGCACAGTCCCGAACGTGATCGGGAGCGAGATGCGCCCTTCCGGGCGAACCGTCGTTCCCGCCTCAAAAGGGGAGCGGAAGAAATTAAAAAAATTAAAAAAAAGGCAGAGTTGGAATCTTCCCTTTCGGTGGGGGTTGATGGCGCCTGCCAGCCGAACCCGTCGCCTTCCAAACTGCGACCTCTCCGACGTCGCCCTCCTCCTCCTCTTCCGCTTATCCTCCATCTCCGGCGAGCTCCCCCATCCTCTTCCTCCTCTGCAACCCCCGCTTCCTCCCTCCCTCTCTCTCTCGTACGTAGCCCTAAGCCTGTCCTCTTGGGACGCCTGCCCTGTGATGTGAGAGCCCACTCACGCGGGTGTAAAGCTCCTGGCGGGAAGAGCAACCGCCGTGGCGCCATCATTACCCGGCACCTTTTCTCCTCGTGTCCTCCGCAGAGCAGAAAAGGTTTCCCTCTCTCTCTCTCCTCTGGGTGCCAGTGATCATCGTGTCCATCTCTGGGCGTAGGTCGCTGGTTTGCAGCCTCCGATCGAGGTTGGCATGTTGTGATTTCGTCGTTTGGTTCCGAGGGGGGACGGTCCCCAGTGGAGGCGTTCTGTGTTGATCCTGTCCTGATCGCGCCATCGTAGCTCGTGCGGGGCCGGCGCGTTTGGATGTGTCTGGGACCTTGAGTTGCTTCTTTTGGTTTTTCCGGGTGAGTTGTTTCCTGTTTGGACATGGTGCTTTGTGGATGATGGATTGTGGTGTATGCGGGGTTTGTGGATCTGTTGATAGCGTCTTTCTCTTGATGCGGGTGGAATTTGGAGAAATTTCGAGGGATCTTTTTGATGTTTCTGCCCTTTTGTTGGGTACCGTGGGGTTCTTGCCTCTGGCCTCTTTGTTTATTTGCCCAGATCGGAACAGACTTGATTCGCTTTTGGATCAGAAGGTTCTCCGGTGGAACTAAGATTGATCTGTGTATATCCCTGGGGAGCTGATCGTTGTTGGAAATCTGACTTGTTCAAGTTTCCTACTTTCCGAATCGGCTTTGAGAGAGACGGGGCCAAAATTATGGCTTGCAATCACATCTGGTGGCACACAAGCCTTGTGACAATGGTTATGGGATCATGCTGTTGAAACGTCTTCATTCCTTCTCTTATGGCAAGTTCATGCATGAGTCATGAAGCTAATCAATGCCATGGGGCATGCAATATTGGCCAATTTGTCAAAAGTTCTGTTTTTCCCGTTTGTGTCAAGGATTTAGTGAGTGCCATATTTAACTTCTGCTTTGGGTTACAAACCGGTGGATAAGGATGTTTTTCATCTTTTTAATGCTAATAATTAATAGGAATAAGATGAAATGCCTCCCAGATGGATCTCTCCTATTATTAGAGCATCTATACTTCGTTCCAAATGTAACTTAATTTACCTGCTCTTGCAAGAAATATACACACAATTGAAGACATCTTCTGCATACTCTTCATGACCTGAGCAGCTTCTATTATAAGATATATTTGTCACCTGTTCCTGTTTAGACTTGGAGGGATTGACTCAATGATTGAGTGTGCTGTTCTCCATCATAGATTACTGAGCAGCACTTTTAACTACCTCAATAGCAATATGAATGGAGGATGCATTTCTTTTTACCAATGGCAATATAAACATGTTACAGTCTTGCTTTTTGGCTGTCCCTGGGGATCAAGCTGCATGCACGAAGTTGATCATTAGTGCATTATAATCATAAGCATATTGGAAAGCATGAGTTTAAGAGTCATATCAGTCGTCACGATCCACGGAAGACCTTGTCCTTGTAATGTCAGGCATAGGCAGTCAAGTAAGCCTCATCGCTGGTGGCCTGGGCTCGTACCACTTCAGCCTGCCCGGTCTAGTCCCGGATCTAGTCCGCCACCCGAGTAACCCAGTCGATCTCTGCTGCAAGCCCGAGTAAGTGTCATCCCACATGCTCCTCCGGCCTCTCCTGTGTTTGGAACTCCACCTCTGGCTAATAGAAGCCCACGGTCCTCATGATCAGCCCGTAGTGCAATGGCTCGATCACGTTCATACAGTGAAGCCAGATGTCACGCCCCATGTAGCCCAGTGCTACTACCACCCATAGCCGACCCTCATGTCCCTCGCCCTGGTATGGTGTCCATTGGACCTACAAGGTAGTAGGCATGTCAAAGCATTAAGCATCTAGGCATATAGTTGTAATTACAAAGTTCAATGTTAGGTCTTACTGATGCATAAGGTAGTCCGTCGAGGTCATCCTGGATCATCCGCACTTGGCGACGTAGGGAGCCTATCTCCTGGGGAACCAACCATCGCCTCGTGATGGGCACTCGATCAGGGTACTCCTCTACACCTCTCCCCTGTCTAGGCAAGTACATGTAGGCCCACACCTACATTCCATTACACCAAAGCATCAACATATAACATTTCATGAAAATCATATACGAATTGCACAAGCATTTTAAGAGTCGAGAGTTACATGAAGTAGTAAGGAAAATCTGTCGAGCATCATGCGTTGGCTGGTTGAGCTGAGAGTGTCGAAGAGGAAGGCGAGTATCTCTGCACCCCACGCATACTCTCAGACTCGGTCTACCTCCTCGAATAGGGGCAGGAGTCTTCAACTCACCACGTCTGCCCGAGTGGCGAATAGTAGCTTCCGAAAAAATAGCATCAGGAATCACCACAACACCACATCCGCCTTTGGTCCTGGCTCTACTGCCACCTGCTTCTGCACTCAGTCTGTCAACCACCCCAAGTGCTGCTCGGGCAACTCCCCGACTGTGATCTCGGCACCTCGTAGGCTCAGGCTCTCCTGCAGTCTTGCTCTGAGCAGAATCGTGGAGTGACGCTCTGGCCTCTACAGATCCAATCCCAGCAATCTCTGAGCAAGCTCTCGATAGTCAGTCAATGTCCTCTGGCTCGCCGATGCTCCATGTACCCTCAGCCTAGTGATGCGTGCCATATCCTCGAGCATTGGGACCATGTGCCCCCATGGGAACACGAATGCTCGGCTCACCGGGTCCCACCAGTCATGTAGCGTGCAGAGGAGAGCTGTGTCTTGCCTCACCACCTCCATGCCCAGAAACTCTGTGAACCCCATGGCAGCCAGTCGCTCCCTCTAGAATTTGGGCAGTGCCAATTACACCGCCTGAACCTGGAGCCATTAGATCTGTGTCCAGCGTTTTCCCTGAATGAATTCAACATTCTAGGTTAGTCATTCATTTCCATAAATCATGCATTGCATATATATATATATATATTGTAGCATGTAAAGGTG
>JANBPO010003163.1:0-49682 GCA_024336825.1 Amorphophallus titanum
CATCCTTGTGAGTAGTCCACATTGTGCTTTGTGTCTTTCGGTGGATTAGTTGATTCTACTCTTTTCTTATTGTGTTTGGTTGTCTGAACCTGTAGATGGTTCGATTTTGTTGTTCGATGGTTGTTTTTATGTCGTTTGTGTTGTTTAAGAATTCCTCAGTATTATTCCTACTGGCATCACCCTTTCTGGTTGGGATTTGTTGGTGTTAGATTTACGATTTCTTATCACTTGGTCTTTGCCAATTGCTTAGGTTGCTGTTGACTTTGTGAGTTGGCGAGATGGCCGTACACGTTGTCACGATGTTTTGGTCATCCCAGCTTGAGTCCGGTCAGCTCTTGATGTGTCTCACTTCACCTCAATTGGACCCCTTTGGTTGAGATGTTGCTCGAGCGAACTAGGCTCTTCCCTTCTTGGTGAGCTTTTGTTAGTAAGCATGTTGCTTCTCGCCTACTTTGGTGGGCTCTTTTCAAGAATTGCCTTGGAATCGCCATCTCAGTAATATCTTGTCCTATGTCTGCTTAAGTGCGGACAGCCATTATATTGAGCCTGATCTTCTCTCCGCTTTACGGTTGCTTGGCTTTAGACCTAATCTTTGTGTCGAGAGCCATTATGTACCACATTTTCGTCGTGCCGTGTCCAACGGCCAATCCGATGTGAGGCTCATTTGTCATTTCCAGGACGTTAAGGTAGGCTGAGATTTACGCTTTTCCTTGGGCTTCGTGCTGAAGCTGGTGCTCTTTTCTATTACGCTTAGGTTTTTTCTACTCGATTGCTCGCTGGATCAGTGCTCGAGGCGTGTTACATTATGATTTTCTGGGATTGCGATGGCGCCTAGTGTGTGCTGAGATGCGAAGGTCGAGGCTCTTTCTGATGCCTTTGTGCATTATTGAATGCGTAGTGAAAGCGTGTGGGCTAATGACCCACGAGCCGAGGATCTTTTCGTACGATTCTGGGTAGTCGAGAGAATTGCTCCTTCTTGATGTGACTCTGTCTTAGCTGCATGTACCTAGATGTTATCATGATCATGCTGTTTTTGGTCATTTCTCTGATTTCAGTGTGGCATTTGCAAGTGTTGGGGAAATCGTCGGCTTCCCTATTGATAAAGTACCCTCTAGTCTGCATTCCTTCTCGTGGGTGTTGTGCTCTCGAGGCATGCTTGTAATCCTTGAGATGCATTCCCCGAGATTGTGGTTTCTCTTGTCGTTTTATGATCGGTTTCAATTGTTGTGGGTCTTTCCTTAGTGAACGGCCTGATGCATGACTCGCTCCCTGTAGTCGTGTGCTCAGCTGCCGCATGCCTTGATACGACCCTGCTTGCAGAGTATTCTGAGGTTCTGTGTGCTGTACGGAGCTGGGATCCTGCAGGTGCTGTTGTCATTGGCGGTTGTTTTTACAAGTGCTGTTTTCGTATGATTCAACGTTTATGTGCTGGACCATTGTCTCGTCAGTAGCTTGTTGTGCTCCTTTTCCTGGTGGAGTAGCTCGCAACTCGACCAGATGCGATATCTGAGTGAAGACTAACTTAATACTTTGTGTGGTCCAGTGTTGTTGATTTTTCTGTCGTTCCTCCGTGTAATCGTCATTGGCGTCCTGTGTGCCTGCTCAAGGTGTCCGAAATCATGTCTCGATCTTATACAAGAACTCTGAGACATTCACGAAGTCGCATGTCAACCACTGGATCTTACTGGGTTGACTAGAAACCAATAACGACTCTGAAGTAGTATGGACTACTAATCGACATAAATGCACTCTTGGCTACCTTATAACATGGTCATAGACCACATAGGATATCAAAGACATCCACGGGACAACGGGCATACCACAAGGTTGAGCCAAGACAATGGGAAGCCAAAATAGCAGAAAACAGCACTCTGGGGATAAACGGCTGATCGCTTGACCGCTGGGCAAGACAAGCGGTCTGTTGAAGGGCTGCTAACCTCACACAAAGAATACAGACACTTGGCGGTCATAGAATGGGCCGCGAGGTGACTGTAGCGGTCATATGCTAGGTCGCTAGACCCAGTCAACTCTCGAACCGACTTAACCAGTCAAACCACCAAACGGTCTAATATCGGACCGCTTACAGAACTTAGCGGTCTACCAATGGGCCGCTAAGGACACAACTCGAACCGACCTAAAATATTGACCGAAGTCAAACGAAGCTTAGCGGTCTATAAAAGGGCTACTAAAGACTACAAACGGTCGGAGCTAGGACCGCTAGCCCGAACCGACTCAAAACCATTGATTAAAGTCAAACGATGCTTAGCGGTCGACTATAGGGCTGCTAAAGCTAGCCTTGCGGTCTATCGTATGACTGCGTAGCCAAACTGACATTGCACATAAGTCTAGCGGTCACCTATTGGGCCGCTTGATAGAGATTAACGGCCATCACATGACCGTGAAGACACGGACCGACATAATGCAAATGTTCACATACTGGACCGCTTGAGGACACAAACGGTCTCTAGAAGGACCGCTAAGGCGTCATGGTGGGAAAAATAGAGGATTGGCCGAAACCCAGCCTTTTCACGCCATGTTCATCCTAAAACAAAGGGGAAACAATCCTAATGGCGATATAAGCCCTCCAAAGTCTAGAAGGGATCAATCCGACGCATAAACGGCAAGAAATGGGCGATTCCACCAAATCAACCCAAAACGAGTCACATGGATTCTCGGGCTCATACCGGTCTCAGATGACAACCAATCGCAATGAAACTTGTGGGAGTGGATTGCTAACATGCCAGGGGTTTCAATAATACTAATCTAGCCAGAAATTGTCACCGAGAAAGGTGAACTTGTCTCACACCCCTCGAAGCATGTTTTCACCGTAACGCGACAAAACCCGCTCATACTCGCACCGTTCGGCTCCAAATCGCGAGGGAAGGTAGAAGAGAAGCAGGTGATCCATCTCCCTACCTCCACCGAAGTTCTTGCGTGCCAAAGCGACTAAACCACGCCGAAATCATCACGATGACCAAACCACGCTGGCTTTGAATCCACCGAGGGATCGCGCCAACGTCACGCTCCATCCTTCACGCCAGCACGCTCCACGATCACTCCACAGCATTCCTACCTCGCCCATCTCACCACAGTCGCGTGCCCCGCGGAGAGAGGAGAAGAGAGGAGAGAGAACGAGAGGGAGAGAGTGAACGACGGTGAGGAGAGAGGAAGGAGAGAGAAAGGTTAAAAAGAAAAGAAATTAAGACCTCTTTGGGGAGGTGGGGGGTTGGGCCGAGATGCCATGGCTTTGGGGTCCATCCCCCGAGGGGGAACCATTCGAGTGTATCGGGAGAATTTCTCGGCATCCCGGGCTACTTGGTAGGCTTGCTCTAAAGTGGTCACTTGATGCATGAAGAGCTCCTTTTTTAGGTGGTATTGAAGCCCATTCCTAAAGTGGGAAAGTGTGACCGTGGGATCCTCTTGGACTCCGCACTTAAGGAGGTAGTAGTTGAATTTCTCAATATACTCCATAACGGTCTTTCCTTCTTGGGTCAAGGCTTGCCACTCATCTAGGAGGTTTTGATGGTAGGAGGGGGGACATATTTGAGTTTGAGTTGTTCTTTCATGGCCCCCCATGTGGTGATGTGAGCTTCCCTCCTAACTATCCTTAACCCCTTAACGTTCAACCAATGGGTCTTGGCTAATTTGGTAAGTTGCATCTTGGCAAGCCTGACTTTCCTATCCTCGGACATGGGATACCAATCGAAATACTAGTCCATTGCGGCCTCCCATTCTAAGTAGATGCTCGGGTGATGGGATCCATCAAAGGTGGGGGCATCAACTTTCATGAGTCTTACAAGGTGGTCATCTAGGTTGTCCCGGGGGTGTCTATCATTTCTCCTTGGGGGTGGGTCCCTTTCCGGCTCAGGTGGATGGTCGAGGTTGAGCTCCTCCATGTCTGGTTCTTCATGTGGGGGAGGTGGCCTCCTATCATCCACTCTTGGGGGGGGCCTATTTTCCTCAAGTTGCTCGAGTCGGGCCATTATGTCATCAAGCTGTCCTAAGACATTGGTCATACCCTCCACGAGGAATCTGATGTGATCGGGGAGTTAATGCCCATTGGTAGTGGGATTCCCTTGGGGATTGGGACCCATTGGGGGGTTTGAAGTGGAAGGATCGGATTGATAATGGGTTCCTCTACGGGTGGACATGCGATGTCGGGTGGGCTATGCACGGGTGTGCACTTAAGTGCGACCTAGTGTGAAGATGCCCAAAGACTAGACTTGTGAGAACAAGCCTATAACCACTTTGATACCACTTGATGTGGCACAACCCAGGGATGACGTTGGATGACTTGATAAGCCTAAGACCTAGACCCGCAAGTATACAAAGACACGCAACGGAATCACGCTAGCGGCTCTCTCGCACGGTGCATACGATCTCTCGTTGGCAACCGAGGGATGATGGCGAGGGTTTGGGGTGGGACCCATTCATTATAGGGGACTTAGCTGGCTTAGGATGACCCCTAAGGGTCTGGGGTTCTCAACTTTATGGGAGGCCGGCAAGCTGGGGCGTGGGTTTGGGGTGGCTTTAACTCAAGCACCGCGGTGGGCACACTAATGGTGGTGTGCGATTCAGGGCTCTCATCTCACTGTCCGACGGGCATTCAGAAGTAATATTAGCCAAGAAAATTATTAAACCAGCAAGGGATGTAGTCGCTCACCTGATCGGTTTGAAGACACCAATCTCGGTCGGAGATGGGGCGAGCGGGGAAGCGTGGGTGTACACCCGCACGCTGTGCCGGTGAAGCTTTGACATTAAATGGAGCTTACAGCACTACACCTCGCATAGGGGGGGTTCTCGCGGCGGCTGCTGTGGCTGCGGTGCTTGCTGCTGCACTTGCTGCCTCGGCGGCTGCCTTCTCTTTTCTTTCAGCTCAATGATGGCCTTATGCATTTCAGCCCAATCGATCCCGTGCCCTTCATGTAAGTCATAGACCAGATCTCAGAATTGAAAACAACCTTCGATGGTGTGGCCCGGCTGCCTGTGGAATACACAATACTTTGGCTGATCAACCGCGGTATTCCAACTGGGCCATTCCGAAGGAAGTTGGATAGCATTCACTGACATGAGAGCCAAAAATATATCGGCAAGAGTTTCTGGCAAAGGAGGATATTGGGCTCTCTTCGGAACCGGGCACCGGTTATTGTTGTAGTCGTTAGGGGGAGAGACATTATGGTATTGTGGTTGTGGTGGAGGCTGTTGTGGAGCGGAATAGGTGTTTTGCGAAATGGTGAAGGTGAGCGGAGGGTTTGGTGGAGTGGAATAAGCAAGCGGAGGGTTTTGTGGTGCGGCGAAGGCGAGTGGAGGACGGGCTTATGGAGGGGACTGGGTGTTGCGGGGGTTTTGAGGAAAGCGGATTTGGTTGTTGTTTGCGGGAGGAAAGGTAATGGCTTGAACCTGTTCATTCGTTTGGACTCCCTCGGTGACCGGCCCTTGTGGTTTTCTGTTGTATTTGGGTTTCTGGGCCTCAAATAAAGAGTGGATGGGAGAGTCCTTAAACTGAGTTTGAATGAACCGCGCCCGGCTATATAGCTGATGCATGTTTGATATGTCATTCATAGTCAATATGTTTCGAAAGGTCAGAGTAGCATTGGAAATCAACAACTTGACCTTCTCTTCCTCCAGAATATGGCCGGGCACCCTGGCGGCCATCTGCCTCCATCTGTCTGCATAGGTTGCAAACTCCTCATCTGCTTTCATTTTCTCGGCCACCAAATCGGTAAATGAATATTCTGGGCCGACCCTGTCTTGGAACCGTTGGATAAATTTACCCTTAACCACTTTAAAGCTCTCAGCGTCCTCCAATGGCAAAGAATAGAACCATTCCAATGCCACCCTGTCCAATGATCGGCGGAACAGATATGCCATGAGATGGTCATCGTACTGAAATTGCGTCGATTCATATAAAAAGTCCCTTACATGAATAAAGGGATTATCATTTTCATCATATTTCCTGTAGTTGGGCAGCTCGGACTCAGGAGGGAAACAGATGTTCTGAAAGCTAGGGACGGGAACGTCGGCCAAGGATTGTGGGCCAACCCGCTTCTGAAGAAAGTCGAGTTGTTGTTGCATGGCGGCCCACTTATCAAGGAGTTCTTGCTCCCTAGATGGGGCAGGGGTGACAAAAGAAGGAGTTTGGACTTGCGGAGCGAAAGGCAGAGCAGCTGAAGGAGGCGGCCCATAGGATGGCGCTAAAGGATAAGTAACCTGGGTGGGTGGGAGCCCATAAGAAGGATATTGGGCCGCTAAATGACCCAAATTGGAGTGGACCTGGGCTGCCCCTGGCTGAGGGCGCCAGAAATCTGATGGACCCATGGAGTTTTATGGCAATGAGGGGGTAGAAGTGTGGTGATCCACCTGGAAAGAAGAAGGGAGAGTGGTCTTTCCCTTATCATAAGAAAACCGACAATGGGAAACCAACTATGTTCTTCAGTCAGGCTAAGATTTCAGCTTCTCTGCAGCCTTTCATTTTCTCTCTGGTTGCCTGCACTCCGCAGGGAAGGCCCTCCATTGACATCAGAGCACATTTTTCCAAAAGATTTCCTTTCAAAGATGACTTCATGATAAGTGCTCTGGACAATTGGCATCTTATTTTGAGGTTCAGGAATTACGATGACTACCTGATTCTGCTGCTGAAAGAGTCTCTACATGTCCATGGTCGTCTATTCAGATTCTTCAAATGGGCGATGGAATTCTCACCCAATGTTGATTCCCCCATTCTTTCGCTATGGATTGCTCTCCCTGGCCTCCTGGTTAATTTTTTTATTGAGCCAATGCTGCGTTTGATTGCTGGCAATATAGGTCGGGTGTTGAAGATAGATCCTTGGACACTGAATCTATCATAAACCAGTTGTGCTTGTGTGTGTATTGAGCTAGACATTTCTAAACCTCTTCCCTCAAGGGTGTGGATTGGTGTACCGGGGGGTGGTGCTTGGCAGGAGATTTGCTACCCCAAACTCCCCGCATTTTGTTCTCATTGTTCCAGGATTGGTCATAATGTGGATAGTTGTAAAGGAATTAAAGGATCAGCCCGGAATGGTAAAATGCCGGTAGACCCAATTCCTATGGTGCAAACTGGTGTGGATACAAAGTCCAAGGCTATTTGGCAGCCAGTTACTCACTCAAAAGCCAAAGTCGATGATAAGAACGATGAGGTAATGCCCTTGTTGGTCCCTGAACCCCACAGAGTTGTTGACAACTCAGCCAATAGTTCAGTTGTGGAGACTTCAATTGAGATTCATGCAGAGGGTCAGTCAGACTCAGACAAGTTCAACAACAAGGGAATTCTCAATTCTGCTACTGATCAATTTACTTCTGTTCAATTACCAGCTGAGCCACGGTCGACCGTTGATTTCCAATCCTTGGTTCATATCTCCAACTGTCCAGATAATGCAATTCTGTGTGTGATGGACTCAATGGTTAATACTCATATAGAGTTCCCTTCAGTCCAAAGTGTCCCTCAAGTTGGGGAAATTGCCCTTGTTCCAGAGCTGGCCATTGTGGGTCATGATGATTGCTTGTCTATTAAAGACCCCCCAATTATGGAGAATCAATGTCTTATCAATCAAGAAAGTATTTACAGCAGTTACCAGGAGATTGCAGCAGTTGCTAAATTAAACAATGTAAGAGCTTTGCAAGATGGGCATTCTGGAGTCATCACCAGGTCCATGATGAGGACTAATTCTACGGGTAACATTGCTAGCACTTCTTCCTGCCAATGAGTTTTCTTGTTTGGAATATCAGAGGTATTGGGAATGTTGTGTCTCTAGGTCGAGTAAAGTTTCTTCTGAAAAATTATAAGATTGATTTTGCTGCTATCTTGGAGCCTAAAATCAACACTTGTCTTTTAGAATGCACTTGTAGAAAACGTGGAATGAATAAGGCCATTGCCAACATTGACTCGAAGGCTCATATCTAGGTTTTGTGGAAAGAACCACTGGACTTCACTCTTGTTAGCAGGGATGATCAGTAAATTACTTTATTGCAAACAAATTCTGCCATGTACAGTGTTTTGGGAAGTGCGGCCAGGGGCTGGCCGCATAACCCCTTGTGCGGCCATGGTCTGACCGCACGTCCCCGATGCCTTTTTGGCTCGACGCGTAGTGGGCTTGTGCGGCCTGTCAGGGACGGCACAACCCTTGAGCGGCCCAAGATGGACCACTCATCCTGTGAGTTTTTGACCGTTACAGTTTACTATTGCGCTGTGTTTTTGGGGTGTGCGGTTAGAGACTAGCCGCACATACCCTTGTGCGGCCTGAGATTGGCCGCACATCTCTTGGAGTCGTGGCAGGTCATGCGGCCAGGGTTGAACCGCACCTGCCATGTGCGGGTAGATCCCAACTGCACATGTTGTGCAGTGTAAGGATTGAGCGGCCGTTGATCAGTCGTTCATCCAGGCAAGGGCGGCCGTGATGGAACCGCCCATGCCTCAGAGCGGTTGGATCATAACCGCCCTTCTTCCGTGTGGCTAATGATGGACCGTTCATCGTCTGAGGCTTAGCCGGTGATTTTTTGTGTCGATTCGAGTCCTGGGCGAGCGGACCTCGATCCACATACTGTCCTGTGGTCTGACTGAGGCTGTGCATCAGGGGGGGACCGGGAGTGGGACGCCGTGAGGGGTCCCAAGATGTGACATTTTTGGCTTACGTCACCATGAGTCGGTATCGTACGAGGAGCGATCCTTGTGCTTGTTTACCTTCGGAGTCGATTTTCGTGACTTGATGGTCTGTGCTTTCGGTGACCCACCCACTAGTCATAGCTTCCATGGCATGCGTGTGTCGGCCCACTAGGAGCACTGGTGTGGCGTACCCGAGAGAGACGGTGAGTAAGTTGGTTACCGTAGGGCCCCCGCATCCCGCCGGGTCCGGGCTTAGTGGGGGAATTACCAGCTAGAGGACAGACCTAGGACGTATGGTCTGAGTGTGTACACGAGGCTGAGGACTCGGACTCGCGCTGACGAGCGTGACCTCAGCTAGTCCTTGTTTATGGTACTTTGGTTACTGTGCGTGTCTGAGTCTCGCGCTCGGGACATTGTAGCTAAACACTTGTGACGCGGTATAAGACGTCAGTGGACGCATCCGGTCGTTCTTCTAGTGGGAGGTGCTCCTGCCCGCCGGTAAGTGTGGACTTGAGTTTTGTCAGACTGAGGTTTAGTAGTACGGTACTGGTAGATTAGACGGTTTCCCGTTTATTTATTCCAGCTCGTTGGTTCCACAGTACTCCTGTTAGCTAGCGTATCTTTACTGCTTTGTAGGGTTAGTTTTACTACTGTAGCACCGGATTTTCCGTGCGAAGTAAGGTTCGAGGGATCCCTACTGAGCCTTCATTTTGGAGCCTGATCCCCTGCGTGTTTTCACCGTGTTTCAGGCGAGGCCGGCACTTCAGGTGTTGCGGCGGACGTCCGGTGTGGTTCCAGTAGCCGAGGTTAGTTCCAGTTACCATAGCCGGGGTATGCCCCGTGTTCTTGTACTTTTCCTTTGTACTTTAACTTTCTTTCAGTTGACTGTACTTTATTTGGACATGAGATGTACTGGACCATGTAGCAGTTTGTTTATTTAATTTCTGCGTTATTATTTTGTTGTATATTGTGCTATTCATGCAGTTTGAAATGACGTATTCATCACGTAATAGGTAGGGGGATGGAATCCTCTCCTCGCTAGGAACCCGCTGGTACCACATGCGCCGTGGTCCAACGCCATTTTTCTCATTTTATATACATGTTTCCATATTAGTATAATTTTGCCCTATTTTCTGAAAATCAATTCCATGGCCATCGTTTTATGTTTTAATAGCATGTATGGGTGTGGAATGCTATTATGGGCATGGCAGGTTAGTTTATTTCGCAAAACCCCATCATTTCGAGCCGACCGGGAGGGGTTTTGGCCTAGGCCAACCCTTTCCCGCCGTCACGGTAGCATTACGGCCACCATGTGACCGTTCATGCTTGGGCGGCCCATTTGGGACCGCCTATGACCCTTGAGTGGTCCAACTCGGACTGCACAAGACCCTGACCTATAGGAATGTTCACACTAGAGTGGCTCCAACCCGTCCGTTCAAGCCTGATGAACAGCCTGTAGACCGACTGCCCTTGGGACTCTTCGTCTCTTCAAGCGGCCGACCCTCAACCACCCATGCCTTGAGAGGCAAACCTCTAGCCGCCTGTCCCTAAGGACCCCTAGTGGACGAGTGGGCACTCCCTAGCCATCCATCCTTGAGCGGCCATACCTTAGCCGCTTGTGCCCTGTGTGTTGGCGTCAGTGTAGATGGTAAGCGGCTGAAACCCAGCCGTGTAGACCTGGATGAGCGGCGGACCCCAGATCGCCCATCCGATGAGCGGCCATAGCAAAACCGCCCATCCTTGTAGAGTTTCCATTTTAGCAAATTTATCCCATTTATGCATTAATTGTTGCATTATCACCATGTTTGAAAATATTTTATAAACTGTGACATTATTTTAGATCCCAGTAGACTTACTTCCACTTTCCTTATGATGAAACCACCAGTCGTAGCCCAGCGACCCCTAGTGTCGGCCCACCTGGAAAAGGTGGAGGGGCATGCCTAATACACGATTTCTAAGCTAGTTTTGTGGGCCCTCGGCCCACAGTAGCGTCCTACAGAGAGGGAAAACTAGCTAGAGAGTCTAGCTCAGGCAGGAGTTAGTGTGTGCACACGTGGTTAGAGGCTTGGACTGACACTAACGAGTGTTACTCTGACTAGTTACTTGGTTTGGTACAGTTACGTCTCTTGCATGTTGTGTCATTCTGACATGCGAGTTGCTTGAGACGCAGTGTAAGCCGTCAGTGGACGCATCTAGTTTCTACCTTCTAGTGAATTTTCTTTCCTTCTTCATGTCACTCGGTTGGCTGAAGTTTATTCTATTGGTAGATTTAGCTCTTGACGCTAATATTTATAATAAATTGCCATATAGTTAGCTATTGTAACTGCTTAGATAGGTTTTACAGCTTTGCTATAATTGTATTCAAATTATGCCAATGCATGTTTACTGCTTTAAATGCATGTTCTAATTATCTTATATTTGCGTCTGCATGTTTAGTCGCGAGGTAGGGATCCACGTGACCCCTACTGAGTCTGGCTGCGACTCACCCTTCTTTCTTTCAGGTGAGCAGCCGCAGCCATCCGCCGGTGGTTCCCGTGCTTTTGGAGACCGTTCCTAGCCTGTCAGCAGTAGTTCGGTTGTCCTTTTGATCCCGTCATCCCCCGCGATTTGTAGGCCGAATGGGAGCCGAGAGGGGTGTTTTTTAGCGGGTTAGGGCAAAATCATGATTTGGGGAGAGTTCACTCGATCTATGGATTTAAGCCGAGATTCGGCATTTTAATGGCGTAGAAGCATGCTAGGGGTCCCCAGGGGGCTTCCCCCTTGTTTACCCCCTCTCCCATGGAGGTATGGGGGCATGGTTGGTGTTTTTGGCCGTTTCCCGCCGGTTTACTGTCGGAACGGTGTGACGGCCCTTCCAGTGATCGTCACAACATGTGACGCACCAATGTGGGCGCGTTACAGACTGTGATGCCCCAAGGTTGGCACGTCACAGGATGCTTTGCCAACTGGGTGGCCCGTGGGCCTGACGGTCCCACAATAGACTGCCAGGGCATGTGACGCGCCTAGGTTGGACCGTCAGAGTGACGATCCGACCGTTGGCATTCGACCATTACGATTTTCTGACAGCTGAATTTCTGACCGTTGGGGGGTTAAGGCCTGTGATGCGCCCAGGGTGGGGCGTTAGAGCCTTGTGACGCCCCAGTGGGGGAGCGTCAGAGTGGATACTGCCCATCGCCCTAACGCTCCTATGTAGGACCGTTAGAGGCTGTGACGCCCCGAGGGGTGCACGTCACAGCTAATTTCATCATGCCTCCTGACGCACCCAGGGTGGTCCATCAGAGGCTGTGATGCCCCGAGCGGTGCGCATCACAGCTTGTCTCTACTCATCTCCTGACGCCCTGGGTTAGGCACGTCAGGGACTGTGATGCACCAGGGTTGGCACGTCACAGTGCGTTTTGCACCATTGGCCTGACGCCCCAGTGTTGGGCCATCAGACCGTTGTGACGGCCCAGCGGTAGACCGTCAGAGCTTGTGGCGTGCCTGGGTAGGTCCGCCAGGCTCTGGACTACACCGGGTGGTTTGTAGTCCCATTTCTTCTCTGACTGTGGTCACTGTGCGACGGTGCTGGTACATGGGATGGTCCCCGTACTTCGTCGAGTTCGGACGTTGTTTTCTGTAGCTTGAGAGTCTACTGCTTCAGAGACACTCCACTAGTCGTAGCCCGCAAGTATGCGTGTGCTGGTATCCACCTAGGAGAGGTGGGACGGCTACCCTGAGGATGGTTTTTAGACTGATTTCTGTCGGGCCCCACGTCGTCGGCCAGAGTCTGACTGAGGGGAAAACTAGTTAGAGGCCAGACCTAGGACACATGGTCTGTGTGTGCACACGTGGTTGGGGGCAGTTGGACACGCATCGACGGGCGTGACCCTAGGTAGTCACTCGCTTTGTGGTTGCTTGATCATGTCTGAGTCTCGCACCCGGGGCGTGGTAGCTAGACACTTATGACACGGTATAAGACGTCAGTGGACACATCCGGTCGTTCTTCTAGTGGGAGGTACTTCTGTTCTGGACAGGGAGTGACAGACTGTCAGTCTCAATTGCTTCGACCTTCGGGTTTTTGGTTGTGTTGACCGGTGGGTTCCGGTTGTTTCGCTGTGGCGTGCATGTGTGGGTTTTCATGCCGTGAGACTGGTACTTGTAGTGCAGGGCTTCTACTTCTGAGGTACTCGCTTAGCTGCTAGCGTAGCGTAGCAAAATAGAATTAGCCAACCATCCTGGCTAAACCAAACAAGGACAAAGGGGTCGGAGCGACACTTACTCAAGGCCGTCCCTGCCTCAACTTGCTCCCTGGTCTCGGGTTCCTCAGATGACCCACCAGCCTTAGCCACTGCAGCCTCTACACGAGGGCATTTCCTCCTAAGCTGCAAGCTTCCATCCTCACCCCCATGAGGATGCTTTCGTGGAGGGCCAATCCCCCTCTGCCGCAGAACCTACCGACAAACACAACATTATACAATGCCTCAGTTCCGTACCCAAAAACTACAAAATCAAAGGGAGGGGGTAGGCTAAAGGAGGAAAGCCTAACCTGGAGCCCCAAAGGGGGTCGATGATAAAGGCACCAGTTGCTCCAACCCCAACGCCAGTGCTCGGGCCGCCATCGCGACGGCCTCCCGAATATCTCGTAGAGTGTGTGCACACTCGACTTGAGACATGAACTCCACAGGTCCAGCTGACTCAATCGCATGAGCGATATGCCATCTCCAGTCATCGACCACTGTATCGGCAAAGCTCCCGTGCGGGAGCTCCCGGTCTGGCGACCCTCTGCTCCGGAGGCCACAATCGGCCAAGAACTAAGCCCACCAGGCCCTAGGTGCCCTTGGTCGAGACACCTTCACTCCAGTCGATGTTACCGACGCCTGCCTCAGGGGCTTCAGTGCCCCTCCATTGCTTCGGCTCCCAGAAGACGAACCCCGGCCACTCCGGGGCCACCGCTCTACAACTCGCTCGATCTCTCGACAGATCTGAGCAACACGAGTCCTCAGATACCCATCATCCAGTGCAATAGGAGGCAGATCCTCCCTCAGCAAGCGGCTCTCCTCTGCCTTCCTGATCACTGCGGCCTTCTATCTGTAGAGGTGACTGTGCTCGAACCACCATCGGGCATAGGGCACGTCAAATCGTCCCCGACGTCCCTTCCCTGGCTTCGGGAATCGCCCTGGCTCCTGGCGGCAATAAAAGTCCCACCAGGCTACTGCGAGTAGGTGGGTATCCCTGCCTCTGTACTGTCTACCCGTCAGAGGGAACTCCCTGTTTGGCAAGATCCCCTGATCGTACCAGAAGCTCCTGGCAAATCGATATAGGTAGTACGGCCCCAAAGAACTCGTCGCTGACGGTGCAATGTCAGCACTGCAGACCGGGTGCTCAGTATCCACTAGTCAGCGGCCCTACATCGGCTGTCCCCTGACCGGGGTGGGCGCTGGTCGCCCCTCCACCTGAAGCCCCCAGAAAAAGATCGTAGTCTCTCGCGGTGCTGTCAAAGGGCAGTCCCTCCTCGCCCCGGGCGGGTAGGTAACAAAGGGCCCTCCTGGCCCCCTCAAGCTACTCCTCTGCATCCCCGTCTAGCTGCCCAGTGAAACCAAACAGAAGCGGTGCCGTCGGGTTCAACATGGTCCCTCACGTCACCAGTCCCGGGAACAGCAACCCGGCCCAAGCACTAAGGTAGTGGGTCGACAGGAGTATACTCCTCTCCCTTGACGCTGAGTGTGCTGCCAGAACTCTGAGTCCCTGGTAGATGTTGGCCAGCGCAGCAGGAGCTAGGGCCAACTGTCTCCCCTCTGCTAACAAACAAGCCGGCCACAGCAACTCGGCTCTCAACAGCCCATCCTCTCCATGTGGAACCACAAATGTCGCTAGCCAATATGCCAGGTACGCCGCAAGGTGCATCACGTCTGGAAGACCATGGGGATTCCACCCCTCCCGTGGCGCATATACATATCTGGAGTACGTCTGGAAGTGTAACTCAACCTCAGTGTACTCCTCCCATGGAGTCTGATCCTTGGTGAAGTCCTGATAGAAACAAAACGGCCCGTTGTAGAAATGGCGGACTCACACATTTAGTGGCACTCGGGGAGTCTGTGCAGCTCTCTCTCTCCCCGCTAGGGCTAAATCTCTTCAGGTCTTCATAAGATATAGATAACTGTAAGGCACTCGGTATCTTCCCAATCCGTCGGTATGGCTGCGGTGGAGGTCATCCAGCACTACCTCCTTGTATCCCTCGCCACTGATCGGCAATGCAAAAATCCTGAACAGGGACTACAAATCCAGTGTGGTCTCTCCCTCTGCTGTTGCCACTATATTCCACCGGCAGTTGAAACGCTCTACCAAGCCCTACAACAATCCGGTGTAGCACGAGTACGCATACAAAGTAGCGGTCACTACGTACCTGATCCCAACTTGATCTAGCAACACCCGGTAGTGGTGGATGATCCCCATCAGCCACTCAGTAGCACCCTAGCGGTAGTAGTGTGACGGGATCACCGCCCAGTGACCGTACCAACTAGTGACAGTCTGTCGCATGACTCCATCCAGCATGTTGTGATCATCATAGTCCTCTCCAGCATACTACGAACTAGCGAGCTCCAGTACCAACCCAGCGGTCCCCTCTGTCTCTGTGCGATGGTGACCGTGCAAATCCCAGCTAGCAGGGCCAATCGGCCCAACTCTGACTCCAGACTGCTTCGCCATGCCAAAGAACCCCAGGCACTCAACACTGGGGAACCGGCGCTGCCTCCAGTAGTCCCCCGAGAAGCTCGGATAGCTGTAGAAGGCTACACCAAGCAAGCTATCCCTGCCAATCAAAATGGCCCTCTCAAGCCGGTGATGGGCCCCTAGAATCTGTGAGTCACCCTCCTCCATGCCAGGAGGGACATAGCTTCAGATGAACTCAAACAGGTGATGATCCAAGGGGAACCCCAACGGATATCCTCCGCTCCGGTCGCAGCTGTACAGACCATCCGCCTCCAGGATCTTGGCCACCTCCACGGCCCCTGCTCCAGCCGCTCCCTCACCAATCGGACCCTCAGCCCTGCCGTATGGCCCCGGTACAGCTGCTCTACACCAGCCGCGGTGATCACTGGTGCGCCCAGAGGAGGCATCTGTCGATCAGTCTGCTGCACCCAATGATCCTCCTCTCGAGTCGTGCGCCTTGAGACTCGCCCATCTCTGCCAAAGTAGGCCATAGCTGCAAGATAAGGCCCACAAAAGGGTCACAACACTAGCAAATCAACATATACAACACAGCAAAGTAAAGGCACATGAAGTGTCAAAATATAGCTACAACAGCCCAGAACAGAGGTCTCACGGGCCGTACACCCTCGTCTCCACCTCCGACGCACGCCCCATGGGGGGCATTTGTTGTACCCAGACTATTTCCCGGCAAAATGACAAGAAGCAAGCGTCCGGGCATTTCCCCGAACACTTTCCAGGCCTGGGCTACCTAGCCCTTTCTACAGCTCCGTGGGTCCCTACGAAGGCCCTGACCAGCTTGCCGTGACACACAATGACACGAGAAACTGTCCGGAGTCAACTCCGGCCACTCACATACTAGCCTTGCCCATATCCTACAACGCCGTTCGGGCCAACTCGGGGGCGACCCGACATTAAGCCACGCCACGTGGCACCTAGTGAAAAGGGCCAAGGGCCCACCCTGAAACACTCCCGGCAACCCTCCAAGGTCAAAGGGAGACCTAACACAGTCAATCACAGGCTTCGGGGGCCTGCCGCACGCATACACGGCTCGCACGGGTATGTTCGGCATTCTATCGAACACCTTGTGGACGCAGATATTCCAGCCCGTCTACACTAAATCATGGGCTACCCCGTGGTTCCAACCCCTCAATTGGGTCCTACAATGACCCGCCAGCAAGTCAGGGCCAACCCCGACACTCAGACACGTGGCAACAAGCACTTAATTTTAGCACTCGGGCCAACCTGAGGCTACCCTGCCAACCTGCTGTGCAACGCGGCATGCAGCTCGTGGCACGACTCATGTCCCCAAGACGCCTCTCCTTAGCTCCCACGAGCTCCCTTCTTCAACCCAAGGCCCATCTTGGGGGCCCTCGGCCATCTACCCAAGTCGTTCGACAATCCGGGGTATGTCGGACATTTACCCGAGCGCCTTGCGAGCGACTACCATAACCCAAGGAACAACGGCCCCCAGGGGCCCGTCCCAATCCCTCGAAGCTTAGTGTCCCTCAAAGGACACCCCCAGAAGACAGTTGTGACCCTTGTGGTCTACGACCGTGTAGGCCCCGCCCTCATAGGTGTCGCGAATGATATACGGGCCTCGCCAATTCGACTGAAATTTGCCGCTGGAACGCCCCACCATGACTTCCCTTTCCTTAATCATGACGAGGTCACCTTGCTTGAAAGCTCGCTGCTTAACGAGCTTGTAGTAGGCTCATGCCATGCGAGCCTGGTATACTTGCAGGTGCTTATAGGCCCCGAGCCGTTTACCTTCCAGATCGACGAGCTCTTCCAGCCTTCTCAGGTATTCAATTTCATCAGGGCCGGCCAAGCCGGTGTGCACCGCCACGCGATATGATGTTAACTGGATTTCAATGGGGATGATGGCTTTCGCCACGTAGACGAGAGAGAACGGCGAGCATCCCGTAGGGGTTTTGTAGATTGTCCGGTAGGCCGATAATGCCTTGAAGACCTTTTCACCCCAATCGCGTTTCCTGTGGCTGACCATCTTAGCCAGGAGCTTGCAGAGGGTCTTGTTGAAGACTTCGGCTAAACCATTAGCCTGCAGGTTGTAGACCCAAGAGGTTCTCCAGTCAATGTGGAACTTGGCCGCCAGTTGGTATACGGCCTTGTTCTTGAAGGGTGTTTCCATTGTCAGAAACTATGCGACTGGGAGTACCGAATCGGTAAATGATGTTGCGTCGGACAAATCCAGCAACCACCTCGCCGGTGACTTCCCGCAGGGGAAGGGCCTCCACCCAGCGGGAGAAGTAGTCAGTGACAGCCAAGATGTACTTGTGGCCCTTGGACGATGGCGGGAAAAGTCCCGCGATATCCATACCCCACTCGGCAAATGGCCAGGTGGGGGCTGTGGGACGTAACGGGTTAGGAGACCTCCTGGGTACCGGGCCAAAAGCTTGGCATCGATGGCATGTACGGGCGTACTGGATGCAGTCCGCGTACATGGTAGGCCAATAGAAGCCCTTGAGCTTAA
The DNA here is from genome assembly GCA_024336825.1 of Amorphophallus titanum. Lineage (NCBI taxonomy): Eukaryota > Viridiplantae > Streptophyta > Magnoliopsida > Alismatales > Araceae > Amorphophallus > Amorphophallus titanum. Next base: position 17,799 of record JANBPO010003163.1, read on the forward strand.
TGTTGTGCTTCATTCTATCTCTGGCCTGATGTGTGCCACACAGCCCAGAGTGGACCTCATGCATAATGGCTCGAGCCTCGGCTGAGGAGACACATCTTAAGAGAATAGACTTATCCTTCGCATGGATGAGTTAGTACAACGAGTTGCCAATCAAGTCATATGATGTTGCTCGGTGAAGTAGTTGGACCCTTTGAGCCCGGTAAGGAGGGAGCCACCCCTTCTTGAATTTGATGATTGGCTCAGGCCAATCTTCTTCTTTTGGAGGATTGTCTTGGTGAAGGTCTTGGACCTCTTAAACTATAAGACAGGAGTTGCCTTCGAGTGAGCTTGGCATCAGTCTTCTGTGTTTGATGGTGATGTCGACTTCACCCTCAGGGGGCAGGTTAATGGCCACAGCCAATTTTGTCAGGACGTCAGCCTAGGCATTGCTACTTCTGGGGACATGATCTATTTCAAAGAAATAGAACTTCTTGGTCAGCTGGGTGACGGCAGCATGGTATGGAACCAACTCTAACTTCCGCATGTCATAAATACCAAGGACCAGCCGAACTATCAGTTGAGAGTCCCCGTAGGCCTTGAGGCATTTGACACCCATGTCGAGAGACATCTGGAGCCTGATGATTAGAGCTTCGTATTCGGATTGTCAGCTCCACCGGATCTGGATAGAAGTGTGCTTGCTGCATTTGAGGTGCTGTCAACACCGTGGCTTGAGGCACAACAGCGGTGGTCCCCTGAGGTTTAGGAGCCGGTGGTGACATCGGGGCTGTGCGCCCAGTATAGTTGTGTCGTAGCTGAGAAGCCGTCATCTGGGGTGAACCCTCGAGCTCATCAGCACCACGTCGTGATGTTTCAGGAGGGGCTTCCACCTGCTTTGAGGCTGATGCTTGCATGCTCAGCTCGCTCAACTGCTTCTTTAGTGTTTCGATCTCCTGTTGGTATTTCAGGAGTAGCATCATCATGGTTGGATCAGAGATAGAAGGGCTGGGTGCTTGGCTCCCTCCCTCCGCTGGAGCATCAGAAGCAGGTGGAACCCTTTTGCCCTCATCCTCAGCGGTAATCACGCTTGCAGCCATAGTGACCACATCGGCGCTTGTTTCCCCGGCAAGGTCTTGCACTGCATCAGTTGCAACCTTCTTCCTTCTGGTGACCAGAGCGGGCCTTTCGACGAGCCTAGTCATCTCTTCAGGTTCATCAGGTAGAGACCCATAGAGGCTGGTCACTCCAGCCATGTTGCAACTGAATATCTGGAGGCATTTATCCCTTTGTATCACTCTCTTGGCTGGCTGTCCAAGGAAGGTTAGCCTGTCAAACACCAAGATTCTCTGTGTAGATTCTACAGGGAAGGATGATCCACAAGAGGTAGGCCCTTCATCCATAATATCTTTCGGGTTGACTTGTACCCCCCAGTCTTCATCTTCGACAGCGCTCATGGCCTGCAAGAGTCGAAACATCCCTTGATGGGTGTTCCCAAGGCCCTGGAAATATCCCCAGACGGCTTGGGTAATATCATCATGCCCGCTTGTAGGGCAAAGCGTAGATGGTGGCATCTGGTGTTGAGTTGGCATCTGGTGAATGAACCACTACCGCCCCGCTATCTTGTTGCATCTTCGATCGGGGGCATAGATATTTGCCTACTAGCTGTAGCCCAGGAAGGCTGGTCTACAAGGTGTTAAAGCCAACACCTCTATTCTCTTTCCTTTTTCATCTTCTTCTCTTTCATCTTCGTTGAGCCTGCCAACCTGAACATGTTGTAGTTGAATAGCTGTCGGTGCCCGCCTTTGCTTGGGCATCCATACTTGTTTAAATCTGGTCGGCTTCGGGGCCAAACCTCCCCTTGCTTTTGACTTGACATGGCCCGGCCTGTCTTGACTAGTGCTTGAAATTAGTTCCGCACCGGTACATTAGCAATCACTCTATCGGGTGAAATCCTGGCCTGTCGGCCGTCCAGAAACACGCGGACTCCTCTGATTAGCACAGACTTGCTCGATGTTGATAACCGGCCTTGCAGCATGCCGGTATTCTTCCTGGCCACCCTCCTAGCAGCCGACGAGCACTTCTTGTTGTGGGAAGTGCAGGAGTAGACGTGGTGGACATAGCATCCCACCGTAGTAGCATTGGTTAAGGTCACCATTATAGCAGTGACAGACTCCATCTCCTGGACATCCAGGAGCCCGACGAAGGCTACCCCCAAAAAGTTGGGGAAGCCCACTACCGATGGGAAGTCACCGAACTTTGTTGTGCTCCTCTGTCCATCTCCCTTTTATATGGGGTTGTCCTGGAGCGAGGAGCCTCTTCCCTTGATAGGGAAGGGCCTCCGCAGTGGAATAACGTTTCTCCGCTATCATGGCAGGAATTTTCCGTTGGAGGGCGATTCCCCCGGCGTTGGCCGGTCCCGAGGCCAGTCTTACGGTGCTCATGGGGCGTGCTCACCGGTTATGGCATAAAGACCGACGTCGTGGGGGCAACAGTCAGTCGCCGGAGAGTCTTTCGGCGATAACTGTGCTTGGGCCGCGACCATCACGCATTATCGAATCTGATGTCCTTCTGGGCTAGGCTCCTTCTTATTGGGCCAAACGTGCACGCCCGCCTCTTGGGAGGGCTTATAGCACTTGATTCCCAGTGGGCCTGTTGTTATCGGGCCGACTCGGGGCCATATCAGATTTACCCTCCTCACTTCCCCCCTACTCTCAGTCACCGAATACTACGTAGGGGTCTAAGAGTCGATCAGGAGAGGGTCTCTTGTGGAGTGCAAGGTCCGAAGCTAGACTCCTCGTATCGTAGGTGTTGGAAGCTTCGGAGCTGGCTTGGCGCCCAAGGCGCTTTTGGCGGTGGCAGCGGCCACGCTGGTAATGATGACCCAAGTCTTGTCTGGTTCTGGGAGCACGGGCTCCGAACGGTCGCCTGACACTGTGATAGGCATCCTTTCACCTGCCCCGCGAAGAGTGGCTCCGACTTGTCGTGGGTGATTATAAAGGTGACTGTGCGGTCTCCTCACAGTCTCCATCCACGTCTTGCCGGTCGCAGTGCTCGTCGTAGGCGTCTTCTTCCCCTGGCTCAGTGAGGATCACTCTTTCTCCCTTGTCTTTCGTCTTCTATAGTCATGCCTCCGTGTAGAGAAGTCCCTCGAGCCAATTCTTCTTCTACTGAAGAAGGGTTGGGCTCTAACCGTAGCAGTGCTTCGGAAAGTTCCGGAACTGGTGCTATTCAACCTTCCATTTCTGGCGGTAGTAAAGGTGGAGTGGACTATTCCTCACCATCTTTTGGTATGATTTGTCTCCCATATCCGCAATTACTATAGAGGTGGTGATTTCATTGTAGATATCTTGCGTGTGGATCGGGCAGACGGCTGGCGTAGTATTGGCGCCTTTCCATTTTCCCAGGCTCGACGTGACTCGTCATTTCGCTCATTCAGGCGAGAGGGCTATCAGAGAGTACGGCGCACCGACTTTTTAGGGAAGTGTTCCACCTTCCACGTCTCTTTGGGAGGAATCGAGCCGGGGCTAGGGCTTCCCTTTTGACCTATAAAAGGGCTTCAAGGGGAGTCTCCCTCGCTTAGCGCTTTTCTCCCTGGCCTTTCTCTTTCTCGCGGAGCGCCTGCGACTTTCTTCTTGGTAAAGCATGGAAGGTGACTCGGAGGACGAGGACGTCGGTGGTTGCCGGGGCGTCCATGCTACCTCGACGTAGGAGAATGGTTAACAATCAGTGGCCACTGTAGGGGAAAGGTTAGCAACTGGTGGCCAACGTTGGGGAGGGATTAGCACGCGGGGGGGCGCCTCTCCTCCTCCTTCTGGACCACCGACGTAATCTTAGGAGGAAGATAGAAGTGAGGGGGGGCGAGGATTTTCTTACATCAAATTTTTATTCTGAACAAGGTCATTGATTAAGATTTGATCATCATTGTTTGAGCTCAGTGTTTCTTCAAGTTCAGAAACTTTATTTAGAAACTCTTGATTTTCATTTTTAAACAGACATACTTGTTACACTCTTGATCATCATTGTCTGGGCTGGAGGTGGACCCTTACGTCTTTCTTTATTACAGCCTTACCAAGGGCCACTGATCAATGCTTTTGTTCGTGATGGTATACTCAATTATTCTCATCCGTTGCGGTCGCTATTGCTTGATGTGAGTTGTTTAGATGGCATTCGCCTTTCTACTCATGTCGACCAATGCAAGTGGTCTTTAACCTCCTCGGGGGAGTTCTCTGCCAAGAGTGTTTATGATCTACTCCGACCGGTTGGTGTTCACAGACCACCTTTGATTAATATCTGGAATCGTCTTTTTGTTCATCGAGCTTCCCTGTTTGCCTGGCGTCTTCAAGCGTGCGGTTCCAGTGGATATGCGCATCACTGAGTGTGGGATTTCCCTTGCTTCTTGTTGTAGCTACTGTCGGGATCCTCATGTTGAAGATCTTAACCATCTCTTTATAGAGAGATGTTGCATCAGTGCTCTGGACTTGGATCTCTCCCTTCATTGAGCCTGGTATTGGTGTTCAGAATCAGATCACTTCCTGGCTATGGGATATCTGGGCACATTGTAGTCCTCATTCTCCCTCAGGGCTTATTGCTCTATACTCCTCGTTGCTTATTGTTTGGGAAGTATGGAAGGCCAGGTGTACCAAGCATTACGAGGGTGTGTCTGTTAGCACGTCCTCAATCAAGCATTCCATTCATTTTAATATCTGTGCTGCATTAGAGAAGACTTCATTTCATTACTTTCCTTCAAGGCAATAGCAACTGGACATCTCGAACTATGGATTCATCGTTTGCTACTCTCAGGTGAAGGTGAAACTGGTTAGGTGGATACCGCCCCTTCAAGGGCTAGTTCTAAATGTGGATGGTGCATGTAAAGGGAACCCGGGATATGTGGCGGAGGTGGCTGTGTCAGGGACAGTGGAGGCAACTTTCTGATGGGGTTTGCGCATTTCTATGGCTATGGCAATAGTGTGGTCGCTGAAACCCGTGCTATGTGTGATGGTGTGCGGTTAGCTAAGGAGCATGGCTTTGTGATTACTGGCATCTCTACGGACTCTGCGGTACGGGCTAAATCTTTCTTGTGAGGGGTTGTTCCTTCATGGAGGTGTTTGCGCTAGTGGCGAGAGGTGTTTGAGTTCTTGGGTGCTTCAGGGGTTATTATTTCCGATGTGTATTTGATGTGACATGACCTCGGACCTAAACAAGCAAGCACAATCGCGAACCGAATGGGCCGATATCGGCGGCCAACTCACCCGACACTCACCCCGATCCCGTGGGTAACTCGACGATGCCGAGTGTAGGATGTGGGGGCTGGTCTCTTGCTGGTAGAGGGCTAGCAAGGCCAGAGGGTCTCCCAAAGGGGTATGACTAGTCCGATCCTAAAGGCCGACCTAGTGCCGAGGGCACGGGTAAACATTCACTCCCCACGGTGGTCACTCGAAAGTCCGGGACTTGCGAGATCGGGCACTCCCACGTGGCAGCATCTGGGCTTGATGGCTTTCCACGTGTCACGAGCATCAATTTACTTTTTGCCTCGGATCATATGCCCTCCTTAAAGTTCTTGATCATCTCTCCTAGTTCTCTGGAGCCTTTTAAGTAAAGTCCATGTCAATATGTCAAACACTTGACGGTCAGATAAGTATGAGAAGTGCACAGACTTGATAAAGCACTTGAACAAATGTGCACGGACTTAACCTGTCCACAAGGCAAACATGGTCAGACTTTGTGAAGATATATGGATAGTATGGTTATACTTGAAAACATGCACAGACCTTTTATGCCTGTAGGGCTGAGAGGTGCATGGACTTTGTGTGTGCATGATGCAAAAGATGCACTGACCCTATATGCCATAAACCTGATATGCACAGACCTTGCATGTGCATGGAATGAGATGTGCAACTACCTTCACTAAAGTGCTACAGAGATGTGCACGGACTTGACCATGCCTAAGGTAAAATGTGCTGAGACCCTCAGTGTACATAAGGAATTATGCATCGACTTGGTTATTCATGAAATAACTATGCAGAAACCTTGATTATTGCATAATGAAGGATGTGCACAGACCTTGTTTAACATAAGGCAAATGTGCACAGACTTGACAAATGTGCGTAACCCAATGTGCATAGACTCTGTATGAACCATGCATAGACTTTGTATGCAACAACCTCATGTGGATGCACTATCGGGACTCTTTTCATTTTTTTTAGTTTATTCATCTGTTTATTCATCTGTTCGATTTATTAGTGTGAGGACATGCCAGTCACTGAGGTGACGATTTATTTAGACTTAAGGAAGTCCATGGTGCGCTCGATCTGACTAATCAGACGATGGTGTGTATCGCATCGGGACTGAGAACCAGTCATACCATAAAGGCTACGACGTTAATTACATCCCCTTGGAGAGGGAAAAATCATTGATTAATCACTAGAAAAGGGGGTGCTACGACCTGAGATTCATAACAACAGAAACGAGAGTAAAATCTCAGATTACGTTTGGACAGACCCCTCATTGGGGTGTAAACGTTCACAAATAGAGATATGTCGGTCACTCACCGGCCATTTCTTGTCTGGATGGAAGTCCGTGTTAGTAGCATCGAGGAGAATGACAAAAGCTACACGATTGTCTGTCGTAGGTACAACAAGTTTAATGATGGGCGGGATTGGATCCCGGTAGAAGCGGGCCAGCTTAACGAACTATCGGTGCGGGATAAGTTTGGATCATGGTCACGTCCGGGTGAATGCTCTTGAAATCCAAGTCCGACCTAGTGAGGCATCATAACATTTCTTTTCATACATAGTTCGGGGGAGAGGATAATTAAGTGTGGAGCCCCAACTTGACATGTCACGCCCCAACTCGAAATATCTGGACATACAGTTAAAAACTAGCTAGAAATAACATTAATATGCTCAACTAAATAATTACATAGGTACTGTGGAAAGAAATACTTCTATTGATCAAGAAAGACTCTAAATTTTATTACAATAACCATCAATACTTAAACATGATCAAACATAACTTCCAAACTGATTCTAATACAATAACTGACTCAAAAAGGTAAATAAAGTGCTAACCTTCTTTTGGACCCACTTTGACTCAGTGTAACAGCGGAAGAGAAAGGATACGAGACTTTGACTAGTTGACCGAATGCTTGCGCGCGTGGGCCAAGAAGGTTGACGTGTGTGACTTTATGCGATCCCGAGGCTTTGTCGTCGAATCCTTCCACGCACGGGTACGCCGATCAACCCTGCACGAGATTAGGAGAGACTGGGACTGGAGAATAGCCGTGGGGCCCTTGGGTTGGGAGGAGGGTGCAACCCCCAAGGGAGTTCGCCCTCCCTGCGGCGCGGCCGCGCCCGGGGCGAACTCCCCCCCCCCGAGTGAGCCGCAGCCCCGGGGGTCTTTCAATGTTGTTTGGAGTTGTCCTTTGAAGGAAGGGGTGCTCCGAGACGATGGGATTGGCCCGTGGGGGCTTGTCGTCGTCGTGTTGTCGTTGCTGCTCGCAAGGTGTGGAAAATTTTGAACACACCTTGGGTTGTCGATCGACTTGGGTAGGTGACCGACGGGCCTTGGATTTGTCCTTGGGCTGGGGGTAGGGTCTCGCAGGAGCTGAGAGAAGGCCCTCCGGGTGTGTGGGCCCGGCCTTCGTGGCGTATGCCATGTAGTACGGCGGGTTGGCCCCGGAGCTGAAAATAAACGACTTGTCGTCACGTGTCTAAGGGTCAGGGGTGGCCCCGACTTACTGGAGGGTTGTCATAAGACATGGCTGTAGTGCCGGAGCCACGAGTTGATCCTCGGCTTGTTGTAGAATGGCTGGGATACGCGTGCCCACAAGGTGATCGGCAAAATTTTCGACATGCATATGGGTCGCGTAAGGGTGTTGTGAGCTTCTAAAGCCTACGATTGACCTAGATAGGTCTTCCTTTGACTTCGGAAAGTTGGAGGGAGGCATCTTGGGGGTTGATCCCGGTCTCGTTGCTGGGTGCCACGTGTCGTGACTTGTCGTCAGGGCGCCCCCGAGTTGGCGCGGATGGCTATGTTGAGCGCAGATAAACCCGCAAACTGAGTGATCGGGGGTGGCCCCAATCGATTGTTGATGTTGTCGTGGGTCACAGCTAGTTGGTTGGGAGCCTTGGTAGGACCCGGTGTGCTATAGGAAGGGCTGGATAGCCCACGCTTTAAAGGTGTTCGGGAAAATTCTTGAACCATTATTTCTAAATATTTTGCTAGAAAATTGTCTGGATACAACAAGGACATACTAGCTTGCATGGCTCATAAGACACTTTCCACACTTTCCCCTTCATATACCAACAACAACAGTCGCTATTGAAAGAATCAGAATTTCAACTGAAGTCATTGGCGAAACCCTAAAGTTTAAAGACATATGTATGATTTACGGGAGGCCAAAGATATATTAGGACATCATGATAATTTCTGGATCCCAAGGATATTTTAGTCATTTTACGAGCTCCATGAGTATACCTGAAATTTTGGGTTGGAGTGAGACTGTGGTGTGATCTCCAGCTTCCGAGGGCACCGAGGCAATTTCAAAGAGGTTTTGAAGGCTTTGAGGTTATTTCTAGGTTAGAGATATTTTGGTAATTTTACCAAACCCCCGGGCGGACTTAGGTTTGGGTTAACACTTAACGTGAAGAACTCAACCAACAAAGTCCCTATGGGGCATTGCAAGCGCCAATGATCAAGTACCTCCAAATGGTTAGAGGGCTGGCCCAACTATTCGAGAGTTTTGAGATAGTCCGAATAGCTTGGGAGGAAAACTCTTGGGCGAAAGTCGTTTCTCGTCTAGCCTCCTCTCTCAGACCTGAAGGTACTCGATCGGTCTTCCTGGAGGAGCTAGAGCGACCGAGCATTGAATCCGAGCTCATGATCATTGACCTGGCACCCCCGAGCGACTGGAGGACCCCCTACATATCCTGGCTCTGGGACTCCCAAGAGCCCCCCGACCATTGGGAAGCTCAAAGATTGAAGTACCAAGCCTAACGCTTCGTCATCCTAGACGCCGCCCTGTACCGTAGGTCTTTCTCTGGTCCCCTCCTCAAATGCCTCGGCGCCGACGACGCCAGCCGAGCAATCCAAGAAGTTCACGAAGGCATCTGTGGCGCGCATCAAGGAGGAAGATCGCTAGTTAGGATCTTCCTTCGCCAGGGTTACTAGTGGCACACTCTTCAGTGCGACTGCTCGACCTACGTGTAAAAATGTGACCGATCTCAATGCTTCGACCACTTGGTCCACCAGCCTACCTCGGAGCTCGTCACCCTTACCGAGTCGTATCCCTTCACTCGGTGGGGAATCGACATCCTGGGGCCATTCCCTACGACTCAGGCCCAGAAGAAGTTTGTCATCGTCGCCATAAACTACTTCACAGAATGGATTGAAGCCGAAGCAACTGCCAGGATTACCGAGTCGATCGTATGGAGCTTCGTGTGGAAGTCGATCATTTGCCGTTATGGTATCCCCTGGGTGATTGTGAGCGACAATGGTTGGCAATTTGATTCTCACTACTTTTGAGACAGATGTGCCGACCTAAATATTCACAATCACTTCACTTTGGTAGCCCACCCTCAGGCCAACGGACTCGTCGAAAATGCCAACAAAGCTATATTAAAAGGTATTAAAACCAGGATTGGCAAGGCCAAGGGAAGCTGGCTCGAGGAATTACCAAGTGTACTATGGTCACACCGAACTACTCTAAGAACGGCCACCGGTGAAACCCCTTTCTAGTTGGTGTATGGTGCGAAAGCCGTGATTCCACTGGAGATCGGCAACCCCTCTCTCCGAGTCACCAACTTCTCGTCCAAGGTAAACGAGCAGAAACTACTGGAGAACCTCGATTTGGTGAGCAAGATCCAAGAGATCACCAACATCTGAGCCACGGAATACCATCGGCGCCTCACTCAATACTACAACGCCAGAGTCCGAGATAGGCACTTCCAACCAGGAGACTTCGTCCTAAGGAAAGTCGAAGCCTCTCGACCACTGGAGGCGATGGGCAAGCTGGCCCATAATTGGGAAGGCCCCTATCGAGGGGTTGAGACGCTCGGGAAAGGGGCATACCAACTGTCCACCATGGAAGGAACACCTATCCCTCGGATGTGGAATGCAACAACATTACGCAAGTTCTATTTTTGAGCCTCTCTCAAAAACACACATGTAAGCAATATAGAGTAAAAAATAATTTCTTTTCTTCTTATTAATACTTCTTTGATACATCGGATAGGCCACAGCCATTACAGTATGGATAAAAAGAAATAGTACAGTGTCTAGTCAAGTCTTATTGTAATTTTCTATTTTTCTTGAGTCGAGATGTAAGAAGGTCAAGAGTCATGGATCATGTGTACTTTGCCATTATTATTATGAAATAAAGTGGAAGTTTTGAGAAATTACTTGTGTAATTACTTTTATGTGATTGTCATGCTCTCTGATTGCTTGCTTGCGAGAGGCTTACCATGCCGGCTGTTCACGTTCTCGATATTCCTTCTGCTGTATCAAAAAACTCGGGGCATGACAGTTAAAGTGGTATCAGAGCATAGGTCTAGAAGTCCTAGGGAAAAAGTCATGTCATAGGTTAAGTCCAAGGTTTAGGGACCCATACCTATGAAATAAGGAAAGAAATTTCTAACAGTGAGAGAAATTAGGTAGAACCTGAGAAGAGATAGTAATTAAAATTTACTCTAGTACTAACCCCACTAATTCCATTAGAATTAACAAATCTATTACTTTTCTCAGGTACCTTATTCTCACAATGGCTCACCGTGTTGATTGGGGAGGAATGCAATAAACTATTGCGGGTCTCACCCAGGCCTTGTAGAATATGGCTCAAGCCAGCGCGAGGGTAGGCGCTAGTGACTTGCATCATAATTTTCAGAGTTTAAACCCTCCACGATTTTCGGGTTCCTCTAACCTAGATGAGGCAGAAAATTGGATAGACAAAATGAACCGTATATTCGAGGTCATAAAATGTACTGACCAAGAGAAGGTTCATCTCGCCATGTTCCAATTGAATAAAGATGCTCATACTTGGTGGAAGTCTATTCCTGCACCACCTGCAGATGCACCACATACATGGAATGGATTTCTCACTCTTTTTCGAGCCAAGTACTTCTCCGAGCATGTCAAGGAGAGGAAGGCAGCCGAGTTTGCATCACTACGTCAAGGCATGATGATGGTGGTAGAATATGAAATATAGTTTTCTCGCCTAGCACCCTATGCTCAGCATTTAGTGAGCATGGATCTTTTGAAAGCAAATCGCTATATGGACGGGCTGCGGCCTATCTTCATTCAACACCTTGGCCCACAAAATATTCAGACCTATGCAAAGATGGTCCAATGGGCACACTTATGTGAACGGACCTTGGAGAAGGTCGATAAACTAAAAGGCAAAGTGGAGGAGCCGAGTTGAATGTCTGATCAGTGAGGTAAGAAGTCAGAGAAATATAGCATCACCTGCAACTCTCAAGATAACAAGAAGAGATCCCGGTGTGGGAACAGCAAGGAGGATCACTGGAATAAGAAGGTTAAAGAAGATGAAGATAAGCAAGTCATGGCGGCCTGTTCATTTTGTGATAAATTCGGTCATTCGGCCGAAGAATGCTGGAAGCATTTGGGCGCATGCCTGCGATGCGAAAGTCGGGAGCACCGTATGCTTGACTGTCCTCTGACGAAAGAGCAACCATCCACGAGGAACAATGGTGGACGAAAGTGGCAGGCTAGATTGAATGTCGTGTTGGAGGATGAACCAACTCAAGAAGGGGAGCTCATTGAAGGTACAATTCATATTCATTTCCATCCTACTTTTATGTTATTTGATACAGGTGCTACTCATTCCTTTATTGCTAGTTCCTTTGTAAAAATATTACATAAAGACTGCTTCGCCTGGACATACAAAGAGATGCCAAGGTTAAATCCCTCCATAGTAGAGCATGACCTGGCCATATCTCCCTCAGCCACTCCAGTCAAATAGCCCCAGTGGCGCATGCACCATGAGCTGGAACTCCAGGTTGTGGCCGAGGTCAACAAAATGGCGGAGGTCGACTTCATCGAGCTATGCATCTACCCGATCTGGCTCACCAACATTGTCCAAGTCAAAAAGAAAAATGGTCAAGTCCGCATCTGCGTCGACTTCTGAGACCTCAATAAAGCTTGTCCGAAGGATGACTTCCCTATTCCACTCATAGAAACAATGGTCAATATGACCACCAGACATGAAGCTCTATCTTTTATGGATGGATCATCCGGTTATAATCAAATCCGGATATCCCTGAAAGACAAGAATCACATTGCCTTTAGATCTCCTAAAGGGATCTTCAACTACAAGTGCATGCCCTTTGGTTTGAAGAATGCCGGTGCTACCTACCAGAGGGCCATGACCGAAATCTTCGATGAGATGCTGCACAACATCGTCGAATGCTACGTCAACGACCTCGTCATCAAGACTAGAAGGCGAGAAGACCACCTACGCGATCTGCATCAAGTCTTCGAGCGTCTCCGGTAATATGGGCTCAAGAAGAACCCCATGAAATACGCCTTCAGCATATCCAGTGGCAAGTTTCTTGATTTCATTATTCGATACCGAGGAATCGAGGTGGACCCCGACAAGATCAAAGCGATTCAGGAGCTTCCACCACCCAGCAACCTCACTGAGCTCAGGTCATTCCAAGGCAGATTGACCTATATTCAGAGATTCATCTCCAACCTCTCCGGTTGATGCACGTCTTTCAGTAAGCTGATGAAGAAAGACGCTCCCTTCGTATGAGACTCGGAATCCCAGGTGACTTTCGAGCAAATTAAGGAGCACCTCCTCACCCCCCAGTCCTGGGGGCACTTGTTAAGGGTAAACCCCTTATACTTTATATTGCCACCATGGATGCCTCATTGGGGGCCCTACTGGCACAAGTTAATGAAGAAGGTAAAGAGTAGCTGCTCTACTACCTCAACCAAAAATTGATCGGTGCTGAGTATCGCTACTCCCCCATGGAGAAAGTATGCCTAGCATTGGTATTCTCCATCAAAAAATTGCGGCATTACCTCCTATCTCATTGAGTTGAGCTCATATCCAAGTATGACCCCCTGAAGTTCCTCCTCAGATAGCCCATCCTCTCAGGCCGACTAGGGAAATTGGCTCTTCTACTCATGGAGTATGACATCACCTACATCCCTAGAAAAGTGATCAAGGGACAAGGCATGGCTGAATTCTTGGCAGCCCATCCAGTACCAGACAATTCTCCCTTCAACACAGAGCTTCCAGATGAGGAGTCTCTCGCTCTTCAACAACAAAAACAGGCTAAACAGAGTGGAGATGTCTTGCATTACTGGTAACAAGGCGCTCTCACCGCCAATCTACCTTACTGGGAGCTATAGTTCGATGGCGCTTCTCGAGGTACTATCTGGAGCAACCTCAGCTCGGGCATCACGACAAGTGCCGGAATCATTTTCCTGACTCCTCAGGGTGGAGTTTTGTAGCTTGCCTGACTGTTTTGGTAATCTTTTTGAGAAAACTTCGTGAAAATGAAATTGGGGTCATTCCAAAGAGAATCAATAGAACTTTGAGTCCTCCTCCTTGTACCTAAAAAGTCTAGATCTTCTATTGAAATGATCTTCCAAGAATAATTATCAAATGATATTTGAAGAGGCAAGATCTCATGCTAAGTCACGTACCGTCGAATCAGGGATGATCGCAAGGGGTAGCCACCTCGAGATAGATTCCTGAGAGCAAGGAAAAGAAAGCAATCAAGGAGCCCAGGGTTGAGATCCCGGGAAAAACCCTCCAATGCTTAAGTCAGCAGTGGTAAGAGTTCTAAGAGTGAGAAGGAGGCAAGGGGGTGTGGGGCACGAGATTACTCCTCACTAGTGAAGTGGCTAGAATTGGATTACCTTTCCGGAGAGCTTCCTTGGATTTATACAGTGGTTCATCCTCTTTCTATGGCAGGGGAAGAGAGAGAGCTTAGGCGGCATAGCCCCCTAAATGTGGGCTCTCCACCATTTGAGGGTGCTTAACCTTCTTTTAAGCCATGGACTTCCCCCAGTCAGTTACGCTCGGTCGCCCCTTGGGCTTTCCCCTAGCAATAGGAGGTATCATTATTTGGGCTCTCGAGCCAAGAAGTTACATGGGCTATGTCAGTCCGAGTGAGTTAGACTTTTTGATGAGTGGGCCCAATAAGGGGGCTATCACTCATTGGGCTCTGTGGGTCTCGTTGGGCTGTATTGGGCCACATATCTTTTGGGCCCCAAATCTACCCCTCTCCACTTGCTCCCCTACTCCCGAGCTGGGAGATGGGCTCAAAGAGTAAAGCGTATATAGTTGGGGGTTGTGGCTCGGATGGGGATTGGCCGTTGCGAGCTGTCCCTGCTTCGAGGTTTAGGGGCCATTAATATGGCTACCCTATCATATGGGGGCTCGAGCGTGATGATGATGTATTATGCATTGGTTCGGAGGTGCCCTCCTTGGAGTCTGAAGCATCATGGTAGTTCTTTTCAGGGCTGTTCAGGGCCTATAAATACCCTTTGTGCTTGCACTCCATGTTTTCTCCGTTAGGGCTTTTCCTACCTTTTTCGCTTCTGTGAGTTCATAGTGAGATTTATGCGCCGAGAGGAGTAGGCAGAAGAAGACGAAGGCTCCTCACATGACCAAGAAGCCTCCAACCTAGGGCATCCATCGCTCGGCATCTCCAATCCGTCTGCCGGAGGCGCCGGCTTTAGCTGAAGGGACCCTTGTCAAGCCCAATGAAGCACGTAGAGAGGAAGAGGTTGGTCCAAGGATCCCGGTCGAGCCAAGCACTATATTCCTGAGCCTAGGAACTTCTAAGGGGGACATCCCGATGTTGACCCGTCCATGGAGGAGTCCCATCTGTTGAGTCCCGGAATGTGGCAATCAAGAGGGGAGGGGTGAATTGATGGCCAATTAAAACTAACTAACTACAAGTGCTATAACTAAATATACAAACAAGCTCTAACCTTACACGAACAAGATCACACTCGTGAATGTGTGTGCAGTGGGTGTGATTGATAGGAGAAATGGTGGATGCTCACCTCACCGAGAAGCCCACTCGACAAGTAATAACATTCATTTTGGGATAGAAAGCTTTCCATTTTTTTGCAACTCATGAAATCTCTTCTGTGTACTTCCCCCATTCTACGCTGCCAAGTGATCTCCTGGGATATGAAGCGGCACCCTTGAGGTAACTCTGAGAAGGCGCGACATTCAAGATCTGTCACTTCAATTTCTGGGGATTTGCTTAAGGCGGTAGGAGTCCTTATCCTTCTGGGGGTTTCGCTTCTCCTTATAAATAGTGGCTTTCCTGATACCCCTATGACCATCTTCGAACCGGTGAGCTTGGAGGGGGAGCTTTCTGGTAGGATGTCATCGGGCGAGTCTGGTACTTCATCAGACGATGAATCTTTTCAGGCTCGCCGCCAGTCCCTAATCCTTCGTAAGGAGCCTCCGTCGGCTCCTTGGCGGCCGTGGCTGGAACCAGGGGCGAATGCTCCCATTTTCAAAGAATATCAGAACGAATACTTGGATGGCTGGCATGAGGCCTTGGAGAATGTCAACCGCTTGTATGCCAACTGGGGAGTCCTGCTCCTTGAGCCGGACAGGTTTCATCCTTAGGGGGATGGAGCATGGCCTTGTACTGGCGCCCCCTTGCTTTTCGATGTCATTTCTCTCGTCGTCTTCTTGTTGCATGGTCATGACTACTTTTTCTTTACACTTGTAGGTGCGTGATGAGGTACTTCTCTGAGCCGAAGGGCATGCTCATCTGCCTGAAGATGGTGGTGGATGGGGTAGTAGGCCTTGTTTTCTAGTCTACAAACATGGCCAGTGCGTTGGGTGGGCTTCCGTAATGGGTGTGCCTTGTTGCTCCACTGCCCTCTGTTGACCAGGGGTGGATGGATCGACCAGTTCTCGTTTCTGGTGCAAGCCTCTTGCCGCCGGTGTCCCTAGTTGGTCCACTTCCCCGGATCAGAAGGGATGCTAGGTGTGAGGTTCATTCCTCTTCTCTAGTATAGACGGCTTCCTTTGTTGGTCCACTTCCTTAGAACAAGAAGGCTGAGGGAAGGTCGTCTGTTATCGTCATGCACAGCTGGGAGCGGGATTGTGTCTCCACTACCTTATTTTCTCGCGTGTCTGTCAGATAGCTTCACGAGAGCTATTCTGGCCCTTTGATAATTTTGTATCTTGACTAAAGAATAAGACTTCTTGTATTCTTTGTGTCTTGACTAAAGAATAAAAATTTCCTTATCTTTGGCTTGTTTGAATGTGTACTTTTTGATGCTCGCATGATGTGCCTCTGGTTGCTTTTCTATACACATGTCCTTGCAGTACTTTCGCCTTCTCTTAGGCAGATTAGCTTGTGGTTAATGTTTGTGAGGGGACGAGCGTCTGTCGCTAAAGGACCCTTAGGTTGCCTTCTCATTCTCAAGGGGAGCGGTGCTCGCCTCTAGGAAACCCTTAGGTTACCTTCTCATTTCCAAGGGGAGCAGTGCTCACCTTTAGGAAGCCCTTAGGTTACCTTCTCGTTTTCAATTGGAGTAGTGCTCGCCTCTTGGAAACCTTTAGGTTACCTTCTCTTTTTCAAGGGGAGCGGTGCTCGCCTATAGAAAACACTTATGTTACATACTAATATACTAGTGTAGCGAAGCTCTCAACTAGGAAGCGGTGTGGCCTGGGGGGTCTAGTCTAGTCCGCATAAAGACCCCCACCCCATAGGGGTTTACATGGACCCCAGAGTGGATCCATGAGAGAGTCTATAAAAATCCTATTTTTTTGTTTCTTTTGGGCCCACCTTGACCCAATGTGAATGGCAACTGCGAAGGATATGAACTACCTTGATAGGAGCACATACAACAAGGTTGACCAGTCAACTTTTTGCGTGAGACTTTGAATTGCAGGCTTCTTCTTTACGAATGCTCTCTGAACTGGTATGTAGACTGGAACTGAGCAGGACTAGGACTAGAGTGAGCTTGAACTAAGACAAGGGAGGCTGGATGGAGGGGCCCTGGGGGAGTTCACCCCCACCTAGGCGTGACTGCACCCGAGGAGAACTCCCCCCCCAGGGTGAGTTGCCGTCATGTGGGGTCCCCCAGGGGTTTTTCATCGTCATTTGTCATCGTCCTTTGATGCGATTGGGTCCCCAAGACACTAGTGTTGACCCGTGCGGGCCAATTACATAATGTCACCACTGTCGTCCACCGGGTGTTCGGGGAAATTCCCTATGCACACTGAGTTGTTGAACGGTTCAGCTAGCGAGTTCGTCTGGCTTAGGTCTGGCCCCCAGGTGGGGATAGTACCTTGTAGGAATTGAGGGAAGTTGTCTTGGGCATGAGGGCCTAGCCTTAGCGAGACATGCCATGTTACATGGCAGGTTGACGTATTGCCCCGGGTTGGCCCAATGGCTGAAAGTTAACGGCTCGTTGCCATGTCTCTGAGGGTTGGGGATGGCCCCAACATGTTGGAGGGTTGCTACATGATGCAGCTAGTGCATCCAAGCCATGGACTGGCCCTGACTTGTTATAAAATGGCTGGAAAATACATGCACATGAGGTGTTCAGAAAAATTCCTGACACGTGACCACGAGCTGTATAAGTGTGCTAAGGGCACCCGAAGCCTAAGGTTGACGAGGGGAGATGCTCATTTGGCTTTAAAATGCTGGAGGGAGGCATTTTGGTACTGAATCCCAGCCTCGTTGTTGGGTGCCGCATGACACGTCTTTTTGTCGAGGCGCCCCCGAGTTGGCCTAGGTGGCTCAGTTGAAGGCTGATAGTGCTGCATACTGGATGATCGTGGGTGATCCCCGTTAGTTGTAGGTGTTGCTGTGAGTCACGACAAGCTGGCTAGGGCCCTTGATTGGACCTGGCATATTGTAAGAGGTGCCAAATAAATAGGGCCCAGAAGGTGTTGAGGGAACTTCCCGAACCCTTATTTCTTTCTTTTTCTTCTGGGAAAAAAAGTCTGGGCACAACACTCCTATATCTATTTTATATGACCATAAATCAACAATTAATAAATACATGCAGGAAAATGATGATGCAAAAATGAATAGGCACTTAAAAGTGTGACACAAGTCTATAAGAGGAAAAAAATTGAAACAACAGTTGATACTCTTGAATTTTGTGAAATCAAAAAGAAACTTTGTAGATATGTTCACACAAGACTTATCTAGAATGATGGTTGTAGAAGCGTCGAGGGGATGGGATTGAGCCTATAAAATAAATTAATTACCAAGGTAGCAACCCAACTTTACAGAGGTTCAATAAGTAGAAATAAGTTGCTACACTTGTAAACTATGAATGGTTATTGTATCAATAAGGTGGTGTTTAAACGCTACTGGACTATTGTGGTATTGGTATTTGCTCTTAGCTGATGTAATGAACTTCTTCTTCTGCTGTAAATTTGGTTCTTTATTTATGTAAAATTCAACCCGTCTCCGTTCCCTTGGGTGGTTCCCACTGTGGCGTTGCCTCCTGTATCCGATGAGAGTGATATACTGGACTAGGTATAGGGTGAGGTGCTACAGAGAGTGGTATCAGAGCCCACAGGTTGAGAGTTTACATAAGTAAAACCATCAACTAAGTTTATATCCCAAGATCTATATAGCTTCATTGGTAAGTGGTTTTTAAAAAAACAAACAGATAAATAATAATAATGATAAGGAATCTAACTTGACTTAACTAAATTATTTCCTTCAAAGTTATGGCATCCCATGATTGTCGTGCTGCTACCGTTGCTCATGATGAGGAGCCGAGGAGAGATGCGGGTGAAGGTCAGCAAGGTTTACCAGTTTCGCCACCGCCGTCGTTAGTCGATTGTGATACATTCATGCAAGGATTGGTGCAAGTGATGCAAACGTAGGTGAATCCACAGGTAGCATTATAGGCCTTGGTGCAAGCTCAGGCCCAAGTATGGTATAGATTGGGGTAGAATTGAGCGACAGATGTTAGGGGTGTAGGCCTCGCAACTGATCTGTATGGTTGTTTAGGCCCGACCGCACCCAGAGGTAGTGTCGAGAATAGTTGAAGGGCAGTCTGTCATGGAGACATTCTGGAGGATGAACCCACCTTCTTTTAAGGGGGAGAGTCAGCCCATAGTCGCGGAGCATTGGTTGCGGGTGATAGAGAAGATATTCTGGAGCATTCGTTGTGAGGAGGATGAAAATGTTAATTTGGCAACGTTCATGCTAGTGGAATGTGCTGATGTTTAGTGGTCTTCGATTCTACGGAATCAATTCAAGGATGGAGCTAGAGATGTGTCGTGGGGAGATTTTGTATGCTTGTTCCAAGCGAAATATGTTCTCGAGCATGTTTGAGACTGGATGGAGCAGGAGTTCCTCACTTTGACCCAGAGGTCTATCACGGTGTTGGAGTATGAAGCTCGTTTCGCTGAGTTGGCACGTTACGCACCTCATATTGTAGCTGATGAGCAGAGGAAGGTGAAGAAGTTCGTATCAGGTCTTCGACCATCATTGAGGATGAAATTGGTTGCTTTCAACCATCGCATGATGGAAGAAGCTCTTGGTGCCACGTGTCGTCAAGAAAGTGACATGGAGCAATATCAAGAAAGTAGAAGGCCCAGCTGAAGAGGCCAATGTGAACGACGTCACACGGTTGTTTGATTAAGGTGGAGAAGAGATTGATTGATTGCGTATTGCGGCATGATAGATCGAGGATGAATAGGGGAAGGGGACAAAATGGACCACCGTGGGAGATTGCTCCTCTGCGGGCCTTCTTCTCAATGTTATGAAATTATTTTCTATAGCATAGGCTCATGGACATAGGTGTCTTTAATTAAGTGTTTGGTTCGTTCACTATTTACAAAATAAATCCACAAGTGTTTTTCAAAGGACTCCAAAATTTTTAACTCTAAAAATCGTATCGGCTACAGCCTATCTGATGTATAAGAACTTTTGATGCAATAAAAATGAGAGTTGCTATTTTAATTTCTTTCATATAGAACTTTCGTAAGGTTGCAGCGTTCCAAGTCCGAGGAATAGGTGTTCCTTCCATGGTAGATAATCGGTAAGCTCCTTTTCCGAGCGTCTCGACCACTCGGTAGGGTCCTTCCCAATTAGGGGCCAGCTTTCCCACCGCCTCCAGTGGTTGAGAGGCTTCGGCCTTTCTCAGAACAATGTCTCTCGATTGGAATTATCTATCTTGGACCCGAGTGTTGTAGTAGTGAACCATGCGACGCTTGTACTCTGCTGCTCGGATTCCCGTAATCTCACGGAGTTCGTCTGCCAGGTCTAAATTTTCCATTAACTTTAGCTCATTTGACTCGGTCGAAAAGTGGATCACCCGAAGAGATGGGCTACCAATCTCTAGTGGAATCATGACCTTTGTACCATATACCAGTTGGAACGGGGTTTCACTTGTGGTAGCTCTCAGAGTGGTTCAGTACGACTATAGTACACTAGGCAATTCCTCAAGCCAATTACCCTTAACTTTTTCGAGAGTGGTTTTGATGCCTTTAATGATAGTTTTGTTGGCATTCTCGACCAGTTCGTTAGCCTAGGGGTGGGCTATCGAGGTAAAGTGATTGCGAATATGCAGGTCGGAGCACCTATTCTTAAAATAAGTACTGTTAAATTGCTGACCGTTATCGCTCACGATTACTCGGGAGATGCCAAAGTGACAGATGATCGATTTCCACATGAAGCTCCAAATAACGGCTTCTGTTATTTTGGCGGTGACTTCGGCCTCGATCCACTTGGAGAAATAGTCGATGGAAACGATAAGAAACTTCTTTTGAGATTGGGCTAGGGGAAATGGGCCTAGGATGTCGATTCCCCACCAAGCGAAGTGGTAAGGCTCGGTTAGGGTAACGAGTCTCGAGACTGGTTGGTGGATTAAATGGTCGAATCACTGACACCGATCGCATTTCTAAACGTATGCCGAGCAGTCTCGCTGGAGAGTGGGCCACCAATAGCCTCGCCATAGCAAAATCCTTGTGATCGGCCGCCCTCCCTGATGTGCACCATAGATGCCTTCGTGTACTTCCTCGATCGTTAGATGGGCTTCAAGGACGTTGAGACATTTGAGAAGGGGACCGGCAAAGGATTGCCTATAAAGGGTTCTGTTGAGGAGGAGGAAACGTCGAGCTTGATACTTTAGTCTCCTCGCTTCCCGAGGATCGGTGGGCTCCTGTGAGTCTCGAAGCCAGCCTATGTATGGAGTCCTCCAGTCGGTGAATGGTGCCTATACAACGGCCACGAGCTCAATTTCCAAGCTCGGTCGCTCTAACTCCTCTAGGAGGATCGACCGGGTCCCCTCTGGGCTGATAGAAGAGGCCAGGTGAGAGAGGGCGTCCGCTCGAGAATTATCTTCCCTAGCTATCTGGATCACTTGGAATCTCTCAAAACATTGGGCATTCTCCTTTACTAGCTAGAGGTATTTGACCGGCCAATGGCCAACACTTTCCACCTTGAACTCCTTCTCACATGATCCCCTTATACTGGCAGATCTTTTCTCTCTCTATCCATTGACTTTATGTTTCTGCACGAACTTTAGAATGTGCACGGACATTATTTCTCTGACCTAATGCAGATAGCAAGATAATATGCACCAACCTAGAACAGAGTAGTAGCAATAATGCAACAATGCCATTCATCTCAAGCATATACAGAACAGCAATGAATGCACTTGCAATCTTATGTGGTGACTCACTGAGTTACTATCATCAAAACATCACATCATCATCAAAGCCCAAGGGGCACAACACTATTTCTATCTATTACAGGAGCCAAACGGTCTCCGTCAAACCGCCAAAAGTTACTTAGCGGCCCTACAATAGACCGCTAGACCTTCTCATGCGGTCCTTCCATGACCGCTAACCGCTTCCGGTAATCTACTTTTTGTTAACTCTAAACAGATTGCAGATTGACCTTATTAATTGTATGGTAAACTTAGGTAAATAAGGCATATTCGTAATATTGACTTCATATTCGTGATATTGGTTATATTATGATCCATCCCTGGTAGTTGCATATCTGGCACGATTTAAATGTTTATTTTGAACTTATGTTAATTTCGTGCCAAACCATAAATTTTTGTATTAAGTTCATATTTCGAATGATACATGGACTTATTTTATTTATGTTTTGATCACTATTTTATCACGATCTCTCCGCATCTATAGTCTTTCATATGTACATGGCGCGTACCCCGGTGCGTAGCCATTAGATACGCTATGCACTTAAGCACATAATCTTGGACTTGTGATCCTCTCCGTTGGATATTCCTTCTGTTGGACTAGGTGATCTTGTTTCAAGGTCTCCGTAAGTCTCCGTGAGCCTGGAATTCTCACTAGGACGTCGAGCTGGTTATACCGTCAAAATCTAATTGTCTAGAGAGCACTTATATTACCGGTGTTTAACGAAGTTTTCTGAGTTCTGGGTGATAAGCGGCCATCTGGTAGACCGCATGGCTCGGTTAGCGGTTGTTCACTTGACCGCTTCTGCAATCTAGCGGCCCTTCCATGACCGCATAGTCTAGTTCATTCTCTATGCCACTCTGTCATTAAAACGGCCCAGGATTAGACCGCATGACTTACCTTAGTGGTTCTGTTCTGACTGTGTACTTCCCTAAAACGGTCCAGTAAATGACCGCATAGTCTCTGACCATGTCTAACCCATGGTTTGACCTTTGGGTTGATTTTCCTAAGTTCCTAGTTGGTCCTTGGATCCTGGAGGATGCAAAACCTTAAACAAATGGACAATTAATGAATGAGGAAAGATAAAGAATATGCAGTTATGCTGTCGGATTCCTCCCGTTGCATGACCTTGTTTAAATCATTCGTTGAACTCTCATGATCATAAGTTTGTACGTTCTTGCCTTGGTTATCATTCTCCTGAATTATTGTTGAACTTGTTACATTATTGGCCGTACTTTATTGTTATACTCGTGAAAGTAGCTTGATTTATACGTGAAGATACAGTTCGGGCACTGATTGTGTCCAAGGGCTTCATGCTAGCCCCCTCGACTAATTGTCGAAAACATACTATAAACCATGGGGTATGATGCTACTGGCGTCGCATTACGCTGGGAGTACTTTCTTTATAAATAAGTGAAATCCACGCCCCCCCCCCCCGCCCGGCCCGGTCTGTTCATGGGCTCTTTATAGCACAATGACTCTTGATCTCCTGCTCTTGAAGGGCACATAACGGTCGCATGGATATACTTTCATTAGTCGATTCGAGCATGGGGCACTAGCTCAAGGGGGCTTCCCGAGGGATGCGTGCATGGCTCGGACGGGGGATGTTAGGTTCCTGAAGGGACCTGCCTGATCGATCTGATGCTCAGATTTTTGAACCCGAAGGTCGCCTAGGAAGTGCTTGATCCGAGTGAGTTGTTGGGCTTGAAGCAAGTGGGCCCCGAGGGGGGGGGGGCGTACCACTCTAAGGAGCCGGGCCTTGTTTGGTCTGGTGGGGCCTTGTTTGGCCGCTCTCTTTGGGCAGTAGGATTCTCCCTCTCCACTTGTCCCCCTCCTACTCCCGAGCCAAGATTGGGCTCGGTCGAGTAGCGTTTAGGGAAGACATCGGTGGCTTGAGTCGGCTGGGGATTTTTCCTTGGCAGAGGCCACTCAATGCAGCTGTCCTGGGGTTACACCCGTAATGATGATAATTCTTACGAATTGACATGTGGAGGCCCTTTTTTAGAGATTGGAACATCGCGTCACTTCCCGCTAGGGGTTATAAACATAGCGCGCATTTACGTTCCAAACTTCCACTGCTTAGGGTTTTTCTCTCCATCACTCTTGCATTTGTGAGGGGCTCATGCGCCGTGAGGGTAGTCTGGAGGAGCGAAGAGTTACAGCGGCCTTCGCAGAGCTCACAGAGATTACGACGATGATGATCCGTCAACTTCCGCTTCCCCCTGAATCATCTGGCTTAGCGCTTTCCTCTTCTTCCTCCATTTCTTCTGGTTACTCCATGACAGATCAACATCCCGAGGCTAAGAAGCAGGAGATTGAGCGGGCCCCAAGGGCTTTTGTGGTGCCATCGGAGCCTTTGTGCAGTGATTTGAGCGAGGGTGAGGTGAAGCGGTTGGAGAATTGGTACGGGCTACCATGGCGGTACTACTTCTCTCCGCCTGAGCCTCATGAGTCCAGCTTGGACATTTGCCCCGGTTCCTTCTGCTCTTTTCTCCTGGCCTGAAAGTGCGGGTTCCACCTGCCTCTCCATTTCTTTGTTGCCGAGCTGCTTCGATTCTACCAATTGGCTCCGATCCAGTTGGTCTCCAACTCTTATACCTTCATCTTCTCTTTCATTTTTCTCTGTCGCTCGTGTGGGTTGGACACCTCGTTGCACCTCTTTCACTATTTCTTTGAGCTGAAGGAGAATCTTCATGCGGGGAAGGGTTTCTTCTATCTCCAGGAGAAGCAGAGAAGAAGTTGTGCGTCCCTCTCTGTCAAGGATTCCTCTCACAAAGGGTGGAAGACCCAGTATTTCTGGGTGGGCTCGGTCATGGAAGGCAAGCCCTGGGCCTTCCCGACAGTGCCCAACTTCCATCCGAACCTTCCTCCAAAGTTGGCGGCGGCTTCCCCGGAGGTGGAGAAGAGAGCCGCCATTCTTCAGAAGAATCGCCGATCAACCGCCGAGTTGATGACCATGGCCAATATTGAGGAGTATCCATCCCTGAATGTAGTGCTTTCAGGTAAGGACTTCAAGGTCTTGTTTCGTACTGCCCCATATGAAAGGAACAACTTTCTCTTGTATTGGAAGTATGGATTGAATAGATGAATGGATGAAAAATAATGAGATTCATTTTGGGTGAGAAACCCTAGCTCTGTGAGAGAGTGCCAAGAGGGGAACCCGTGAGGGGGAGGGGGAGAGGGCCCAGCCGCCGTCAGTCTATCCTTTCTTCTGCCTCGATCTGTGCACCCAACCCCCTTCCTTCCTCTTCCCTTTTGCACTGTGCAACGCCAATGAGCAACCAGCAGACGCTGCAGATGAGAGCCAGCTGCTGCTATGGTCTTCGTCGGGATCCACATTGTCATACGCCTCGCCATAGCGCCACTTCAGCCAGACTACAAAGATGCACTCAAAGCACAGAAGCCAGCCACCATCACAGACATCGAGCACCTGGGCAGAATGTCGACGGTTTCCCTCCCTCTTCTCCCTCTACCACCTCCCACTGCCTCGCAGACTGTGCCCTTCCCCATACCTTTCTCCCCATTTAAAACCACATCATCATCTCATGCCATCTCACCCATGTTTTTTTGTTTATTCAGCCCATGAGGACAACATTTAATGTTCCCTTACGTTAAACCCTTTTCCCCTCCATGACTATCTCCTCCCTTTGTTGTTATTTTATTCACCCAGCATTAAATGCTTAGCCTCACCCGTTTCTTCGTTGTTCACCCCGGGAGAGCACATTAAATGCCCTTCTTCCACTTCAGCCTCTTTCCTGTTCTCCTTTGTTCACCCATAGAGGACCCGTGGCCACCTCCCACACCCTATCTCTCTTTATTTCCCACATTCCCTTTCCACCAATTTCACCCATTATTTTATTTCCCACCAAAAGAGAGAGAATTGGATCCCCACCCCTCCATTTAATTTGCGAGTCTTGCCCCAGCACATCGGCAAGCCCAGCAATACCATCGCACTTAAAAGTTCGGCCCATCTCAGGTGTGTTTGCCATTCCATACGCAAGTACAACATGCTGGAACGGAAGCCGGCGCCGGTATCTCGCAACATTTTGTCACTCACCTACTTCCTCCTGCTCACTCTCTCAACACATGCATACAGAAAAAAGGGGAAAGGGATAGGGTGAACCAGAAAACAAAGAGAGGGGCATTACCCTCCACCCCATTCCAGATTCTTCTCCCCCTTCTGTTTTTGATCTCCTCTTATCTTTCCCCTATTCATTCGCCTCCAGCATCTACCCTCTTGCAGGGTGCAACAATGGAAGCCATCAAGGATTCATGCCTTCCCCCTGCTCTCTCTTCATTCAGTAAGAGAGAACAGAGGTACTTACAGTGCAGGCAGGATTTATTGGAAGAAGTTAAAGCGAAAGGGAAGACAAGGAATTACCGGTAGCAATACTGACCAGGGCACTATCAGAGGAAAGGCCTTGGCATTCATTAATATGTACGGGGCCTGTAATGCCCCTGATTTTCTTTCGAATATTTATCGGATAATTATGTGCATTTTTCTCTAATAAGCCTTTGGAACGCTGTGCAGGGTGAACCGGTGCGTTTTTCGACACCGGAACAGTACCACTGCGTTGTGCGTCTTCCGAGGATCGCAGAGGTAATTTTTCATATTTTTCTGAATTTCCTCTCATTCATGGATGGATTTTCGAGATACAATCAAATTCGTTTGGCAGAAGAGGATTGGGAGAAGACATCATTCACAACACCTTAGGGAACATATTGTTATGTGGTCATACCATTTGGGTTAAAGAATGCTGGAGCTACTTACCAAAGAGCCATGAAGGTAATATTTTATGACATGATGCATGTATATTTAGAGGTGTATGTGGATAATGTGTTGGTGAAATCCAAGACTAGGGCGGAACATCCAAAAGTTCTAGCTAAGGTGTTGCAAAGATCGAGGGAGTTCCAATTGAAATTGAATCCAAGGAAGTGTGCGTTTGGTGTATCATTGGGTAAGCTACTAGGCCTCATCGTGAGTGAAAGGGGCATTGATATAGATCCTAATAAAGCTAAGACAATCAGAGATATGTCACCTCTGAAAACTTTGAAGGAAGTTCGAGATCTAATTGGGAGGTTACAATTCATTCGCTGGTTTGTGTTTCAGCACTCACAAAGGTGTAAACCTTTCACGAGTTGACCAAGCTAGGAGTAGAATTCTATTGGGATTCTAAATGCCAAAAAACCTTCGAAGGATTAAAGGAATATCTAGCTAATTTGCCCGTTCTCATGCCACCCATGCCAGGGAAACCTTTGATCCTTTATGTCTTAGTCCTGGATGACTCTATGGGAGCCGTTCTGGCACAAACAAACGAAGAGGGCAAGGAAAGGGCAACCTATTACTTGTCTAAACTTCTAAACCCCTGTGAGCAGAAATACACAGCTATGGAGAAAACCTGTGCCACCCTTGCTTGGGTGGTACAAAAATTGAAACACTACTTTCTAGCTCATGAAGCCCATCTGATCGCCCGAATGAATCCTATCAAGTTCCTTCTGGGGAAATCTATTCTTACTGATAGGTTAGCACGCTGGCAAAACTTCCTCTCCCAATTTGACATCACCTATATTTAGTAAAATGTGATAAATGGCTATGCCATAGCCGAGCATCTCGGTCACCATCCTCTCCTCAAATTTGATCCTGTCCATTCAAAGTTTTCAGATGAGGAACTAATGTCCATCAACCAATCGACTGATCGCATGTGGACATTACATTTTGATGGAGCTTTGAATTCCCAAGGAAGGGGTGTTGGCATTGCCCCCCTATCGCCTGAAGGTGTCATCATCCCACAAGCATATCAGCTCGCATTCCCAGTCACAAACAACATAGCTGAATATGAGGCCCTTCTAGCTGGCCTAGAAGCCGCCCATTCTCTTTCTGTCACCGAGCTGTGAATTTTAGGTGATAGTCAACTTGTTCTTCACCAAGTGCTCACCAAATTCTGCACCTTTGATCCTAAGCTCAAGCCCTATCAGGAGCTTACTTTTGCTTATGCTAAACTATTCACCAAGCTAATCTTTGTCCATGTCTCTCGTGACTAGAATATTCTGGCTGATGCCCTCGCCTCATTGGCATCATCTTTAAGGTTCCCTCTAGGTAGATAGTTTGAGTTCATCACCATCTACAAGTGTCTCACCCATGTTGTCCAAGACACTTCCCTCCTAAGGATTAAGGAAAAATTATCAATGAAGGTCGAAGAGGGAGAAATCATTAAGAAGAGGGAAATCAACTTTTGATATAATAAAAATGGGAGTTGCCATCTTTATTGATTTCTTACATGTATGGAAGGGCTCAGAAATAAAATTTTCGTAATGTCACAGCATTCCAGGTCTGAGGAATTAGTGTTCATTCCATAGTAGATAATCGGTACGCTCCTTTCCCGAGCGTCTCGACCACTCGGTAGGGACCTTCCCAGTTAGGGGCCAGCTTCCCCACCGCCTCTAGTAGTTGAGAGGCTTTGGCCTTTCTCAGAATGAAATCTCCTGGTTGGAACTACCTGTCTCGAACTCTGGCGTTGTAATATCGAGTCATGCGCCGTTGATACTCTGTAGCTCGGATCCTCGCGACCTCGAGTACTTCGTCTGCCAGGTCCAAGTTTTGTAGTAATTTTTGCTCGTTTGACTCAAGCGAGAAATCAATAACCCAGAGGGAAGGGCTACCGATCGCCAGTGGGATGACTGCTTCAGTGTTGTACACTAATTGGAAGGGAGTTTCGCCCATGGATGTCCTCGGGGTGGTTCGATATGACCCCAGTACACTAGGCAATTCCTCAAGCCAATTGCCCTTGGCTTTTTCGAGCCTGGTCTTGATGCCATTGAGGGTAGTTTTATTGGCATTCTCGACCAGCCCGTTAGCCTGGGGATGGGTTACCGAGGTGAAGTGGTTGCGAATGTGTAGGTCAGCACACTTATTCTTAAAATAAGCGCAGTCAAACTGTCGACCATTATCGGTCACGATTACTCAGAGGATGCCAAAATGACAAATGATTGACCTCTATACGAAACTCCAAATCACTACCTCTGTAATTTTGGTGGTAGCCTCAGCCTCGATCCACTTGGAAAAATAGTCGATGGCGATGATGATAAACTTCTTCTGAGCCTGGGCCGTGGGAAATGGGCCTAGGATGTCGATTCCCCACCGAGCGAAGGGGTAGGGCTCAGTTAGGGTCACGAGTTCTGAGACTGGCTGGTGGACTAAATGGTCGAACTGTTGGCACCGGCCGCATTTTCGAATGTATGCCTAACAATCGCCCTGGAGGGTGGGCCACTAGTATCCCCTTCGCAACAGGATCCTCGCGATCAACCGTCCCCCTTGGTGCGCACCACAGATGCCTTCATGCACCTCCTTGATTGCTTTTCGAGCTTCTGCAGTGTCGAGGCATTTGAGGAGGGGGCCAGTGTAGGATCTTCTATAAAGGGTTTCGTCTAGGAGGACGGAACGCCAAGCTTGGTACTTCAATCTTCTAGCTTCCCGAGGGTCGGAGGGCTCTTGGGAGTCTCGAAGCCACGCCACATATGGAGTCCTCCAGTGGTCAGATAATGCTTGCACCATGGCTACGAGGTCAGTTTCTAAGCTCGATCATGTTAATTCTTCAAGGAGGACTGACCGGGTTCCTTTTGGGTTGATGGAGGAGGCCAAGTGAGAGAGGGCGTCTGCTTAGGAATTTTCTTCCCGAGCTATCTGGATCACCAAAAAGCTCTCGAACTGGCGGGCTATCTCCTTCACCAGTTGAAGGTACTTGATCATCTACAGCTCCCGAGCTTCGTCGTCGTCATTGATCTGACTGGCTACTAACTGGGAATCGATGTGAATTCTGACTCGCTCGGTTCCCAGGCGCCAAGCCATCCTGGCCCATGAAATCAAGGCTTCGTACTCGGAGACGTTGTTTGATGTCGAAAAATTGAACTTCAGAGCATATTGTAGCTCTCCTCCTTCAGGGGATTTGAGGAGAATACCAGCGCCACAGCCGGTCGAACTTGATGATCCATCCACGAATAGGTCCTAAGCAGGGCCGGGTGCTGGCTGGTCCGCAACCTCGGGCGGGTAGGTACTTTCTGCGACGAAGTCCGCGAGAGCCTGCCCCTTGATGGCGAAAGAAATGTCGTAGGCTCTGAGCACTATCGCCCACCTGACGAGTTGGCCAGAAGCCTCGGGGTGAGCTAGAATCTTCTTCAGGGGTTCGCTAGTTAGCACCACGATGGAGTGTCCTTGGAAATAGGGCCGGAGGCGTTTAGCTAAGGTCACTAACTCTAGCACGAGTTTCTCAGTTGTGGGATACCTTCTTTCAGCTTCGAGGAGCACCTTGCTGACGTAGTGTACAGACTTCTGTATTCCTCAGTCGTCTCGAACTAGGATTGAGCTTACCGTAGAGGGAGTCGCAGAGAGATAGAGGTATAATGTCTCTCCGGGCACAGGCTTCGACAATACCGGTGGTGAGGCCAAAAATTCCTTTAGCTTGGAAAATACTTTTTGACACTCGCTGTCCCAGGAGAAGGTAGCTGACGCCAACTTGGGCCCTCTCAGTAATTTGAAGAGGGGCAGGTATCATTCTGTCGCTCGGGATAAGAAACGGTTGAGTGCCGCGATTCTTCCTATTAGGTGTTGGACATCTTTGATGCAGGCGGGCGACCGCATGTCCAGGATGGCCTGGATCTTGTCAGGGTTGGCCTTGATCCCTCATTGGCTCACCAAAAATCCTAGGAACTTTCCAGACTTTACCCCAAAGGCGCATTTGGCTGGATTGAGTTTCATGTTGTACCTCTGGAGGGTGTTGAAGGTCTTAGCTAGGTCGGCAAAATGGTCCTCAACCTTGGGTGTCTTGATGAGCATTTCGTCAATGTAGGCCTCGACGTTCCGCCCCATCTAGCCTTCAAAGATCTGGTTGACTAGCCTCTGATAAGTTACTCCGGTGTTCTTTTGCCCGAAGGGCATACAGGTGTAGCAGTATACGCTGAAGTCAGTGATAAAGGCGGTCTTATCGATATCTTCAGGGTCTAGGTCTGATGGTATCTGGAATAGGCGTCTAGGAAGCTGAGGAGTTCATTACTCGAGGTTGAATCGACTAGTTGGTCGATGCTCGATAATGGGTAGTAGTCCTTTGGAGTGACTTTGTTGAGGTCGGTGAAGTCCACGCACATCCGCCACTTGCCCGAATCTTTTGGTACCAGGATGACATTGGGGAGCCATGTCGGGTAAAGGACCAGACGAAATAGCCCAGTTTTCTTCCCCTTATTGATTTGCTCTCTAATTATTGCCTATTTTTCATGAGCATGCTTCCTCCTTTGTTGTTGGACCGATTTCATTGACGGGTCAAGGTTGAGTTTGTGCGTCACCACCTCCCCAGGAAGTCCGAGAAGATCCTCATCAGACCATGCGAAGACTTGAACATACTCCGAAAGGAAATCTTTATATTACTTTTTTACATCGGGCGGTAAATCTACTCTAAGTTTGACTTCAAGAGCCGAGTCATCTTTGAGGAAGATCGGCAGCAGCTCCTTGCTGGGCTTGCCTACTGCCAGCTTATCCTCGACTTCTTTAAACTCTTTATTCTTTCCTTCTGGCCTTACAGCTTCGACCGAGATTACGTATGGCTAGTTACCCCAGACTTCCCCGATTCTGTACTTGGTGGAAAACCTCATTTTCTAGTGATACGTGGAGGGCACTGCCTTTATCTGACTGAGAATACCTTGACCGAAGATGGCATTATAGGCCAACATCCCTTTGATCACAACAAAGTTTGCCATGAATGTAATGGGTTTTGGAGGGATATCGAGAGTAATAGGCAGGCTTAGGGCTCCCTCGACATAGGTTACCTATCCATTGAACCCACAGAGGGGGGTTCGTATCGGACGAAGTTTGGATAGGTCCTCACCCATCTTTAAGAGACATTCATACGACAAAACATTGGGGGCGCTGTCATTGTCTACTAATATCCTATCTACGTTACAATGATTTATAGTAGTTGAGATTACAAGGGTGTCATCGTGCGGGGTGGTTACCCCTTCTATGTCTTGGTCAGAGAACACCAAGGCCTGCTGATCGCCTGTTGGCGGAGCTTTGGGGGGCTCGAAAGCCCAATTCACTCGCTTGGCGTGGTGCTTCTGTAAGACCCTGGATTTTTGGATCTGACTTTGTGGATCACGGATCATGTCCGAGTGGGTTTCAAACCTTTTATAATGATTTTTTGGACCCGTCGTCGGTGTGTTTTCAAATTGTTCAGGGTCTGTAGTGGCGCGTGGAGCGTCCTGGTGTTTTT